>VZSE01003873.1:798171-808171 GCA_013398275.1 Promerops cafer
AAGCACTGAAAAAAGGTCAAAAAAAAAAGGTTTAAAAAAAAAAAAAAAAAAAAAAAAATCCTCTTACTTTTTTTTAGCATATATGCATATATATATGAAATTCATATACATATATATATATATATGAAATTTATCTACAGGCAACTAAATGAAAATTACATAGTTCTGGTAATTTCAGTTATTGTCCCTGTGCCACAAGAGATTTTTTAATAGAGTCTTTACACATAAGTTGAACCTTAAATTATGGATCTTAGAGTGTTAAAAGACACCTGGTACAGAATAAAAGACACCTGCAAGAATTAGGTACACTCACTAAATGTTGTGAAATTGAACATGGTAATACTGTGTTTTGGTGCTTAAAATACATCCTATCTGTTCTTGACATTTCTTTGGTGACCAAAGAAGTTCTTGCCATCATCAGATTTTCTAACCTGGCAGTAGAAGGCTCCCAGCTACACCTCAAAAAAAATGTAATTAATTGGCATAAGGGAAATTTTTTCTTCTAAAATAAAACTGTAAAACCACAGAATACTTTTGACAGCAAAAGATTTAAATAATTGTGTTCAATGATCTTGGTAGTCCAGAAGCAGTGCTGTAGCTCTGCTTTGGCGTGAGTTTTGGAAGTGTCCTGCAGCAGTTCCTGTTTCTATTCTTTGTTACTACAGGGCTGGGAAAGCCCATTCCCTTAAAAATACACAGTCCCTCAGAAAAGGGGTATTTTCTTTATCTACTAATACTATAGTGTTCATTTATTATGTTCTGTGACTGCAGAACTGCATTTTACAGCTTTAGTCAACAACACAGAATCACTTAGATTAAGTAAAGGGAATGATTTTGAAAGCTCTTTATAATTCCCTAAAAACAACAGAGCATGGACATTAAGGATGAGACCTATCCAGTGGAAACTCTTTACCAAACTTCAGTGCAATTACCAATACTCCATGGTCTGAGTTTTCATACTGCATCTCGTGATGGAAGGTCAGACTAAATGTGTACCTCAACAAACACATACATGAATTTTAATGTAGCACCTGCCCCATGGTGTTCTGATCTTCAGAGGAACGTGCTAAGCTGCTGCCACTTTTTAACATTTTCACCATTTTCATTCCATCTGTCCCCCTGCTGTTTTTTATCACTGCAGTATCCACTCAGCAACATTTCCTGGAGCAATGTTCTTCTGACGTTCCAATGTTCCATCACAGTCACATCAGGATGTGTCGAACCAGCAAAAAAATCATCAGGCAGCACAGCTGCTGGATTTTCCTGATGTGCCTGCAATGTTGCAGAGCAACAAGAGACTTGGGAACTTGCTTCCATAAATCAGCTTTTGTAACTAAGGCACATGGTTTTGGTATTCTTTTTTTTCTTGATTCTTTACTTTGCAGCTCACTGTGCTATGCAATCACTTGCTCCGAGGCAATCAATTAGTACAATCAGCTTGGACTTTCTTTGTTCTGACCATGGATTTTTTTTGAAACTGAGAATTAAACACATGGAAAGAGTGGCCTATTTTATAGGAGAACTATGGCGAATCAAATCACAGTATGTTCTTCCATTGTAATTTAAACCTAAAATTTTGAAACAAACTGTAATCATAATTCTTTTATCTTTTGAACCAAAAAATATCCAATCATGGTGATTTGGACAAGTGACTGATAAAATAGATACTTTTTTTTTTTTCAAAAGTTCACAGTATTTTCAAATTCATAAAGAAAGATTATACAATGTTTCCTGATTGAAACAATAGGGGCTCCTAAAAATGTCCTTACAGGTGCATAAATGCATAGCCATGCTGAACAGAGTACAAAGTTCCACACTTAATAATACACCTCAAATATAGAGTTTGAAAATCCAGTCCTAAACTTAAAGAATTATTAGGATATATTGCTCTTATTCAGTGGCTTTTTGTGTTAAATTAACATAATTTGATCTTGAAGGCACTGCGTTCAAGTAAAAAGGTTTAACCTCTACATAGCACTGATTTCATACCATGTAATAAAAGTTTAAGAGGAAATAGTAAGCTTTTATGACAGAAATAGAAAATTGGCTGGTCTGTGGTATTGGCTTGAAATTGACACTTGAGATTTTTAATCTACAGCTGATGTCTTGTTTAATTTATACATTAGTGTAATGTTTGAGTGCCTTGCAACCACTAAGGGTTGGTAACTTTATACCTATATTCAGAAAGGGGAAAAAAAGAACATTCTCACACTTACAAACTGATTGCTTTCATAAAGTTTAATTAGTTGCTTTACCACTTGCATGAAGAATTGTAGCTGGTGTTTAACTGGTTGGGTGGCTTACACCGACAGTGAGAAAGGACTGCAAAAAGAGAAGGTGAAGCAGCTGCTTGAAATGGAAATATTTAATTCTCTTGTGATAATAAAATAAAGCTCAGCATGTTATTAATTTTTTTTAAAAAGCAGAGTATCCTCTTCTGGAATACTTGTGCCATCTGCTTGGGAGTCCCTGTGCTGCTTTCAGGCTGTATTTTGAGGAAGAGACTGAAAAGTTTAAGTGGTCAGATGTTTGCAGGGAGATTTATTGTACAAAAATAATTTGTACCTTTTGAACGTACAAGCTTTTATTACATACATCTATGCCTGTTTATGTTATGGAGTAATGTGACATTTCCTCAAGATCCTCAAATACCTCTGGCTGAAGTCCACTTTATGAATGTGGATTGTGAGTATGTACATGTGAGTAAAGCTTTACTATTATTGCAAATAATAAAATCTATTTAAATGTTAAAATGGTATAATATCCTAATCAAAATTAATCTTTTCTATATTTCTTTAAATAGTTCAAAAGGGTGAAGTATTCTCTTCCTCATTTACCCCATGGAGATAGAGTGAAAATCCTCTTGAGCCATCAGTGAGAAAAGTGAGCTTTCTCAGGAATTTGAAATCCTTTTCTGGCCTCTCCTTGGCTGAATCTGGGCTACAAAACATAATGGGGCATTAAGATGGGAGAACTGCCAGTCAGGACGTCCTTGACATATATTCCCTGGAGTGCAAAGGAATACTGGGTGTGAAATTTTATTTTAAATCAGGTTATCTAGACTGGCACTGAAACTTTTGAGTACAGAAGCTATTAACCTCATCTAGATGTGGCCTCAGCTGCAGCTATTAATTCTGTTAAGTCAGAAGTAACTTAAGCTTGTTACAATCTGATATTTTCAGAAATGTTGAAATTAGCTTGATGATTGGCATAAAGCCCTCATAACAGAAAACAAAAATGTAATTGCAGCTGGTCTGGAGAACATATTATGCCTCTGTCTATGTAAATTGTTCCTTTATGTCAATATTATAGCATTTTGGTGGAGACCTCTGTGGAATCTTCCACTGCTGCTGCCTATGATTTACTTTTTTTTTTTTTTACATGCATGAATATAGTGTTGCTCAAGGGCAGAAAATCTGACATCATTTTATAAACAAGCATTATAAACACAGAGAGAAGGGATAGGTCATTTTATACTAAATTTAGCTGCTCATTTAGGGAGATAAAAAAAAGAGTAAGTGCTTATCCATTAAAATCCTACTCTGTTGTCTCAATCATTTGGTAGAAAGAAGTACAAGAAAACCATTGACTTTGCTGTTTCCTTTGGGAGAAGCACAGATGTGGAAGAACAATTTTTAACACCTAAGTGAGGCAGCTTATGAACTGTGTCTAAGTTCGTTCAAAGCCTTCCAAAATACAGAGTACATTTCAACCCAATTCACATAATAACTCAGGCTATGATTCAACATAGCTTTTAAAAATGCAAGTAGTTGCTCATCTGTTTAAATTATATTTGAGCTATTCAGTGTATTTCTCTGGTGTCTTGTTTCAGGTTTCACTTGTCTCATAATTCTTGTATATATATATTTATAAAAACTACCAGCTTGATTTCAGCACATTACAACTTTCTGTGTGGAAGCTTTGTTTTTTAAAGATGTGATGGCAAAAGACAATGACAGCATAAGATTTTTCTCACTTTGCTCTACCACCTGGATTTGTCTGTGTTTTGGAAGGGCTGCCATTCATTCAGGAGACTGATGTGGTCTGATACAGTCTCAGGGCTTGTTGGATTTTGCCCTGTTTGTTGAGGTTGTGGATAATGTTAGCAAACAATGCCATTTTTTCCATGGTGCTTTTGAGAGCTGTGTATTCCCACTAGAAAAAGAAAACTCTGAAGTTAAGACCACATGCAAGAACAGGAATAAAGTTGGCTTTTCTGACACCCTGCTGCATTTCAGAGTCTCTGGTAGTCTCAAAGATGTTAAATTTTTATGCACAGATTTTTAGCCTGCTTTCTACCTCTGCTGTAGGAATTGCAAGTGATATAAATTATTGTAGAGAAAGATTGTAAATCTGAAATATTCCCAAACTGTTGATACGATTTCCCTCTGGCCTTCTACTGGGGTTGACTGCAATAAAATGTAGAAAAAAGTGAGTCTGCATAAAAAATAGAATCTCTAGATATTTTAGGATTAAAGAAAAAAAAAAAAAAGGTAGTTAGACACAGTCTTTTGCAGGCATAGGCTGGGCAATCATTGCCTTGTTTTAGAGCTGTGCCCTTCCCAAAAGTCTGAGAGTCAAGCACAATGCAAAGAGTGCAGTCAACCCATGGCCACCATCACCATTTCAATACGAAAGCAGACAAAGAATTCAGATTTCAAACTCTTCCCTCCTTAAAACCAAGCTATTACCACTTCATCCAACATAGTAAGAAACCCCCAAGAAGCTGATAGATCACTGCAGTATACATTTGCTGCAGTGAGGGTTGAGGAAGGACATCTCACAGGGCTGGAATTATGGAAATCATCAGAGGCCACTGGAATGTGTGTGGAGGCAAAACCATCTGACTTTCATACAAACCCAAGCAATCAGGCAGCACTGAACTATTTTTGTGGAAATAAAATATTATCCATTTATGAATTCCAGATGGGAAGGGACAGCTGTCGAGCTTATGACATCATTCCCCTTGACACTGGAGGACGAAAAGGGAAAACTGGGAGTCACATGTAAAGTATGTCAACAGTGATGACAGAACTGGGCAAAAGAATGTGGGGATGTTGGGCAAAGCTATTGGCATAATGGCTAAGACAAATAAGGTCAAGTGCACACTAAAATGAAGAGGAAGCCACAGGACAGAGTCTAAGAAGTTAGTCTGCAGAATATTATCTGATGTACTTTGTGTGCAAAATACAGAAACCAAACATCAGGGTTATTAGGACATTTTATGTAACAAGAAAATGATTTATGATTTTTTGTTCTTTTCAAAAATGCAAAAGTCACTAGTCACTAGTTTCTATAAATTTTGAAAACCTCATCAAGCCTTTTTTAGATTACTTTCTAATTCCTCAATATCTAGTTAATTTCTTGGGGGTTTTTTGTGTGGTTCATTTGTGTTTGCAGGCATTTTTGTGTGTGTGTGTGGTTTCTTTTTTTAAACCTGTTAAAGAATTTAAGAAAGTCTTAGGATTGAAGAAAGCGATACATTTTTGTAGGCACAAGGGGATTGGGGAAAAGACAGTCAAAGAATTTGGTCCTGAGATGGTCTGTTACACTAAAAATGAAGTAGAATTTTATGTGTCATCCTTACCCAATTGTAAAATACTCTGAAGATCCTGGGCATGGTGGAATGTAGGAAAGATTAATATTTCTTGCAATTCAATTATAAGAACCTTAATGTTCTAATTGCCAAGGATTTTCTCTGAATAGCAAGAACTCTTGGATAACTTGTCATTTTGTAGTTGTATTTCAGTGTCTAATTCCCAAAGACAAGACTGGTGTAAGCGATAATTCAATGGAAACTGCATTTCTATGGAATAAGAAATGAAAGAAAGATGGGGAGAAGAGAAAACTTGGAGAAGATTGCTTTGCTGAATGAATTTTGACTTTGTCACTAAACTTATGTGAGTGGCAGACCTTTAGAGATAAAACAGTGTATGAAGGTACCATCTGCAGGAACCGGGAGGTTGGCGGGTGTCTCTTATTGAGCTACAGGCATCAAAAGTGAGGCTGACAGCCCTAGATGCTGAATTTTAAGGAATACTTTTCTCCTGCAGGCACAGACAAATGGTCTCTTGCAAATACTGTATTGCAGGAAGGCACCTCAGAATGTCAGGCAAATCCTTGAGTTTCTTTCTTTTCTTCTGTCTCACATCTTCCTATCAGCCTTTGGTTAACCCTCTCCACAGATCACACACTACAGTTTTTTAGCCTGGAATTGGCTGGGACTTCTTATGCTATTATAATGCTATTAGAGAAGCTGTCAGAAAGGTGCTATGACAGTTCTGTGTTTCATTTTCAGTTTAGGGCCACTCCAAAGCACAAACAAGAATTTTTGTCTTTTTAATAAATATTTCAAGGAATAAACACTGTGTCCATTACATACAAAACCTGAATATAGGGCACACATTTTTAGGTACTTTCAGACAGATTAGTAAAAAATTTCTTGCTAAACACACGTAGGTTTTGTAAACAGCCAACAATATTATTTAAGAACACAAAGTAGTGCTTGCTTATGCCCACAATAATTGTAAAGTTTACCAGAACTCTTCTGTCAAACACATAAGATTTCCCTCAGCTGGGGTACTTGCAGGTTTCAAATGATATAATTTCTTACAGAGGCACTAGTTTTTTCCAGTCATCAACCCTATCTCACAAAGTCTGTAAATCTGCTGGTAAAGCTCCTTTGTCAACTTGCCATAGGCCTTTCTGTCCTGTCCATGACACTGAACCACAGTGTAGCTCTGCATGGAAGTTCTCACCCACTTTTTTGTTGCCTTAAGCCTGCCTGCCACAAGCCACTGTGTGCTGGGTCTCATCTCAAGGTGATGATGGATGATTCCAGGCACAACTATGCTGAACTGTTTGTAATACACTGTCAAGATGGTTGTACTGTTGGTGTTGTTGGTGCCCCAGCTTAGCTCACCATGTAGATGCTGCCTTCTGGAAGTAAATTGTGCCAAGCTCTCATCAAGCCATAGCACAAGCGGTGTGCTGACAAGCCATGGTGGTGTCAAAAGTTGCTGATGGCAAGTAATTTTAAGGAGTAGCATGGTATGTAAATATATTGGCTGGTAAATCTGTGTTATTGCCACATGAGGCTTCTAGGACAGTACCAGAACATTCAGGAGGGAAGATAATTACCATAATCAGAAGAGGAATGATTCCTTCCTCCTTTAGGGATGATTTAAAATTGGTGGTGCTGTGCACTAATTACCCTCTGTTGCCAGGATGCTGTGGTCCTACTGTAATAACCACATTTCTTCTACATGTGCCCCCAGCTGACTCAAGGTCATCTGACCCTGCCTGTTTGTCTGGTTTGACACTGGTATGGAGAGCACTGCTGAGAGCTACCTGTTCTGCGTTTCAATATTTATTTGCAGGACAATGAGGGATTCAGAGATCTCTTGTTGAGACCCCTTTCACAAACTCTCCAAGGATGCACACCACTTTTGTCGTCATATCCTGGCCCTGTGCTGGTAAGGAAACATCATATGTAAATGCAAAACACTGTATGTAAATGCAAAAAAACATATGTAAATACAAAACATCATATGCAAATGTGAAACATCATATATAAATGCTAAACATCACACTTTTCCCTGCATCTGCAGGTTCATGCTACAGCTGCTACTTCTGCCCAAGGACAGGAGAACAGATTTTGGCACCTCTGAATTCAGGTTAAAGGTGGAGCTGGGCTGTTCACCTGCTCCCACAGTCAACTCACACCCTACTGCACTGCTCCTCATATACCAGAGGCAAATCTCTTCTCCAGCCTATATTCTCCTTATAATATCTCCTTATAATATCTCCTACATATATGACACTTTCCTCTAAGAATCTGTTTTTCCTGGGAAGTAAATGTTATGACACTTTGATATTTTTACCTGCCAGGACTACTGCAAAAGGTAAGAAGGACTGATATAGCTGTTCCTATCATACACTGAACCCCTAAAACACTTGCAAACTACTAGGCATATAAATACTTTTCTGCTGCTGTGTGTGAAAATTATTTAGTAACAGCACCTGCAAGCAAAATATGTTGAGTATTGAGGCAGGTTATCCAGGTTATGGGTAAGCCCTGAAATCTAGGGGTGTGTGTAAGAGCACCCCAGGGACTACTTGCTACATGAGGAGACCAACAACCAAGAGAGAGTCTGAACAGGAAGGGCAGCTACTCTAAGAGGACCCAGACCTCATTATTTGTGAATCACAGTTAAGAAAACAGTTTCATAGAGTACCTGCTTGTTTCCTGGGACCATCTGGAATCCCTCAGATCCTGCTGAGATTAAACATATCCCCTTTAGACAGTGATGTGTGTCAGGTTTCCTGCAGTAATTGATAGAGAACACAAATACAGTTTTGGTTTTGGCTGTTAAAAGCATCCTGGCTAAAACATTCCCGTGGGGATGGGACTGGGATCTGCCTGTTCAGGCATCTGCCCTGCTTAGCCATTTGGGAACAGTGGGGAAAAGGCATTAGTGTTCTTGTCTGTCTGGTACCATGGCCATGGTCACCCCTTAATTGTTATTTACCCTGCCATTGTCCCCTGTCATGATATACCTAGATGCAGGTGTTAAAACATTTTTCCTTCCTTTTCCTTTCCTTCTGCCCCATATTTTGAGAGAAGATGTTACCACCCCTGAGACCTAATTTCTGAGGCAGGAGTTTTACTTTCCCCTCGCCTTCCTCAGATTGCTCTTGATGACTTTTTATAGGCCTCATTCAGATTTTTTAACCTGTCTCGCACGGTTTTCTGTTCTTCCTATAATTTGTCAGGCAGCAATATACATCTGTGGGTGTAGATTTTAGAAATAGTGCAGATATGCTAGTTGCATTTTTGTCTACAGGGATAAATACACAGGCATCCTCTGGGGACCAGGTCTTTGGTAGGGTGGTGCCATTGTATTGCAAATGTGAAATGCTATCAAAGTGTAAATGTGGAAGATCTTTGTTGTGTTTGACTGTTGGAAATTCTGAGGGTCTCTGTGAATAAGGGGAAATTTGGCTTGTTCTGCAGGCATGATTCACAGCTTTTTAGATAGAGAAGCTTCTGGGTGACAACTTGGCTGAATGAGGGAGCACTCTGGAGGGCACTGTGAGGGCTGGGTGCCTCAGAGATATTGTTCCCTGGCTGGAGAGAGTGCTCCCTCTCAAGCCACATTGACAGGCATTCCAAGGAAAATATAGCATGGGCAACAGAAAATAAAACAAAGAAATGTAGGTTATTTCAACTGGTGTCCTCATAGAAAGCTTTTTATCTGTGACTGCTTTGTGGCTACCATGAAGGTTGGCAGTAAGAGTTCCCTTGACAGCTACAGCCCTGAAAAGCAATATCAGCTTTGAGTCTGCAGAAGCCTGACCAGGAGCCACATTATATGAAAATAAAAACTGTCAACAGCTGTTTAAAGTGAATGTATATACCCCTGTTTTGCCTCTTGATTTTCTTGCTCATGATTGCAGGTTGCTGTTTAATCCTAGAAGACTTTTCATCTTGTTCCTGGACTGATGCAGACATTGGTTTCTTTGTTCCTGACATTATATCTGACTCACACCAGGCCCCTTGCTTTTTTCTCCCCTTAGGACCATAACACTTGCTGTGAGAGAGCAAACAGTATATATTGAGAACAAAGGTCTTCTGATAGTTTAGAAAACATTTTTCTATTGCAAAAGTCATATGAGTTCTGGGGTTCAAATCTTCCAGGACCCAGTGACCCTACAGAGGCACCCAAGCCTTGCAGCTACCCCGCCTGCCCCAGTCTGCTTAAAATGCATCTATCAATTAAAATTTCCTATATAACTTCAATTAAAAAATTCTAACAACCTGCTGGGTACATCTAATAACTACTGCATTTTATATCTAGTTCTTTATAATTGAGTTGCACTGCACTCTGTAGATATATATTGGTAGGGTATTATTTGCAAAATACACGATTTCCTGCCAGTGCATTGTTTCCTCTTTTAGACTAATCAAAGTCAAATATATCAAAATAGATACAGGGGG
>VZSE01003873.1:810671-856006 GCA_013398275.1 Promerops cafer
ATCATTGAAATAATTAACGATTTCTGTAGCGCTACTGAGAAAATGTCTTAAAGCAATACCCAGGTCTCTCCAAGAAAGAAACCTGAACCAAAACAGATTTGTATGCAGAGTATTGATAGGCCCCTGTTATTAATAATGCAAATTGCTTCAATATGAATATACTGCAGATAGCTCATTTTCCTTGTCCAGTACTCAGGCCAGTTATCACAGATGCATAAAATGTAAACATGATGTATTATATTTTGGTTTGGATGAACAGTGAGGGTTTTTTGTCCTACTCAATTTCTCTAATGCAATACTTCTATTGAAGATGATTTGGCCAGCCTCCTCTGATCCTGCAAGATTGAAAATGAGTGGATGTCTGGAGTAACAGCACAGGTGTTTGTAACATGCTGATACTGTGGTGTATTTGAGCCACATATAGAACCAAATGATTAATTACATCACAAAAAACTCCTAAGAGACCAAATTATTGGGCTGGATTGGCATGATCCATAGAAGTTAGACCTGGAGCTAGGTTTCAAGAAACCTAAATGCATAGTTTCACTGCTGGTCTCAACTTCATACCAGTTTCTTAAATCTCAGCTTTTGGTATAAGCCAGAATATGCATCCAAAGCCCTGGTTTTGGGCAGGACCCTCTCCACACTGCAGGATATATGATTGCATGTTTTTCCACCTGCCAAAATAATACCTTTACTCCCTGAATTTTAGGTCTGGCAAAGGGAGTCATCAGGGCTATATGGTTACACCAGGTGCACTAATGCTCAGTTAGGAGTAGGGAAGATAATGTTTCACCTACTTCTGTCTCCGTTCAGGAAAGATTCCTGCCTTTTGACCACCCCTAAACATTGTGCAGCTTTGCACTGTCCTAAAAGTTTATGCTTGCTTTGCAGACTCACTTAAGCCCTCTACTAACTTTAGGAATGTTTTTCTCATCCCACAATTGAAATACCAGAATTTACCCTTTGCTTGCATCCCATCTCCAACTGAATGAGAAGCAGATTTATGGATTTAGAAAGCCAAATCTTCTTCCATCAAGCCATCTTGATGGCTTGATGGAAGATATGGAGAATTGCAGATGCATACCAGTCACTGTACTTACAGCATGTGAGTGATGTAAGGAGAGCACTGCTGTAGGAAGCTTTCTATGACATACATATAATGTTATGCTCCAAAGGACAGTGGAATACTTTGGGTTTGGACACTAAGTAAATGTCTTCAATTTGGTTCTCATTATTCATCTGTGACATCTTCCTGCCCAGAAAAGCTACAAAGATTTTACAGACTATGATACTGTGAAGAGATGTTGTCTGCAATGTCACTTTATACATTTCAGTTATAGGGGAAACTGAGGGATGAAGCTCAGATATTCTCTCAGATATTGCCACTAATGCTAAATGTCCCACCAAATTTGCCTTATGTCACCAAAGGTTCTATTTAAATCATTGTATATATTTAGAGAAAAAGGTATTGATATAAGATAGCTGATAAGAACTTATCTGTTGGGAAAAAAGTAAAGTTATTAAAGCCTGTATAATTATTACAATAATCACAAACTGCATGTTAACGGATAAGCATCACATGTACATATTTTTCTGTAGCTCTACCTCTGTGTATTCATTAGCAGATTAACTGCTGTAAGCAGAAGAGTAGATTTATTTGGTCTAATTGTTTAACACAGAATATCAAATCCTCTGTGTGCACTCTGCTGGAATTGAGACTACGGAGTCCATTGACTTGAACTGGGACAGAATTTCAACTATTATTCTTAGCACTTCTCTCTCAACTTTTTTTTAAAATGAATATAAATTGGTCACTTCTGACACGAGTTGGCACAGAGGGTCTTTCTTGGTTAAAATGTAAATTTTAGTGAGTGGAATAATAATAGAAATGAGACCTTTGTCTCTTGAAATTAAAGTGCTGGTAAAGCTGAAGCTGCCAGCTTTGTATATTACAGCCTGAGGAGATAATATATTGAATCATTCATTTCCTTTTCCTATTCTTTTTGCTCTCTTCAAAAGCACGTTCCGTTTCAAGTAATTTCAGTCCAATAATGAATATAACACTGGCTGACTCACCGTCATACAAGATCTGCTTTGGGATATACTTTATCATGTTTTGTTTCTGTGCTGTCAGACTACTTAGAAAAATGGAAAAAGTAACTTACCACGTGGTAAGCTTATGCTGCTTTTTGATGCTTTTAAACCCCTGGGCCTTTGTGTGATGAGAAGCCCACCTGTGTGTGCCTAAATGACTCTAATTTTGGCTTCTATCCCTTATTACCTGAAGAAAGCAGCTTTCTAATGCTAAGCCTGCACAAGAAGAATTAGCTAGATTTATTGTTCAAATTATTTTTGCTGTGATAGAGGGCTGTCTTGGCTCCAATACTCTATTTTCATTAATAAGTCATGAATAAGTGGTGAAGTAGAAAGTATCTTTGTTAAATTGTTCAGACGGCATTGTACATTGTATTGTTGGTATGCTACAGGACAGGCTTGCAAATGAAAATGGTACTGCCAAACCTGGACACAGCACAGAAAAATGGATCTTGTAGAAGAAATGCAAAGTACTGCACACAGGAAGAAATTAATTGCACAAAGGCAGGTGTGTTCTGACTGGGAAGAAGTGCTGCTCGGGAGGAGATCTGCGTAATATGGAAAGGGATGGAGGACTTAAGGTGCATTTTAATATTACTTTAATATTATTGCATGTTTTGAAAAAATGTGCAAGATGAAATACAGCTCAGAAACTTAATTCTTTGACTCGACTGGAGCCCATCAAACTTTAGACAAGAGACTTTGTCCAGTTTGAACACTGCAGTTCAAAACACGAGTTGAATCAACCGTGCACATTACAGGAGAGATTGGAAGCCTGTGGGCATTGCCCAGGAAAAAACAGAGGATGAATATATTGGGGTTTGTCTTCAAATGCTGTTTTGTGTTTGAGTGTCAAGGTTTTGGCTGTGAAGGGGGCCAAAGGGGTGGCTCCTGTGAGGAGCTTCAGTCCCCTGCCAAGGCACTCACACAGGAGTATTCCAAAGCAGGGGGGAGGGATTGTGGAATACAGGGGGATCCTGAGCTCAAGAAACTCCAGGTAAACCTCCAGGAACCCCCAGGAGCTGGCAGCTCTTGAGAGAGCAGCTGACAAGATGTGTGTGGGGCCAGGAGTGATGGTGGTCACCCCTCACTACCATGAAAGACAACCCTGGGGAGCACATAGAGAGAGCCCAGGGCAGAGGGTAGAACCAGGTCTCTTCCAAATGAAACTGTTCTGTGATTCTCTGATCTTAAAACAACAAATGTGAGCTAATGGGGATTATGAAGAAAAATTCATTGGTGAAGTCAGTGTAACTGGGAGTTTTCTTAAATGTGGATAGGGACCAGTTTATTGTATATGCTACAGCTGTACAAGATGTAATCCACTTCAGTGGATTGTGCTTGGCCAGGCAAAAGAAAGAATGATACTGGAAGCTGTCATTAATTTGCACATGTATTAGAGATTTCCAGTGCTATCCCTCTGTATAGAGAAAAACAGATGTCCTGTACAGACTTGATTACTAAATGGACTTATGTCTTAGAAGCTGAGTGTCACGGATGAGGAGAACAGAGAAAACAATGACTTTCAAATTAAATTCTTATATAATAATCTACATATCGTAACTTTAATAAATGTCTAATATGTGCTGAACTCGAGGAGATGTTGATAAGGGTGTGAGGGTCTACATGTGTTTTGCAGTATTAGATCTGCACAGAGTAGATGACTGTTTTTTAGAGCGAGGAAAATGTGCAGGGGAACATAGTTCACTTATCACAGGTAAGAGCATGAATTGGGAATGATACCTGCACTGATTTGGAAGGAAGATTGACTAACTCTGGATTAAAATTTTCCTTAGATTTAAAAAAAGGTGAATGTTATTGTTTGACTTGTCAACATTTTTGTTCATTTCAGAGCATGAATGCATACAAAAATGTGTTCCATTTTGATTCATACTTGTCACATGATCTGTTCCTATAAAAACATTTCCAATTTACATGCCCAGCTGACGTGAAATAGCAGCCATGAGCAGATTTAGAAAGCAATCTCTGAAAATTCAGCCAACTAGGTTTGCCCTAGAGTGTTATTGAGAGTAATATGAGAACACCATGAAAAGTTACAGCCTTATAAAATATAGTGGACTTTACCTTATTCCATATTTATGAGCTGCAGTGTTGATACAACACTGTTATGAAGTTGGAATGGTACAAAACATTCTTAGGGTTTGACCCTGCCAACAGTGGCTCAATATTCTACTAGTGATTTTAATCATGTACCTGTGTATGTCCAAGATTGGATCTTTAATCTGTTTTTATGTTGTTAGATACTGGTTAAAAAGAAAGATGCATGTGAAAGGGAGAAATTTAGCAGGTGTAGTGTTAGTCCAAAGGTGTACTGCACTGGAAAGTTTGAGGAAAATTGGTTCAGCTATTTTTGAGTTAGCCAAGTGTTTTTAAGCTGTTAAGAAAATTGTTTCAGCTATTTCATGCTTGGGTAACTCAGTCTTGTTTAAAAACATCAGACCTGGTGCTCATGTAGCCTTGAAGTAGAAATGGGTATTCTGCATTGCGAGAAGGGAGCTACCTTTGAAATATTAGAGGGAATAATCATAAAACATTCAGGGAGAAGGTATCATTCCCTCCTATCTTCCTCTCTAAGAAGAGTGCTGCAACATCTACTCCCTCCAAGCTTTACCTATCTGAAGGTTGCCTATAGCTCCTGAGGAAACTACCAGTATTTCTTGTTAGTAAATGCAGACCAAGGGAGGATGGATTTCAAAGGTCTGGATGAATTTGTTTATTAGACATGATTTAATATCCTATGAAGGTTAAGTGTAGCTGGACCTGGCCTATTCATGATATTGAGAGCTGCACCAGATACCAGTGTGTGTGTGACTATCTCCTGGACATTAAGCCAGTTCTTAAAAGTCTCAAACAGGTCTCAAATATTCAATACACACTGAAGGACCAGAGTTCCTTATAGTTCAGGAAACAAAGCTATCTTTTATTGATATTGTGTTTAAGAGTATTATTTTTTAGATTATACATTTTTATAGAGAGCTACTATCTTGTAAAACAATTATGTTGTGGGCTAAGAGTGTGCATTCTGTGCTGAGCCAGAGGTTACTCTGCTCAGAACATGTGCAGGAGGTTTGATAGCATTCTTCTGATTTCTGGGGCTATGTATGCAAATGAATCTTAGGTACTCTAGTGGTGGAACTATTTACTAAAATCCTCTTCTAAGAAGAGAAGTTAGAGAAAAACAATACATTGGTGCAAGAAGAAGGTCAGTTTTAATCCTCACTATTCAAGAAATAGGTTCAGATTTATCTCAGGAGTGTTTCCACACAGTAAAGAAAGGTACAGAAGAGACCAAAGCTGTTAGTTATTTTTCTCTATTGTTCAACCAGCCTCTAGGTATTTTAAGTTCATGGAATTACTTGGGCCTGATATCATTTGTCTTAGAATTCATTAGTGGAGATTTCAACTGAACTCATATATGTACAACTATCAGTTTTTTGGGAATTTCAGAAGAAATTACTCTTGGGAGTAACCAATATTATCTGCTGGCTTTAAACATATTTCCATCTGATTTCTTTGGATGACTTCCAGATCTTCAAATGGCAGTTTCTTATTGGTACATAGGCTGTTCCAATCTGTCCTTCCAGGACCCATCATGATATTGTGAACATAAAAGAAAAAAAAGCCTATTCTCCAAAACTATCTTGTGAATTTAAAAATTGGTAAATAGACTGTCTTCATAAAATTGAATTTTTTATAACTGTAGATGCACAAAAATAATAGTTTGTATTTTGTACATGTGGTGAGTGAGGTTGTAATGCTATACACTTCAAAATGTGTCCAGGCAAAGAAATGGTATAGGTAACTGTAGGAGGTGAAACTAATCTTTCAGTTTTGTGCACATAAACCCTTATTTAGGGCCATCTGTATAATTCATACTGAAATGAATAAGGCAATTAGTTGTACCATGTATAACTTCAGGGAAAATTTGTCTATGAGTAAGTGGCTACGGCCTTGGGTCTTTGTCTTTCTGTATTGCACAGCCCACACTGTGAATCTTGTAAATTGTTTTCCAACTTCCCACATTTCCCAAAAGGATACGGAAAAGAACCCAAGGTTTTGGAAAATATTTGTAGGTATTTGTATCATCTTTGCTGGCACTCCATATCATCTGTCTCAGGCATCTAAGTGACCAGTGTCAGTGGTTTTTCTCAATGGAGAGGGATTTGCTCCCTTTCAAGTGGGTTTGTTGCATAGGCAGCCAAAGCACGTGCTCTTATGTTGTGTTTCAGTTGACTGTTTTGGGAGGCAAGAGGGGCTATCCATACATAAAATAAGTGGTGTGGAACCCTGCTGTATTTAAGGAAAATCTTGAGGACTATGGCTTGGGGTTAGAGGGCCTGTAGCCTCCTGTCCTGAGCAAGTACGGGTCTATGACCACCACGAGGAGAACGTGCCCATAATTTCTTGGATGAGAAGAAACTCTTCAATCTTCATGCTTGAGTCAAGGAACTGACCCTTCACTTGCTCAGATGAGATGAAACATTTCATGTGGGTGCCCAAGGGGGGACAGATCTGGCTCCCTTTTACAGAGACCAGATCAAGAGTGACATCATTATCTGAAGGGATCTGAATGGGTCATTCTCATTCTGCTGCACAGGAAGACATCTGCATTTTGCTTCTGAATGCCTCAGAGACAAACTGAGCTACTTTACTCATTCTGTGAATATGAGTGTCCTTGAGCAGCCTTGTAATTTAAATGGGAGTAATCATGAAGGGAGATACTAATCAGTGGGAATATATGGTATCAGACTGGCCTTAATCAGTATGGTGAGAACTGGGAAAAGAAAAATAAAAACAAAAACATTCAGCCTGAGATTTAACAATGTATAGCCTGTTACAGCCTTTTAAAATCAACCATGTGCACTCTTTAGTCAAAACCATATCAAAATGCACTCTCTGTGGGGTTTTTTTCTTCTTCTCTGCCTACAGTGTAGTCCATATACAGCCAATCTGTGTGGTTACAGACAGCTGAGAAAATTTAGTGCAATTTCAGCTTCAATGCTCAAATTGTTTTTCTATAGGCCAAGTAGTTTAAAACAGCTTTACCTCTGGTCCCAGGTGTTGCTGAGGCAGCAAAGTCTCAGTGAACCCCCACAAATCAGCAGGGAAAACTGCTGAAGCAAGAAAAATCTTTAATTGTGCAACCAAAAATACTAACAAAAAAATCAAACAAGCAGATTTTTTTTCCCAATTAAATGTTTCTGTGTTCCCATCAATGAACACGTGAGAGTTTCTTATATTTTTTCCATGGTAGCTGGCTTTTAGAGTGGTTATCTTAGATCTGTGTTGCAATGAATCTTTACCTACTTATTAGAAGTAACATTGTGGGGAATCTTGGATGGAGTGTAAAATCCCATATGAGATACGTTTTAAATATCAATTAAATGCTTCAATTTTGTGTGACCACTCAATGGGACAGTAAACCAAGACCATTTTCTGGCACAAGAGTGTCCAGATAATAATCTGTCATCGGTTGTAATTGGCACCAGTGAAGAGGCCTGAGATGAGTAAGAAACCTGAATGATGGTGGCAATTCACTAAAGGGTCCATACAGGGCGGAGACTGGGAGCAAAGGTGAGATAGGGAGAAGGATAAGTGCTGTCTCTTCATTGCTCAGTTCAGAAAGAATGAATTCTTTGACTTTTATTTAGCAGTTTATATGAACAATGAAATCTCTTATCTCCAAGAATATATTACAGGGAAATTTTGCAATGTTGCCTTTTTTTATCACGGCTCATAATCTTTCCACCAAATGCTTCATACTGTCATGAGGCAAAGGAATGTCATGTCTGCTCTCTTTCTTTTTCCAGGGCAATAAGAATCCAGCAAAGCTAGCAGCAGCAATGATGAAAAATTCTACGTTGGCCAGCATTGCTGGTCCAGTTCTACAAGATAGCACTTCATTTTATGACAAGTATCAGCAGGATGTCATGCTGGAGGTGGTCACCTGCACCAGGGACTCTGCGTCAGGACTGGAGACAAGGAACTGTCTAGAAATCCATTTACGGGACTTTAAAAACCTGCCTCTAACTATGCAACAGGAAAAGAAACAAACACCTTCCCTCTTCCTCCTTCTCCTCCAGCCCTCAATCCTGCCCAAGCAGAATCACATGACAAAACTCTTTAACTAGCTTCAACTTCCCTAGTTTTTTTGGGATCATTCCTAATTTCCATAGTAGGTAGTAATGTATAGGTTTGAAGGATTCTGCCAGCTGAGCAGACCTTCAAGAAGATGTAACCCTAGTGTGAAAATATTACCCACTAAACCTGCACCAGACAAAATATAGCAATATATTAAAAGTCAGGGTGAATAAAAATAATTGTAGTAAGGTCATATGGATGAATTAGTGTACTCTCTGATGGTGCAGAATCCCTTGAAAGCCTACTAAAAGAAAATTAATTTGCAGTGTAATTTATTGAATGTATTTTTTGAATAAGAGTATGTTTCTGAAGGTGGTGAAAGTGCTTTTAAAATGCTTTGATATATTGATTGGTAATTTGTCACCTGCATATTGTTATTTAATATTGCTGGCTCAGTTAATGTTTTTCCTGAATATGAATATTTAATGGTCTTGTATAGTGATCATTATGTTATTTTAAGCTTAACAAATTGTACAGACCCCTCAAGCCTTTCACAGAGGTGTTTTTGCGTGCAGTCATAACAAAAATAAAGTACTGTCTAGCTGCTACTCAATCTTGGTATCACTGTAAGTGGGTTTCTGATAGGTATTTCATAACAAATGGATAACTTTTCAAAGAGGAAGAAAGCTTCTGGGCAGCCATCAGCATGAAAAGGTGTGGAAAGGGAGAAAGGTGATGGGGTGACATCAAGTCTCAGCTGTTCCAAGAGGATTTTGTCATTAAATCAGCTGATACACTTTCTTTATATGAGAATGAGGTAGATTTTTAAAGGTAAAGTGAACTGTTGGCATATGGTCAAACTTTTACAAATGGGCCACAGATAACTTTGGGTTGGAAATTAGAGAACCTTTTTTTACCCTATGAAGCATGGCTTAAGAGTTTTGATGGGTTTCAAGCTAGATCTTGCTCATTTTATTACTTTGGACAGCAAGATACCACACTTGATATTCCTGGTTCTGCTCTCATTTCCATCTTGTGATGGAAAGATTTGCATCTGAAGTACTTATATATCATTTCATGTACATGGCAAAAAGTGTTAAAAAAGTTAAGAGAAAGCACGAAACTTTAAAAAGAGACTAAATTTTGAACTCATTTACCAAAATAAAAAAAACAGAAAGTGGGATTAAACTCTCACAGTTTTAAATATCATGTGTCTAGATATCCACATACAGACATATATCCACATAGCTACTCTCCCAGTGATCCCTGATGATTCAGTTGTGAGAAATAAACAATTGCAGGGTCTCATTTTTCTAACTTATTTTAGTTTTCCCCTATAGAAAGACAGTAATCATATCATAAAATAGAAAATTTGCTCCATTTTCTGTAACTCTCCATTTGGATCACTCTGCAAGTTTTGTCAATATTATCTGTTTTTATATCTTAGTGTTAGGATCTATGGTCCTGGAGGTGTTCTCCAATCTGAATGATTCTATAATTCTATGATCTCCCTTCCCTCCTGCAGGAGTATTTACTCCATAGCAGCCACCATCACAGCCATGCCGTGGTCTCCCCTCTCTGATCTTTGGACCTCACAGTGGTCTGGATCCCTTCAAACAACACATCTAAACCTGCTCTTTTGAAGATGATTTTCCTTTTCTCAGGGTTGCTGTCTTGACATACTTTGTAAGAGTTTGGGATTTCCAGGAGGACAGAACTGGAAGTGATTTCCTACCGTGTCAGGCTCTGTACCTTGCCATCATGGGGAACGATAGAAAATGGTCAATTTACAATTCATTCAGTTAACACCAGAAAATATCAATGGAAATGAGTTGGAGGGGAGAACAGTAAGGCTGTGCCTGCAGAACAGTGTAGTCTCAGGTTTTCAAGTCTGGAATTTGCACTTAGCATGACTATTTGAAATGATCTTGAGTATCTGTTCAATAAATTAGATTTTTCATAATAAACGCACTAGAATTATTTGTAAGGATCAGAGACATCAACAAGTAGATTTCCTTAATTAAAATCAGTCTTCTTTTTCCTTATGCTTCAGAAACATTGAAAGAAACCATGAAAACCTGAAAGCTGCATGAAGGAAGCACATTCTTTTTCTGGTTTTACAGGACTTTGCCCTTTGATATCTTGGTGTGTGACAGCAACACTCATAATAAGCATTAATATTAATTAGTTGCCATTTTTATGGAAAACGAATCTACTTTCTGTGATCTCTTTTAAATAATGACTTAAAATTGTAGCACTTGATACTGTTGCCATCTCTGTGAAAAAAAATTAACTCTTATTAAGAAATCAGCTGATTAAATTTTTTTTGAAAAGTGCTGTCAAATATTTTCTAGGCACACACCTTTTGAAAGACAAGTGGCTTCTTAAGAGGAAATTCTGTTGCTAGGAGACCATAACCAAAAAGTTTCAGGATAAAGTATTTTTTAATTTTAAATAAGAAATGTTGATTAATGAACATGCTTAACAGGCAAAGAACAAAGTTATCCCAGCTATCTCTATTATAATAAAGACCTGTAGAAGCATTCAATGCATTTTTTAAGAAGTATAAAGAGAAGGTCTTCAAGGGAACTCTTGCCAAGGCTAGAGAACCAAGGAGTCCAGAGCACAATGGTAACAAAAGTGCCCAAGTATCTGTAGGGATTATTAAATCTCACATTGATGTTTTTAAATTTATCTCTGCCAGCAGTGAAAATTAGATTTACCTTGTGAAAGACATCTGTATTTTCCAAACAGAGTGGTTTGAATGAATGGAATGGTGTCTTGAGATTTCTTCTGGGCCTGCCCATCTGGATTTTGCAGATTTCTGAAACTTCTCATGCTATTCATCAGTGAAGAGTGAGTATTGGCCTAGAGGGTCTTTTGCTTCGATCCACTGTGGAAATTCCTAAGTCTGTCAGCAACAGTTACCTATGTACAAATTTAGAAATATTTAGAATACACATAAATAATTCCAGTCTCACAAAGTATTAGCTGATGGTAACTGAGAGTCCAGTATTGATCATTTTGGTTTCACTGAGTAGCACCTTAACCCACAAAAAGACCACTGAAGTCTCAGAAGGTTTCTTTTGGAAAAAAAAAAGCCCAAGTACAGGAATTAAAATCCTGCCCCACTGGCTCAATATTTATCTAGTTGTTTAATCCCACAGGTCTTGATCTAGTTTACAACTGCTGAAAATTGACTCAATAGTAGACTAATTAATAAGTTCATAATAGTATCAAAGAGCAAGAAATCTTTAAAATGGCTATTTCTGCAAGGAAATCAAATTGCTTTCTGAGAACTATTAACATGAAACAAACTGCAGATCTCTTCAAAGAGAGTTACATCACTTTCAGCTGTAAAACTTTGTGACTGTGTTTTCTGTAGATGTCCACAAAGGAAATTTTAGAAAAGAATCTTCTCATCAGGTAAACTTTGGTTTCTTGAACTACTGAAAGATCCTGGTTATGTGGAGCACATCCCAGAACACAGGCAGAGGAAGAGAAGATGGGTATTATTAGGAATACCATATATACTATAATACTATATATATTTGGCCACCTTTACAGAAAGCAGCAACTCATCTAGGAATGTTCTGAAACACCAGAAAGAAAACATTTCAACTGTCACCCATTCTCAATAGCTTCTATTGGTCAGGTTTTGTTGGGAGGCATCTCCCTGGCAATTCACACCTAGTCATCCTCTGTCTGCTGAATCAGTCAAGGTACAAACTTACAAATTAAGGTGTAAAAGGCAACTGTGGGACCTGCATTTTCCTGTCACCTCTGGATCAGAAGGGAATACGTGTATATTTCTGCTAAAGTATAGGTATGAGTTGTTTGGAAAGCTTGCATTTGAATATACACGATAAAAACGAAATGTAGAAGTTGGCTATGGATAGAAGATTTACTGTTTGTTAGTGTTCGTTTAACGTACAGGTACTGTTTACTGTGTTTCACACTGGTTACAAGATTTTAAGGATGCCTTAAATTTTTCTTTTACTGAAGCTAAAATGTTCTTTTCTGAGAATTATTAACATGTCCTTATCAGCAATTTGCATGAATTAATCCTTTATAATGCTTTGAAAATTTCTGACTGCATGAAAGTCTTGTTTGTGATACTACAAAGAGTTAATCTCAAATGCCAGACTGTAGAGAGTAAAGCAGAATTTATGTATCTCTGAATATGTATAATGCCTACATACTGTTATATTTGTATTTCAAAAATTTTGGGGGTTTTTTTGGGTTTTTTTTTGGAAAACGATGATAAAGTTATACTCTTCCTCAAGCAAAAACTGAAAGTAAGTGCAGGATTTTCTCTCTCCTCTGTGGAAAAAAAAAGGGTTCAAGAAGTATAATTCTTGCTCTGACAGCGAGGCCTTGGTGCTTCACACAAGAACAGGATCATGTTGATCCACGGCAGATTTTTCAAAGAGAACGACAGACATCCAAATGCTTATTAGCCTCGCATAAAAGAAGCTTAACAACTTCAACCGATTGTTTCCCACAAGGTGTAAAACACCCAAGCAAATTGGGAATGAGAGCTAAATCAGATTGCTGACTGATAAGGATCCTTCCCAAGGCTAATTACAAAGGCTTACTGCAGGCAAGCAACGGATTAAGGATTTTAAACCTCTCTATGGCTACCGCTAAGGAATCTGGCGTGCTAATTCTGCAATCTGTGGCTCTTTGGGTTGCTATCAAAAATCGTGATGAAGAAAGCACTTAGACATCAAAGGTAAATGAGGGTTTGGTTCCTCTGGAATCGGTTGCTGAGCTGGAGGAGAAAAACCCATTGGTTAAGGTGTAGAGAAGAATACAATGAGCATGAGAGGAGGAGGAGGAGAGACAGCCCGAGAAGATGGAAAGAACTGTTTCCCTTCATGAATGCTTTGCTGTGCGACACGTTTAGCTCCTGTTTGGGGGATTAATGGGTCCTTACATAAACTACCTTTAAAAATGATATGGGCTGAGTGTTTGAAAGCTCATAATTTACTTTATAGCTGTGTGTTGCCTGATGCACAGTGGCTGCACAGCTCTGAGCACTGTCAGGCAGCTGTTTCTGTAGTGAAGCCAAATGCATGCTATAAAACTTGCTTTTCACAAAACATTCAAAGGGAATGGACTTTTCTATGGACTTATGCGATACATCTTCATTTGGGCTTCATTATTTAAGAGATATTTTGCATGACTTGTAGCTTCTCTGTTTTTCAAATCCAGTTACACTGATTAGACATAATCTGCAATGGAAGGGATATAAAAATGACTGATTGTGTCTGGCTTCTCTTTTAAAAGAACCATGTATTTTGATAGCTAATGAAAGAGAAAAAAAAGGCAGTTATTTGCCCTGTACTTTTCTACATGACCTCTGTCTGAAGACCATCACCTTCCTTCTAATAGTTTGATTTGTGTTTCAAATAAGTTATTCAATAATTTCAAGCAGAGAAAGCTCTCTGTCTCTTTTGGAGTGTGACTTCTTTTTTTTTTTTACACCCAAGTGAGTTGCAACTAAATGCTTCACTGTGCTCTGAACCAACTTTGCAATTTATTTCTGAATTTCTATTTCTTTCACCTCACATAATGGCTTTCAGAGGCAACAGAGGTGGTCCTGCAACTCACACAGTCTTCTGCTTCATCTTTTAAGGTAGTAACAGATAAAAAGGAGGAGAGTAAAAAGTTATTCAGAGGTTAGAGAAGGGCAGTGTAGATTAAAAAATAAAATGCTCACAAAGCAAATCCTACAGCCCCAGTTAATTGAATAGTTAAAATATCTCAGCTTCCATTTGTAAGTCCCAAAATACAGCCTTTGTGATGGCTTTATTTTTTGCTTCTACAGACTTCTGCTAAGCTTGCAAGTCTGGCAAGCTGCTAGAAAGCTCTGGAAATAAGTGATTTCCGTTCACCCTATGGATTTTTCCAAGATACCCCGAACTTGCAGTTTTATTCTACATATAAACCCTAAGTGCAATGGGGCTGAAAATAGTGTCTTAGACCTTTCAGATTTGTGTCAAGAAACACAATAAAGAAGATACCTGTCTGTGTCCGTACCCCGATTTGTCTCCTGCCTGTCACTTTTAAAGTAGCAATGGTGGAATAGTGCCTTCCTCTTGAGAAATTCTCTGGGCTCCTTCCCCGTGGGAAATAGCACAGTATTGTGATGCAGATTTCCTGCCAAATCTCACAAATCCCTCACTGTGGGGATTTCTCTTTTCAGTCGTCTATCCTGCCTGTAGAGCACTCACATTCAATACAGAAGGCTTATCACTTCCTTTTTAGAACTATAAGAACCAACATCACAGCCTGCAAAAACCCACCTGGTGAGCTAGATCTCATTTATTCAATTTTTGAATCTCACTGAGGACTGCTTTAGAGAGGAAGAGCCTCTGATAAGTTATTTGCAATTTTCTTTAAAATATGCCTGCCTCAACTGAGTTTCAAGAGACTCTTGCTTTCATGCAGCAGCAGATACAGCATAATTATATTTGTTGCTAAATGGATAGCTGTGATGTCCGATATTTAATTAGTACCACCTGTCTAACAGGATACATGCAAGACTGCAACTGTAAATTATGTCAGTGCCTCTCAGACACAAAGAAGGGAAATCCAGGCATAGCTGTTAGGGAAACAGACAGATTCATGGGCTGACTCTGGATTGAAAGGCAGATTCTCACTGATCGTTCAAATTAACACCCAACCAAAGCACATGGATGTTGACATCGACTGAATACACTGAAGCTTCCCATCTGTGACTTGTGCTTTGTGCAGAGATGCTGTGAGGGTAAATGAACAGATTTGGGTGTTCAGAAGTGCTCCTGAGTCCACATTTCAGACAGAGGCAAAGCTGTCATTGCAATACATTGGTCTTGCAACACTCTGCAGCTTTTAATAGGATCACATGTGTGCAAGACATATCTCACCATGCATCAAAATATTCTTATGGAGGATATGTCACATACAACAGACCAGAATTGAGAGTTAGGCTACTGAGTTTGCCACCGTTGGGTCATTTTATTTTTTCTTTTTAGTATTTGCCTTTTTTTTTCCTTTTCCCCAGAATTGCAGGGAGAAAGTTGCAGAGTTGTGAAAACAGAATGCAAGACCCTGACTGTTCTGAGGTATTGCAATAATATGACAATGAACAATGTAAGCAGTTAAATCCAGCTAAAAATACACTAATACACAAATGCATTTATATCCTTTCATACCCAGGGAATAAATTAATACCTTTTGTTAGGATAAGCCCTAATTTTGACTGAGAGGAAAAACAGACAAAAACGAACTGAACATAAAATGGCTGATAGTTAATGAACATAGAATATTTTACTAATAGGCAACAACAAGATATACTTCATAATGTAATTATCCCAGTTACAGTTTGACCTAGATGCTAAAGATAGACATAAGAATGTCAATGACTTCTTTGCAGACTCCAAACGACCAGGATCTAGACCTTACAATTCACCAGGTGAGCAACAAGGATATGGAGGTCCCATAGTATGACAGACAGAGCTCTGGTTCAGCAGAGACCTAGGATGTTTCGTGATAAATTACTGTCCTTTGCTAATACCTGTGTAACACCCAGGCAGAGTCTACTGTTGGAATGATTCAGTTCCACCTGGTACCTGCTGCAGTTTAAAAAGAAAAGCGATCTGCCAGCAGTGATAACACTGTCATAAATCTGGCAGTCCTAGAGCCTAGTGTTCTATCTTCTGCCTTCTTAAGTTTGCCAAGTCATTACTTTTAACACTTAGAGGCATATTAATATAGTAGGTTTTTATAGGTGGCTCTCTGTTTAAGTGGGCCTAGATAATATGAGACCAGTGTTTTAGTTATGATTAGGCTCTGAATACATTCCAGAGGCATTTCAGGCACTTATGCAGGGATCGCTGTTTCAGGAACTATGTAATTTTTGCTCAACTTCCTTTCCTCTCCTCTTTATAATCAAGGATTTAAAGTTTGTTTGTTTTTTTTGTTTGGTTGGGGGGTTTTATTGGTGTTTTCTGGTCTATTTGTTTTGTTTGTTTGTTAGGTTTTGTGTGTGTGTCGAGGTGCATTGTTTTTAATTATTACTTTGCTTTTTTCCCTGTGGTTCATACAGCTATGTTAAAAATATTTTCAGAGAAGTTGCGACTGAATTTTGAATATGAGAGCTGAGACATTATTGTTTTATTTGTAATGTCTTCAATGTAGCATTATAATCTCACTTTATTTTTACATTGAAGACTGCATAGAAACCTCCTTTTGATAGTTTGTACTATCTATTGTGGTCCAGCCTTTTCTAACAGTGAGGGGAGATAACTGTTTAACTACTTGACCTTTCTGGCAATGGTCTGGTAGAAGATTATAATAATCTTTCAGCCTCCAACAGTGATAAGCTAGTATCCAGACAGTGTTTTGCACTGTAATATTTATGAATGATCTGCGGCTAAAATTTCTCTAGGAGAGAAACAAACATATTTGCCATCTAAAGGATGTACTCAGATGACATGAATATGTAATACTAACTTATTTTCAAACCAAAGAAACTCGTTTTGACTGTGCTTTTGCCAAGAAAGAATGAACTGGATGATCCTTGAGACACCCTTCCCACCTGATATTCTATGATTCTGTGATTCTGTTAGCTGGTTTAGTTTGGACCAATAGTGACTAAAGTATAATTTCACCAAAGGTAATTGTTCTGTCAGGCTCCTTAACCATTTCTTAAAATCAATATTTTTCTTGCATGGAAATTGTTTTCTTTGTGGAAAAGATCCAGATAGGTGATATTATAAAGGAAAGCAAGTGAACTTCAGCATGATAAAACTAGGGGGTAATTTGCCCTGAAGGAGACTACTGGAGGTAAGGTACTCAGGCAAATTAATCTCCTCTGCCCATGCTTTCAGCTCCAAACACAATATAACTAAAGATTACTTGTATTTATAAACTTTTTTCTACCTATTTCTTCATTTGCTACTTCACAAGTGCTTCTAACAGCCAAAAGTCTATTTTACATTTTTTAAAATGTGTTTACGTGTGTGCATGTTGTGAGATTAAGTGTGTTTATACACTGTAACTGTCTGATAGAGTGAATAGAGTTTTGGAGTGAATAAAGAGCTACTTCCCCTTAAAAATATCTTCATTTATTCTTAAATCCTTCTTAGCTGAAATACTTTTCTAGTGTGTCAACAGGTGCCCCTCTGCTGAAATGTTAATTACGAATTTATTCCATGAAAAAAAGAACCTCAGACTAAGAAAATTATGATGAATTTGAATATGTGCAAGACTCTATCATGAATAAAGCAGCCTTGTGAATAAGATTTTCTCCATGAATGACACGCTAGAATACTTGGTTTTAATTCGCTTGAGTTAAAATACAATTAAGGCAGCACACACTGTTATGATCGCTCTCTCTTTTATGAACTTAAACTTTGACTGAATTAATTGTTCTGATTTTTAAATAAACACATTTATAGAGAGATATATCTACAGCCTGATTCAAAATTTTCTGAAGTCCGAAAGACTTCAGTGGATTGCAGTGAGGTCTGGATGAGTGTAGTTGCCATAATCCTGCAAGATCCTTCAGGGGAGGGAACCTCTTGAAGACTGCCATACAATTTCAGAGACCATGGTCTTTACTGACAGTTCAGCTTAGAAAATAATTTGGACATTATTTAGAAAGTGGGCTGAACTTTTCATTCTGAATGTCTCTCTGCTTCTCACATTTGTAAGTTAAAAAAATCATATGCAACACCTTATTCTTGATATTCTCATGCCTTCCTGGGGAGTATTGAAATCCTTAGAAAGGACTAAATCTTGGAATCCAGGAAATACGGAACTGGAAATGATTTGTTGTTCTTCAAATGCAAGCTCCTGACATTATGGACACCGTATCATATATTTACTTTTTAGAGTGTCTCAAATAGGGTATTAATAGTAGCTACGTGTTTTATCCCTGGCACTTTACCTGGAAGATGATTTCAGAATATCCTCTGTTTTGTCTCTATCTGCATTACAATTCCAGTTATGGCCATTTATTATTGTATAAAACACTCTCCTTGTGTATAAATAGCTCCTTTATCTCCAGTATTTGTGCACTGGTTTACATACAGGCACCAATCACATCCCTTCGTGTTGCAAGGTGAATTCTTCTCTTGTCTGCTTAGCTCCCGGTGCCACTCAATGGATAATGACAGTGATCCTTCTCTGTGCCTATTCCATTCCACATCTTCCTTGAAAATAAATGACCAGAACTGTACACACTATTACAAATTAAGTCTCATCGAGGCTTAGTATAGTAGAATTTATTCTTTTCTATCTGAGCTGGAAACACCTTCACTGATGTATTGTAGGATGGCACTTGAGTTTTTCCATGCCTGCCATCCCTCGATAGCTTATAGCCATCCTGTGATCAGCTTGTACACCTCTGTCTCTCTCTTCCCAGTCACTTCTACTGGCAAGTTCCATGTGAATAGCAGAAATTCTTATTCATAGTCCCCGATGACCTTACTCTTCTTATTTTAAATTTAATTTAACTTAATTACTCTCACTCTCATCCTCAGGGCCATGAATTTCTTTCTGTGAAATACCCTAATCCTCTTCAGTATTGACAGTGCCTTTTAGCTTTTCATCTAAAGAATACTTTTTGTTTTTAATCCATGGTTATTTACACAAAAAATCAACAAAATTGATCCAAGGCCAACCATTTGTTACCTCCTTTTTTTTTTTCACTTTCAATACTTTAGATACTTCTCTAGTAGCCAATTCTTTGCTCATCTCACAGTTGCAGAATTAATTCCCATATTCCTAACCACAGAATCATAGAATATCCTGAATTGAAAGGGCCTGACAGGGATCATCAAAGTTCAACTCCTGGATGTTAATGACTCCATCATTAATACTTCTTCATATGTCATTTTATTTACTATATTTTTTAGCACATTCACATATGACATCAGTATTTTACTTAACTCTTATGGATTAGAACTAATGTCTCTTCTTTGACCTAGCCTAGTTGGATCTTTGTTGAACTCAGGTTGCACATTATTTTATTTTTTTACAGCTTTAATTATAATAGCCTTGAAAATGAATATTGCATTATTTCATGGCTTTGAAATTCTTAGATACCTTGTTCTCTAAACTTTGTCATCCTAAATGCCATGTCGTGTTTTCAATAAATATCTTTATTACACTACTTAAGCATCATTTGTCAGTACTCTCAGACCTTTTGTGGGTTCAAAGTAATTCAGCACACAAAGCCCTGGTTTCTTTAGCACCTCTTTTGAGATACAAAAGTAAAAACAAGGCCTTGAAAAGAAACATTTAGACTGAAATAATTCTTGAAGTAAAGGACAAACTTAAAACTTTGAAAAATGTTTTTTATACTACAACAGCAGCAGGTAATTTCTCAGAGCACTGGTAATGAGGATTGTACCTAAATGTTTATTCTTTGGAAGCAATCTGCTTTTTGAGAAGAGATGAGCATTGTTCATTACCAAACATTGAGCAGGATTGGACCAATAGTAAATAAAGTATAATTTCACCAAAGGTAATTGTTCTGTCAGGCTCCTTAACCATTTCTTAAAATCAATATTTTTCTTGCATGGAAATTGTTTTCGTAGCAGAAAATATCCAGAAAGGTGATATTATAAAGGAAAGCAGTGAACTTCAGCAAGATAAAATAGCTTAAAATTCTGTCTTTAATATGTTTAATTTCAGATGGCTTTCCAAATTAAAGGTGAGCTTACATTCCCAGAGTGTTATTATTCCTTACTGTCCTGGAAAACAGTGTCTCCTTGACAGTGGTAAAGCTGAAATTCATTGTTATTGCCTCTGTTTTTTAATTTGCAAATGCAATTTTAAAACTTCTGAAAAATGATACAGCAAATTTCAATACCTGAAAAAACAATAGGATTTTCAATGGCAAATACTTTGCAATAAATCAGACTAAATAGAGAGAGGAAAACAATACTCTCACCAGCATGAACTTGTCTTTCTCTTTTCCCTTTCTTTTATTTAAATTTTTTACTTTTTCAAAAATCTCTTCAATTACAATATAAACTGAATAAGGATGCAAAAGGTTGGTTCAGAAGCTGGGTTATCAATTTATTACAGAAAGCAATAGTAAAAGCTAATAGATTATGTGTATATGACCTTCACATCGGATTAGTGACCAGTGTAGTATATTAGCAAAATATTGTCCATTGTACTCAGTAACACAGTAAGATATTTTTCTTATTATAATAGAAGAAAAAAAGTAATGCAAATATTCATTCTAGCCTGCCTTATCAGGGATTTCCATGTTGTATTTCTAGCCTGCTCTCCTGCTTAGTGGTCTGGTTTATATAATGGTAGAACTGTAAAATGGACTGCACTTTTGAAATGAGAAGGACTAACATAATGAAGGAGAAATAGGGAATGTAAACAAAGCAGATGAAAGGGAAATTGAGAAAATTAGAGAAAGGGAGAAGAAAGTGAGACAGGCTATGCCCAAGTAGGAAAGTAAATGGGAACACATTAAAAAGGAAGAGACATAGAAGGAGAATTATTAATTGCAAAAGGTAAGCTTATCAGTTCTTATCCCCAAATTTGAAGTTAATATCCAATATTTAGTTCTGGCTGAAGTGATTTCAGCTCAGGGATTGGTGTATGGGCATTAAGATAGCCTTTCCTCATAGTTTCAGCAACTTGCTTCTTGGAAAAGTCTTTACAGATAGAAATTAAAGCTGGTGTAACATTTAATATTGGAATTCAGATTCAAGTGCTGACAAGTCAGACTCACTAACATAAAGTTTAGGACTTAATGGAAACCAAGCCATGTTTTGCTTATGCTTTTGGCTGTTTGAATAAGACAGCATTTATACATTGATAACACATTTATATTAATGCAGGCTGACTACTTCAGTGATTGTTTGGAATTACTTTATTCTCACTGAATAGTACTTTCAATGGTTTAGTGGCATTTGAAACTAACCAAATACTTGTAGAAGTTGGCACTACTTTTTCTGAGGGTGTAATTGGATTGATTGCTTGTAGTCTACATGTGCTAACTAAAAGAAAGAAACAAAATCTTTGTATATATTTTATTTATGTTTAGATGGAATTAAAACTGCTTCTGATTAATTTATCTTCTGTATTAAATACTCATCCGTCTGGTGCTCATGGACATGGACTCAGTAGGTATTAACTCTTCCTTTTCCTGAGGATGAGATCTTTGAGTCACAGCATTATCATACATGAATGTGTATAAAAATGGCCAAATGGGTTAATAAATGGGCCATCATCAGTATACTAATCTGTCAATCTACACAAAATCAAAAGCCTTCTCATGCACGTGCACGAGCTTAGTAAGAGAAATGTAACATCATATTTGGAGCCTTTGGCAAGTATGCAAGGATTTCTGCTGTATGTGAGCTAGAGATTGATTGGGTTATAAATGTGCTTGTGATGTGGAGGAAAATTATTGCTAGCTAATTAAAAAGGAAAAAACCCAATTGTTGAAATGTTAAAACTCAGCTCTTTGCTTATTTTCACAGTTGTTCATCCCTATCTTGCTTGCAAGTTGTCTCCCTTTTACAAATGCCAAACACAAGTCCTCAGTGGTGGGTCCAAGACCTGTGTTACCAACATCTCATCTAAACTTACTGAGGTTTTCTAATTGTTTCACAGAAAAAAACTCCTTACATAAGTGCTGGAAAAGGAACTTCATTAATAAGGCACAATGGCATTTTGCTGTCTGTGACAACTACAGAAGAACCCAATACACAGAACCTTCTAGGCAATTATTTGTGTTAAACTGGTCAGGACTTGGAGCCAGCAATTTTTCCGTTGATTCAGGGAAATCAGTGCTTCATTCCTCCTGTTCAAAAGCATTCTGTTCAATATCAGATAGTATGTGTATAGCCTTGTTAGACTATTCCAGCCCAGTACCAAGCCATCTGCTCTTTAATCAGCCCTGATGGATGTTTATTTATTTTTTTTCCAGTGATGGTGAGTTGAGAGCTGCCTTCAGTAATCTGTTAAAGTGTGTAACTATTCTTTCAGTTTGAAAGTTCCTCCTAATATCTTATGCCCCTTGCTGCTATTCAAGTCAATTAATTCTTGTCCTGTTTCTAGTGGAAATAGAAATCATCTGATTAATTTCTTTTTTGAACCATCTGTTTACACTGTTTAAAACTTAACATGTCTACCTTCTGCATCTCTGCTTTGTATTAATTAAGTTAAATAATTTCTGACTGGCTTCAATAATTTTGCTTTCCAGATTTTTTTCTTCTTCTTCTCTCCCTTAGACCTTTGTGAAACTGAGTGCAGGATCGAAGCCTTTGTCTATGGCAATTGAATATAATGAAAGCAGCACATAATACATCTTATGTATGACACATCAGTTTATCTACCTCAATCTGACTCCTTTCTTTCAGCAGGATATGTTGAGAACCCAAGTGAGGTTAGAATATGCTAGTTCCAAAAGCAAGGCTGTACAAAGACATTCATGGCATTATCACAGTGCTCTGCATGCACTAATTAACCCTGCACTAGCACAGCAAAACTGCTGCTCTTTATTTCACAGTTCACATGAGTAGCTCCACATGAGACTGCTTGAAATGGTATAGAAACAGTTGTTTGTAAGGCACTGGGCACACTTCAGGAGGGATGGGTAGGCAAGAAATGTCCCAAAAAGTGTAGCTACTTATTTTTGTAAATTGAAGTATAAATAAAACTTTATGTATTTAGAATAATGAATAGTCACTTATTACTCATTAAATGCACTGTCCTCCCCTACCACTTTCTTAATGAATGTGTTGCCAGAGGGTAGATTACATAGCAGTTTGAAAAATTCCTATTTGCCTAATGAGTTTCACTTATTTCACAGTAGTCCTAAAATTGGGCAGATACTGGTTTTAGTCATGATATTTGTTGATTATCCTGACTAAAATTTCAAAAGAACTTACGTGCTTTCTGGGAGTCAATAAAAAATAGATACCTAAATCTTTTAAGTATACTTGAGACTTTTACTCAGATTATAAGTTATTCAGGGGCCAGTTACATCAAGATCATAGTTTTCATTTCTGTAAATGAAGTAGTTTCAATAAAAAAAATTGTCCCTGAACTTTATTCCATTGCTCATAGACCCAGTTTTAGAAACAACTTTTTCTCCTGAATAATGAACTCTGAAGTAAGGTTCGCAAACTTGCTGATACTCCTCCACAAAATTCCATTTGCATATTGAATATTTCTTTTGTTTCTATTTTTAAATACTGGGTTTCTGCAGAATATTTTGCTTTAATTTTGGCCAATTACCAGTTACTTATGTAGCAAAGGATGTCAATCTTCTGGGTATCCTTATTCTGCAGGGAAGCATCTCTGAGTGTAGACAGAGCTTGGTGTTTCCTAATGAGGGAAAAGTTATCCATTTGTGTATTCACACTTCTGCATTTCATCCTGCAATATGAACAAACCTCAAAACAGCAAACTGAACCAGGAACTCCCTGAAGTGTCTGCAATTTTCAATTTTAGCAATTAAAAAACAAATAAGAAAGAGAGGGAGACGGGTATTTTAAAGGTAATTGTAGAATGCATGTCCTTTACAGTAACAGCATTTTTCTCATGTGGTGTTTGACAAAGAATCTGCCAGTGCTTAGCAAGGGCTGCAAAAGTCATTTGCTGCTGCCTGAAGGAGCCTATGCTTCGGGTGAGGTGAGAGCAGAGTTCAGAGTCATCTGTTACATGAATGAGAAGATGCACATGGTTCTGGGGGAAAGCAGATGAAGAGGGTTTTCTTTCCACTCCAGTGACTCACAGCACGTAGTATAGATTTATTTCCCCTTCTCATGTTGCTTTCATTTTACTGGACTGTTTCAAGGCATTACAGATCCTGCAAAGAAGGATGTACTATCTAACTCTGGGAGTAGGAAAAAGACCAATGGTTGTTACTTCATTCAGACCAGTATTTTCCATTGCAGTATTCACTTCCAGTTAGAGGAAACTGTCGAGATGCTACATCACTGCAGAGCAAGTAATTTGAAAGTAGCCTCTTGTGATTGTAAAATTTGTTGGTAGATCTCAAGAAAACCTACAAGGCTCCACATAAATCCTTCTAGTTGAACATATAAAACTTCTGCCAGGGCTCTAACACTTAGCCATTACCATTTTTTCTTCCATTCTTTCAATTCCATCCCTGTTTCTTGTCTCAACACATAAGGTCAAGAGTACCTGGTCACACCTGCAAAATCTCTTCACTGCTCACTTTCAGGCACCCCCTTAAAACTAAGACTGATCAAAAGATGAGTTTTCCCTTTCTGCTTCCACTTCCAGTCCCCTTTACCCTCTGTCATCTCTTACTCTGCCTCCCACCATACCCTAATACCACTTTGTCTCTTACATCCTCTAGAAAGAGGATTGGAGAGAGCTGAGAAAACAGAATGAGAGTCTAGAGCCAGAAAATCATTTTGAAGTTAGGAAAGGAGATAAAACAGGGAAGAAATTTGAAAGTAGAGGAGCAAGAGGCACAGGAAATTTGTGGTAAATGTTTGCTGAATCAGTTAGACAAAAATTTCTCAGGTAATGGACTATTGACAAACTCATCAACTTTTCATTGGTTTTTATTCACTATTTTTGTGCTATGGTGACAAATATTTTCCTGCTCTTTGGCTGGATGCCTTATGGTTTTTTAAGCATGGGTATAAAAAAGAATAAGCTTCAAACATCATCCTGTGCACTGGCAGGTTTTGAGCTGCCTCCTGCTTTAGCAGCTACATGAGTGAGAAAATCTGTCTGAAGCTACTTCTATTCCAGCAGGTGCGTCTGGAGTTGCTCCCCCTCTGGATGGCAGCTGTCTTGCTTTGGTAGAGTTTGTGTCATTACATCCTCTTAGCCTCCAAAAGAGGGTGGTGATATCCACCTTATCTGTTGGAAATGATTCCTGATCTCAGCACGCTGCCATTTGCATCTGTGAGTTTGTTAGAGCTTGGCTGGCTGTCCAGGAGCCACAACGTCCCAGGGACTGTTCTAGAAACGCAACAGTCTGAGAAATTCCAGGAATGCTCCATGCCACTCACTGATCAATTTACTAGCATAGATTTAGTTCAGACTATTTTTGCTCTAGAGCAAATGAAGAATTCTTTGCTGTGAAAGGTCTGGAATTTAAAACTCTACAGATGCCACATCATGCCATAATTCTGTGTTAATTTTTTCAAAATTGAATGCTTTATGTCTGTTCATCTAGAACCTGGCTTTTCCCAGTTTTCACAAATAATCATGAAACTTGGACATACCTGGAATTCTCAGCTGGGCTATATTAGCTCCTGTTTCATTTCTCAAATGCCAGGATTCTCTGAAAATAAAAAATATTGAGAAATTGTCGAACATTTGTATGTACAGCATGAACTACCTGTAACGTGAGCATTTACATGTATTGATTCTATAGAGCTGGAACAATAATTTTGAGCAGCAAGCTGCTTAGAAGACGTCTGGCTGTGTGGGTGTGGGTACTGGATGTGATCAGGCTGAGTTAGCCTGCTCCAGTGTTTTAGATTGTGCATGCTGACAAGTCCAAATTGCTTCCCAAATCCCATTCAATGCATGAAATTCTATTGCAGAAGTCTCTATGAGGCACTTGCATTTGTCTGGAGCAGTCACATCTCAAATAAAACATTCTTGTCTTTACACTTGTTCGTTAGATTTTTTGGTGTTCCTAATAGCAACAAGTGGAAAGAAAACCTTCAGTCTGTAGAACTTATTGGTGGTCATATTCAGAAAATCTCACCCAGATTTACAACTTGGTCAAGAATGTGCCTAGCAAGTAGTAGAGAAAGAAAACCACCCTTGGGAGTAGGGTGAGTTTTGCTTCATCATTTGCAAAAATAGCTGGGAGTTATCTGTGTCCTACATAGAGCTTTTTTTGCGACAGTAGAGCTCAAGCTTCAAAATAACAGACAACTATGGAAATTTTTGTGGTGGGATGGATGGGGTTTAAAATATATTTTTCGGTTCCATTTCAGTCAGTTCTACAGCTAATAACAGAGTGGCTATCCTAATTTCTTGAACTTCAGGTTACTAAATTGTCTTACCTCGAAGATTTAGCTGATGGCTGTGCCACCTTTCCATATGCAGATACAATTTCATTATAAGTCATCTACCTATGGCTGGGTCAGCATTACAGTAGCCTCAGTTCTCATTACTGTATGACAGCAGATGTGAGATGCTGACATTAGAAAGACAGAACTATTTTAACCAAAAATATTTTGTCTCCTTTTGTTACCCTCCTTTCTCATTGCCAACTCTATTATATCTACTCTCTGTTTTTCTGTGCTTAAATTTCCCTTCTGTGCATTTTTAATCTTTTCTGTTTTACCTTGTTTTCCATTTGGCACAGGTATCCTCTGCTTATTTCCTTCACATTGTACATATACCTCTGGAGAAATTACAATACTGTAATTAATTAAAATAATTGCATTTTAAGTACATGAGAAACAAACCATATGATCCTTCTCATTCTTGCCATACATATTGGAACAACTTGCAGTCACGCGTTAGTAACCAGCCTCCTGTAAAAATTCTGCACAGAAATATGTACAGTGGCCTTTTAGACCTTATTTCCTATGTGTCTGTGTAGTTTTGAGCAAATTTATGTAAGGCTACACAGATAGTTTGGTACGTATGACCTGCTCGTTGGCTTGTTTCTTCAACTCCATACACAATGCATTTCTCTGCCATAAAATTATATTTTTTATATTAGTTTTAGCCTCTTTTTGTTGAGACTCCTGTCCGGCCATATGTCAGACTATTGAGACTGCAGCAAGCTGGTGAGAGAGGATTCAGACTCAGATGTTTGTGGATGCCAAAGCCTTTAAAAATATTAACAGATGCATAGCTTAATTTGTATGAGGGCTGTGGAAAAAAGAATGAAGGAAAGAAATTACTTATTTCTAGGACTCTCAGAAGAACGTTGGTACAAACAGTGTGAAAGCTGTTGGGACTCAGGAAAGCTCAGAGATTTCAGTGGTGTGCCCACACAAAAAGAACAGAAACTGGAGGGAAGAGCTTTATTGCTTTTTTTTTTTTTTTACTTTTGTCCCTTTTTGGTTTTCTGTTTTTTCTTCCATTACCCATTTCTCTCCCTTTACACCTTTCACTCCTTTGTACTCTCATCATCCTGAAACACCCGAGTAAGAATCCAGCTGATGTCAGCACATCATACTCTGCTCCCAGTTATGCTTTTACCTGCTTCATACAAATGGAGAAGAAGAATGTCTGATGCCTCAAAGTCTTGGAAGTTCACCTCTACGTACAGAAAACAAAGAAGAGAGTACTTAGTGACTCTCTTTTGGGATGACTAGCAGTATCCAGCTGCTGTTGGGCTCTGAGGCTTCTGGAAGCAAGCTGTGTGCCAGAATGAAACCTGAGACTTGAGCCTGTAACTCACAGACTTGTCTTATGCACAGTAATTAGTGTTGGTGGGGTACTTAAACAACCCATGCATCAGTCAATATAGGAATGGAAAAAGACAAAGGTTTATTCAAATTTATTGGTGACAACAATTTATACTAATAGCAAAGAAAGCAGAAGGAGGAAGACTCTTATAGGCTGGATCATGATTGGTGAAAAAGAGTTACTTGGGGAAAGGAAAGTGAAAGGCAACCTGGGTGACCAAAAACATTAAACACTAAATCCTTGATTCACAGGAGTACAAGGAAGGAGAGTGATAAAGTTTCCGAAGAAGAAGTCTTCAACTGACTGTTCAGAATGGTCTGCTGGAAAATAAGTGTAATAGAAGGTCATATGGAAATATTTTAATGAAATAATTATCCCATCACAGCATCACTGGAGGGCAGGGATAGTGGCATAGAAAAACTATGAAATCATTCAAAACACGAACATTTAGCAGTCATCACACAAAAGAAAAATCTACTCAGTTATTGAGAGCAAATGGAAAGGCAATGTAAGTAGGGACAAAATCAGAAAAGTTAGTACACAGGCAGGAAAAAAATAACCAACCAAGAAAATAGCCAAGGAGAAATATTTATTTGTTGTAAATAAAATGATCATGTAAAATAATTCAGTGGGGAAAGTTTAGCTTCCTACAGTAAAGCAACTATTACTTTGAGCACTGTAAATGGGAATATTGTGTCCAAGCTGTAATCATCTCCTCAGGGCCGATAAGCTTCTGGTAGGACACCACTCTTCAGGCAAGATGTGGATCTATTAAAGAATATCCAGAAGAAAAGAATGAAAATTTTAAAATAAGCCTGCAAGCTTGGCAAAATGGGTTTGCCTCATCTTGAGAAGATTGATAGGGGCTAAAGAGGTGATCTGAAAACAGCCTTCCCACATGTAAATGGTAGCTGCAAAGATGATATTAAATAAACTTTTCTATGTGTCCACAGTTGTTAGAATGAGAACTAATGATTGTAAATTGCAGCAACAGTCCTTAGGAAGACATGTCTTATCTGCAAAGGAGAATATTATCCAGAAAGTTGGTGGACTCTCCATACTAGTGGAAGATTTAGTATGATACATTCCTATTTTCAGACTCATGGTATGCAGTTTTTTCTTGACAACTGAAGGACTGAGGAGTAAAGAAGCAGAAAATTGCAGGTGTTTAGGCAAAGCTTCTCTCTAGTGTGACTTTCATATTCATGGAAGTTCACTCACAGAAATGTTTGAATACATTGGAAGCAGATGAATTTTGTACTAGCTGCTGTAAAGATGCCAAAATAAAGAACATTTTCTGATATTTAAAGGTATCGTTTAGTGCTCTGGAATTCTGGTGCATAGTTATATCAATACCTACAGTGTCTGTGCTTCTTCCCTTAGAATGAGACTGTTCCACTGGACAGTTTATTTGTCTCAATGACCACAATGACAGTGCTAAAGAAAACACAATGGAAATTGTGACTTGCAGACCTATTGGCTTAGTCTGGCTCATGTCCACACTGAGAAAAATCTCATCAGGAAAACGTAGTGTGGCTATGCCCTGTCTGTCTGTTAGGAATCATTCCTGGTCTGTGCTCTGCCCCAGACCACAGCCAGGAACTGTCTGTGAGGATGTTCAGTTGTCATGGGCAAAACCATGGCCAAGTGTGAGATACCTGTCAAGTGTCACGGAAGGAGAGGTTTAGAACCACACTTGGACTCAAGTTCTAAATGTCCCTTGATTACTTGTATTGAAGTAGCCACCTGAATTACTTGAGAAACTAGTTTAAAGTAGTATAGTTATCAGGAGCTGGGGGTTATCTGCTTCATTCAAATACTAAATTTTGAAGCAGTGAGTGCTACTTGGAATGTACTCTCCCCTAAAAGGCGTGGGAACAATCTGGGACATAGCACAGAGCAGGGCTAATCCTGACAGGCAGTAGAACATGATGACTGTGCTTTTTTGGGAATAAAATGAGATTTTGCTGATTACTAAAATGCTTTTTCTTATAGACTGTGGAACCAGAAGGTTGTATGAGACATTCAGATGCAATTTTAAATACAGCATATTTATAATGTTGCTCCTTGTAAAGGAACTGATGAGGGAGGGAAGAGAAGTATGTTTACTAAGTTTCAAAAGCTAGAGAACTTAATTTTAAAGCCAGTCTCATTCATAGTTTTCACTGCTTGACTCATGATTTTAGAGAGCTTATGGTTGGAAATGTTTCAAGATTTGTGAAACCTTTTCAGCTAAATATTATTGTATCTTTAATTTATAAAGCCAAATCCTTACCCAACAAACACACTTCCTGCTGAATCTAACAGAAGCTCCTGGCTGCAATCCCCTTGGGAATTTGGCTCTGGCTTCTGATAGAAAATATGGACTTTTTCGTGATTCAGGAATTTTAAAAAGCTATTACTTAGTAGGATGCCTGACTGGAACTGAATGACCTTACTTTTCTGTAATGACACTGATCTCATGTAAAACACCTCACGTGCATATTTTGCTCTTACTGTCACATCTAGGGAAATTAGGCAGAAATTGCTTTCCAAAAATACCAAGGGCTGTATGAAATGCATAGGCTGACTGAGCTCCTCCAGACCTTGGTGCAGAATTGTGATAATATACAGCTGGTCAGTGGAATTGGACCCTACTGCAGGGGCTGAATTATACATACATGTGTGTGTGTATATACATATATATATATATACACACACACACACATACATAGACTTACATGCTTTCTTACTGTATATGTTTCATTTTATATATATAAACTATCTTAACATTCACCCAAAGATGTCTTCACCCATTACACAGTGCACAGCAGACTGCAGCCCACTTGCCACTGGCATTTGGGTGCCACTATGATGGTACTGATGCTGATTTTCATGGTTATTAATATTAGAAGAGTTACTAGTGGTCATATGAATTTAGAGTTTCAGTAATCATGACACTCTCATATCATCTATGCCAATGACTGAGTCAGGACTCTTCAAGTAGTACTGAAATGCTAAAATAAATGTAACTTTTGGAAAAATGAAGGCCAACAGAAATCAACTTGGTGTTTGATAGGTATAGCAAAGTCACATTCTGAATTGAAATTCCTATTTTTACTGGTATAATATATTGCTCTAGAGATATGATTCATGTAGTGCCTCAAAAGTTTAATAGTGTCACTTCTGTAACTATAACCAGAGTTCACGTTTGAAAAGCAGAGTTGGCACTTTTACCACATACCTGCAAACATCATTAAACTTAGTACAACCTCCACTAGATTTTTGTCCCCTACTAGACTGTGTTCCTATCTTTTGCCTTCTAAAGGTACAGTATATAATCAGGTAGCTTGTTAAGGGGCTTAACAAGGTGAAAAATATCACTCCCCTTGTTTACAATGCCTTCACCATCCTGTAAAATAACAACACAGTGCCTGTCCTCATCTGCTGCACTGATTAGATCTATTAGAGCTTAGCTGAGGAAAATTCTGCTAAAAAAATTCTGTTCTGAATTCATTTTTCTGCCCAAAATTATTTTTTTTAATCAGAAGAGTTTGTGTTTCCACTGTGGGTCTTTCCTGCCTGTGTTTTCTAGTTAGCTGAGTATGATATATAATCACCTTCTCCAATTGGATTATGAGCTGCCTTGTTCATGATAATTTAATTAATTTATTCATCCTCCTTGCTCATTCTAATGATTTTTCACATGCTTCCTCTTCTGCACTGACAAACGATACAATGATAAAAGAGCGTGGTGAGCCCTATTTAAACACATCTCCAGAACCCCGTGTCCTTTTTGTCTTCAGATGCCTGATACAATTCTTCTGGTTGTGCAGCCCTGACACTAAGTAATGTTTTTGAAGCAAATTCAGGCAAGTCTGACAACCACCATGTTATCTGACAAGAGTGGAGCAGACACTACTCAGCATTATTTATACAGATAAATTAAATATGCCTGGGACTGTTCTTGGGTGCAGAGGCCAAATGGGCCGAAATGCTGTTGAGCTTGGTCACCCTCTGAAACAGGGTTTGCATCTGGCCTGCACATCAGGAGTGGTTCCTCCTGTTTCTATCAGGTTCTGCTCTGGAGGATGTTTGCTGTCCTCAGCCAAAACCACCACCACTGACCTGCTGATTTCACTGCCTGGTCAGTTGAGTTTTGGTGTCTTGGGAGACTCTCTGTCACTTTCAGAGTATCAGGTCAGACAGAGCCTGAGGACACTTCTCTCTGAGAGCTACTCTAAACTTAGCCACAAACATTTCTTATGACCCAAAACAATCCAGTTCAATGTTTTTTGCTAGAACTCCATAAATATTCACAAATATTTGCCAACCAGGCCTCCATAACCACAAGTTTTAATTAGGTTGTGGCTCCCTTGGTTTGGCATTATTGAATGATTCTGTCAACAGTGCTGAACCATTAAGTTGACTTGAAAATAACAGGAAGGCTTTTGTTTATGCTGAAACACGAACATCACTTTCCTGAGAATATTGTGCCTGAACCTTTTTGTGTTTGCTTATTTGTGTTAAAATCACCAAAATGTTGAGGCAGTGTATTATTAGATCAGCAGATGAGAGAGGAGCCCTGATAAGGACACATTTTTGTGACGTGTATTAGAGAACAGTAATAGCGACACGGGTTTAATGACAGTGCGATAAATAAGATCGAGAGGAAAGTTGAGCACATACCGGGTGTTCATGCATAATAGAGCAGGAATGCATTGTCTGCTGTACTTTTTCTATGCCAGTAAATTGCCTTTGGATAAAAATACCATGCTTATCTACTCTAGAGAAATACTGATGGAAAAGTAATGCTAGTAGAGGGATGCGTGCATGCAAAGAGCACCAGCTAGGCTTTTCCAAGTCTTTGCTGATCTTTCTGCTCATTACTATTAAAAGTAGCTGAGAAGCAAATGGTCGGGCAATGAAGGAAAAAGGAAACCAGATTTCTTCCTCACAATTCCCATTGGCCTGTGAATGAGGCTGCAGCATTTCAGGGCCGGGACAAGTCGGGAAACACACTGATTCCTTTTCCATAATTTAAAGCTACTCCCTAATGAGGAAAAACTGGGGGAGGGATGCAGCATTTATCTTTGCTAGGCTGCATCCATTTCTCCAGCACAAAGATGCAGGCTGTAGCAATGAATCTGGTTCCATCTGGTGACACAAAACTGGATGCAATCTCCCCAGTGTTCAGTGTTGGTAGATGTTAATGTGAAACACAGGTAACAGGAGATTAGGGTTTGAGGACAGTGTGTTTAATATACACATTGCTGTGGAGCTGAGGGTGGTTGTGGGGTAATTTTCTTTCCAATCAGCAATTATTAAAAACATAAAGAAAGTTTCATTTGCATGAGAACTTTTACTTTTGTCTTCTATTCATCTCCAAAGTGTGTTGCAGGAAGGAGTTTGCTGGGAATACAATACAGAAGAACATGAAAATTTAAATGGAAGTAAAATACATTGGATAATGTCCACCCACATTTCTTACATTATATGGCACCTCATTTCTTCACACACCCCATCTGGTTTTAGTGTGGCATGGAAATGATACAAACTGCTCCATGAATAAATGTAAAAAATGACATAGGGTTTGTAATAATGAAATGGCTAAGAGTCCAGATAGTGTCCCAGCGGGACTGCTGGGTTCAAGAGTTGTCACATAAAGCTTACTGAAAGGGGTTCATTGGTACAGTTGGCCCACATTCCTAGGCTTTGATTTAATGTATTTTCATAGGACTTTCATAGGTGATTTTTCTTCTCTTCTATTTCCTTATCACTGCAACTTTTACTTGTGTAACTTCTCAAGCACCTTTCCTTCAAAAGAAAAGCATTTCTAGGAGAGGGTAAGTTCTTCTGGGTGCAGTACTATCTATTGATCCTGATGGAGCTGTGAAGAAAAGAATAGCTGTTCTTTTAAGATGCTGGAGAACTAGGGGAAAATACATCCTGCCTGACCATTGTCTTCTTGGAAAATCATAAATAATGCCATTGAATGGAAATAGCACTTTCTTATCCCTGTAAGCCACTATGAGAGTGGCTGAAGTCTTCTGAAAGTGCACTGAAGTCTATTCAAATCACTCAAGAAAAGTACAAGGGTGCACAAGTCGTTTGTGTCTGAATGTTTGTCTTCAAGTGGGGGAAGACCAGCAAGAGAAAGAGATGTTCTCAAGGAATGTCAGGGACTCAGTGGGTGCTTAACTGTTTTGTTGTCGCTGTTGGACTTATTCTGTGGGACAACACTTCAGCAAGTTGCCACTTTTTATTTCTGACTTTCACCAGAGCCTTTCTTGTACAAGGTAGCCTACCTTTCCCTCCCTCTCTGACTACCTCTGGTTCTTGCTCCACAGCATCTGAATGTCATCTGTATGCACTTAATGACCAGATGTTCTCTGTTGCACTTCTTCCAAGACTAGGCTGGAGAGTGCAAAAAAAAATAGGACTCAAACGAAATCATCCAGGGATTACACTAACAGAAAATGATGCTCTTGGTATGGAAACTATTAAAGAAAACTTGATTTTGTCTTTATATACTAGGGTTCATTAACTTTCTCTCTGGTAGGGCTAATGGCCTGAACAGAAGCTGTGGTTCATTAGTGATCTTTCTCTCTCTGCCTGGCAGTTGAACAGAAAAAAGAGAGAGCTGGAAGGAGACACAAAAACTCTAAGTGAGACAGAACAGCATCATGTGTTTTCAGGTCAGGAAGCAAATTATTTTTCTCTTCCTGTCCCTGTAATAGAAATTATTTGATACTAACAGTAAAAATATCCTTTATGCCAGATTTGGTTTAGTCACCTAAAGAGGAGTTAATTTACCCTCTCTTTAGCAATTTCTTCTTCTGGAGCTGCCAGGATCTGCTTCCATCTATCGGAGTCTGTAGCATCTTAAGGTCTGTCCTGCCTGATGTGTGACAGCTCCAGGGGTCATTGGCAGCAGGGAGGAGCTGTAGGCAGGTTCTGGAATACCCTGGCCTGACCTGCTCTGCTGTCATCCAGCTCCTGCAGGACACACCTTGGCACTTTGCATTGGTGCAGGGTAAGGAAAGGGTGGGCAGTACTGCTGCCTGCGTATCCAGCTTAGGTGTGGTGCTGATGCAAACCAAAGTTCAGGAAGCCATTAAATGTGTTTCTGTTTCCCTGTATGGAAAAATGTCTATTTTTTTTTCTGTGTTACTTGTGAAAACCTCCTTTGTGGAACTGTGATTGTCAAGGAAATCTGTTCCTCTTAAGAATGCTGTTCTTACAGCATGAGAAAAGGTCTTTGAATTCTCTTGAATTGTTATTTCATTTGAAGGGGGGATAGAGGAGTGGGATGAAGAAAAGAAACACTGCACCAATGTTGCAATGTTACATAACTTACAAAATAATATACTAAAATATTCAGCCCCTCATATTTTCAAGGCTGTTTATTTTTTCCTAAACACCATTGCTGTTATTTTTTAGTGTCACAATAAAATTGATTACCTCTCATCACCTCTCATATTTGAATTCAACTTTCAGAGGAAAAGATGTGCAGTTTACTATGACTTTAAAATGAGCATTATGAAATGTAGCATGTGAATTCTAGGCAAGTAGCCAGTGAATTACCTGTCACTGAAGGTAATTTTCTCTCTCCTTACTTTTTTTTAATATAGTGCTACACTAAAATATAGATATTAATTGTTTTTAAGGGAATTTTTCTTACTTGTAATCAAATGAAGAGAAGTAGTAAGTGAAATAACTAATATTTGCAGATAGTTATTGAAATAGTAGATCTGCAAATGCAAACTGTGTGCTTTGATTTGGGTAGCTAATGCTTTCAGAAGGCTTGAGGTGAACAAAAGGATGAGTAAGGGGACAAAGAGTCAGTGACAGACTTTTCTTTTTACTTGAAAAGGGATCCTGAGTCATACACAATGCTATCATATACCCACCAAAATTAGACATGGAAAAGACATGTCAGACAAAGCAGTCTGCTCCTTTTTTAGTGCAGGACCGTTCCCTGAATGATATTGCTGTGTCCAATCTAGTTTTAAGTATTGGAAGCAGTAGATCATTCCCATGGGAGACTGTGACACACTCTAGTAGTTCTCACTATCAAATTTTTTGTGATATTCATCCTAATTTTCCATTTAATTTCTTGCTGTTGTTCCCACTTATATCTATATTCTCAAGTCTTTATTTATTTTCTTTTTAATTCATTTTAACCCCACTCTGCCCATGTTTTTCCCCAAACATGCCAAGTAAAAGCTTTGGCACCATTTGTCTTAGAAGCCCTTTTGGGATTCAGAACACCTGTGAGGTTGCTCACAAGGAAGCCTTGTGGTACTTAAGGATGAGGTGATTTGCTCCAGCTGTCTAGACGAGTTAGGTCCCTGGCACCCATCTGCACCTGAGGAGGGATTAGCCTTTGAAGGGCCAAGCTGAAGTGATGAGGGATGAGTTACCCCTTAGAGCTAACCAAAAGGAGAAAATATCCCCTAAGAGATGTTCGAGTTTATCCAACCCATCTTGTCTCTCTTCACACCAAAGATGACAATGCTGTTATCTGCTGCTTATAATTTAGAGGTTATGCAGACCAGATGGAAAATAGAATTAAGAATCCTGTCAAAATCCTTGAATTATTTGGTTGTTTCTGTTTATATTTCCTATCTAGAACATCAATCCCTGTTGTGGGCTGCTCCTTCTTTAGGTCACAGGTTTCAGGAATGGCTTGAAAACCGTCAAAAACTGATGTTCAATGCACTGGACTTTTAAAAGGCAATGTTAGTCTGGATGGCTGGACGAGGACCTTCCTGGAAACCAAAGATATGAGACACTGACCTTTCTGTAAGGGTCCCATTGTGGTAGATCAGAGACATGCAGGAAAATGTTTCCATGATAAAATTTTACAACTGGTCTTTAGTACTGCAGTATGATTTAGGTTGGAAAAGATCACTATAAATCCCATGTTCTCACCTACGTGCTCAAACCAGGGCCAGCTTAGAGCACCTTCCTCAAGGCTCTGTCCTTCTCAGTTTTGACTGACTACAAAGACGAGGCTCTTGCAGCCTCTCTGGGGAATCAGTTACAGTGTTTGACCATCTCATGGTAAAAGAATTAATGTATAATCAGAATTTCCTTTGCTGCAACTTGTGCCTTTGCATATCTTTGTTGTAGTTCATGTTCTTCTGTTTATCCAGGTCTCATACAAAATAAAGACCTCTTATGGTATGACTTAAAGGGATTTTTATGCTCACTACAATGCTTTGTTAGGAGAGAGTTGTCTTAGTGTCATGGTTTAGCCCCAGACAGCAAACAAATACCACACAGTCACTCCCCCACCAGTGGGATCAGGGAGAGAACTGAAAAGGTAAAGGCTGGAAAAACTCTTGGGCTGAGACAAAGACAGTTTAATAGGAACAGCAAAGGCTATGCAAGCAAAATAAAAAAAGGAATTCATTCCCCAATTCCCATGGGCAAGCAGGTGTTCATCCATCCCCAGAAGAGCAGGGCCCCATCACATGTAATGGTGATATGGGAAGACAAATATCATCACTACAAATGTCCCCCCATTGCTCCTTCTGCCCCCCACTTTATGCGCTGAGGATGATGTCATGGTGTCAAATATGCCCTTGGCCAGCTGGGGACAGCTGTCCTGGCTGTGTCTCACCCAGTGTCTCCTCTCCAGTGTGGCAGTACAAAAAGCAGAAAAGGCCTTGGCTCTGTGTATTCCCTGCTCAGCAATGAGAAAAGAACATCTCTCTATTATCAACCCTGTGCTCAGTACAAATCCAAAACACAGCCCCATACCAGCAACTGTGAAGAAATGTAACTCAATGCCAACCAAAACCAGCACACTTAGGTCAGTGGCAATAGTGTCATAATCTTTTATGCAAGTGGAAATTTGGGAACCTCGGTGTTGAAGTTCTGAAGTCCTTATTGCCCTGTTTCCCCTCTGTAGAAGCTGTCAGTGTGCTCTTCAAGTGCTGACTTGGCACACCCACATATACCCTCCCACCCTCAACTTTGATTGCATTATTATAGAAATGCTTCAGGCACTGGGGCTTCTCCCTGTGTGTATTGAAAATAGCAGTACTGGTCTTGTTTGCCACTGACCAAGGACCCAGGAAAGTAAAAGGAGAAAAAAAAAAATTAGCAAGGAGAAGGTGCAGAAATGCCTCTAGTTTGAAGGTGAATCTCCATGTGCAGCTTACTGGCAGCACAGCAATCCTTGCCATTGTCCACAGCTCCTTGAAGGCCCATCAATCTGAGAACAGGGTGTCCTACTTTCTCTGACCTTTCTCGTGTATCGTGTGACCTGCACATACTGCCTACGTCTGGGTTGCTTCAAAGAGCTGTTGGACTGCAGCTCTCCTTCTGGTGCCTCAGAGCACCAAGTTCATTATAAGCCTGAGCAGCAATTCCTGGTTCCAGGAGCTAGTTACACAAATGCCTTTCTTACTGGCAAAAGTGACACATATTCATAATTGAAAAGCAGAAACAGTTAGAATATTGTCTTGTGTCTCTGCTACTACAGTATTATTCATAAATAACAATAATAGGGACTGGGCTGGAGGATGGAAGGTGAGCAGGAGTCTTTTGGAACTAGCTCTAATAAGGATAAAAATGAAATGTTGCGGTGTTGTATGATGTTATAATTGGCCAGTGCAATTACATTTTGTTTACCTTATGGTAATGGAATTTATTTTCACAGGTACACTTTGAGAATCATAAATGTTAAATGTACTGTCGAGGAGACCCTGACTGCACTGATGTATTTCCCTTGGACCTCTGTGGGCTCGGGAAGAATAGGGTTACATGCAAACGACTCTTGACAGGTTATGTGGCATTGATTTGCAAAAGGGGCTGCTCTTTCATTTTCTGAGTATAATTACAGAATCTCACTGTTTTCTTTCTCTGTTATTGATGGCTGAAGGGCTTTCATAGCTATGAATTTCATCTCAGGAGAACTGTGATCTCTAGCTTTCTAAATTGTGGTGACATGTTGCCATTGTCATTTGTACTAACGGCTTATACAGGTGGCAAGGAATCACTGCATGAATAAGAAAAGAAATGCATCTTCATTTTATTAATGAAAGCAGAAAAGGAGCTCATCTGGCTCCAGATTTACAGCTCTGAAGACTGAAGAACTTCAGGGTTGTTTAATTCAAATGGTGGAAATTAAAGTTACTTTATACTGTCCTAGCAAACATATTCCCTACAGGAAGGCTCATGTTAGTCTGTTGGTCATTAGCACCAACTAATACAAGTACCAGTACTAGTAATGTGGACAATTATCTCTAGCACTTGGAGGTGTCTTTGATCTGGAAAGGCTGAGTCCAAATTTGGAGGTTAAGAACTGAGATGTAAATGTAAATTTTTTATTACATGCTCTGTGCAGTTTGAAAACAATGTGGATTTTTTGGATGAGAGGGAGAAATTTTTAGTTTGGGATTTTTAAAAATTTTCAGGTAAATGCTTTGTTTTCTTTCTAGCAGCATCTGAGCATGAATAACTCAGGTACTTCTGTTTTCCTTGGGCTGCTTCAGCCCAAAGACCTACCAGACTTTGGGGAGGCTGAGTGACTTGAACTAGTTTCCTCACCAGGCACTGGCAGAAGCTGACAAGGGAAAGATGATATGGGTACTCCAGGTTCTTGTTGCAACATCCTTCTGCAAGGCGAGAGGAAAGGCTCTTTGACTAATAAAATCTGCATCCCCTTTTGTAGGTGAGCACAGTAAATGTGCTAAGATAAATAAAAATAAATCAATGTACGTCAAGTCAGCACCTTGCCACTGCTGGCCAAGCCCTCCTGCAGAGCTGCAGGAGCCCTTCTCCTGCTGGTTTGTCTTGTTTGCACACAGGTCACCTCACACTGTGATGTGGTACAGAGTCATCTGCGTGCCTGGGGCTGCAGTTGACAAATCCAGCCTGGAGCTGGCTGAAGGCCAATGTGGGACTGGGCTGAAATCAGACCTCTGCTTGGTTACAGTTCAGGAGATGCTTGTGCTGATTCTGGGATGACAAAAATTGCACAATCCCCTGTGCATCTCTTCCCTTCTGATCCCTTGTGAGCTGAGCAAGTGGTTCCCAGACAGGCTTCAGAGTGAGAAAAAAATAGCAGTATGTTTTGAAGAGCTCTTAAAGAGCTTTATTTTTTTTTACATTGCTTGCAAGTTACTGCTGTGCTTATTTGCCTATCAATTCATTTTCTCTTTGCTGGTACATTTACTCTATATTTAGCACATTTTAAGAGGACAACTAGATTGTACAGACAGAAAATCACACAGTAGGGTCTTATTTACTATACTCTAATAACTGTGTTCATGAATCCAACCTCTCTCCAGAAAACTCATATACCTGTCTTTTCTTTCTCCCCTTTGATTCCTGTCCTTGCCTCTCTCTCTCTGTTGACAGCAGGCAGTAGGAGTTGCACTTACTACCTCTGAATATTATGGTCCATTTACTTAAATGTGGATGCTGATATTAAATTTAAGGCATCCAAGTTTGACTCTTTTGTCTTACTTACATTTTTGTTGTGGTCTGCTGTTTATACATTTCAGTGAAAGACATTTCTTTGATATTAAGATTTATGCCAGGCAGGAAAGCTGAGAGTGGATGTTTATCTGAAATGCAGTTTCCTCAGTTATCTGGGTTTTGAAGGGGTCTTTAAATGTTAAAATGCACTTATACTAGCAGGCGATGATGTATTGAAAGCCTTTGCTGAAAAAATATTTTGTAGGATGTTTTTAAGGACATACACTTAATTTTAACTTTTATAATTTATACCACTGCAGTCTTATAAAAATAGTAATAAAATCTACATTGTATAATTAAAAATTAAATGCTACAAAATAGCAATATGCAATTTGTTCAAATATTTATTAGATGTATTTTTAAAAATCACTACACAGATAGCCTGACATAAAGTAAAATTAAGAATTATGAAAATCAAACATTTTTGTTGGACTCAAATTTCTTGTAACTAGAGTAAATGGTGAGGCAGAGGGAACTCATAGAATGGTTTGAGTTGGATTCCACAGAATGGATTGAGTTAAAGTTTATCCACTTCCAACCCCCCTGCCATGGGTAGGGACACCTTCCACTAGACCAGGTTGCTCAGAGCCCCATCCAGCCTGGCCTTGAATATTTCCAGGGATGGGGCAGCCACAACTTCCCTGGGCAATGTGTTCCAGTGTCTCACCACCCTCACTGTAAAGAATTTCTTCCTAATATCCAATATAAACCTATCCTTATTCAGTTTAAAACCGTTTTTGCCTTGTCCTGTCACTACAGGCCCTTGCAAAAAGTCCTCTCCAGCTCCCTTATAGCCCCTTTAGGTGCTAAAAGGTGTTCTAAGGTCTCTTGGAGCCTTCTCTTCTCAGGCTGATCAACCCAACTCTCTCAGCATTTCCTCACACTAGTTCTACTGTTCTGAGCCCTGTTGAGCATCTTAGTGGCCTCTTGTAGACTTGTTCAGTTCCAGACGGGCCAGACTGAAAGAACCTGAAACCAGGATTTCGTAATAAAGTTCTGTCACTGGTCTTGAATGACAAGTTCTACACTGTTTTGTAGGTAGGCTGTGGAGCTGTAGGCTCTAAAAACTTTTTGCAATTTCTCTTGTGTATGCAGAAAAAAGCTTGGACATGGCGTGGTACAATTATTCATGGTAAATGTTTAATATTGCCTTTTTTCTCAAGATTTTTTGTGAAAATATTTCTATGTGAAGATCAAACAGCCATGGCTCTGCTTTCTGCTTGAGTAGCTCTATCTTTGTTATCCTGTTCATTAAAAAAAAAAAAAAAAANGCCGCTGCCCAGGCCAGGCCCCGCTGGGCCCCGGTGCGAGCCCCCGGCGCTCCCCCGGGTCCCCAGTCCAGAGCAGGTCCGAACAGCTCCAAGAAAAGGGGAGAAAAAACAGTCCAGGGAAACCTCTCTGCCTCAGCTCGCTAAACCCAACGACAAGCAAAGGAGCTCTCTGTCCCGTCCGTCTGTCATGCTGCAGACAGCACCGGCCCGGAGCGGAATGCGGGGAGCAAGTGCAGCCTCTGGGAACAAACTCGGCGCTTCTTCCCCGCCCGCCTTCACTCCCAGATGCCGTTTAGAGGTGCAGAACCAATTTCTGGGCTAGGCAGACGAATGGGGACCCAATTCAACATCACCCCAGGACAAGAGAATATCAGCCCGATGGCGTGGAGAGAAGCTGGTGAAGGAGCTGGGAACTGCTCTGTACCATCCTTTGAGAAAGCCAAAGCCCGTTTGTCTTTGCCAGGGAGTACTAAATGTGTAGCTGCTTTGGGGTAAATACTACATTTGAGATGCAGCTATTCCTGAGACTCAAGCAGGATAAGGTACCTAAACCCATTAAACTAATTTGAAAACACCAGTCTAAAAAAATTGCATGTTGTTTCACAATTAGCACTAGTGTAGAGAAGTATTTCTCCTAGGTTTTTCCTAGAATAGCAACGGTTGTTAAGCAGCTACTGATTTTTGCATGCTGCAGGGAGGGAAAACCATACTCTTTTAATAGTATTCTGTGCATGTAAATGTGCTCACTGCCATGTGAATGTTTTGATCATTCTATTAACCAAGCAATAAATACACAAAAAAGAGGTGGGGAAATGAGGTGGTATTTTTTTTTCTTACCAACCTCTAAGATAATCTGTTTCATAGGGATGTATGTAAAAAAGTAGGCATAACTTTCAGTATCTTTCAGGTCCATCACCTACTATTTTCCTTTGGTGGTCTCACAACACTTAGGGAGATAGATGGGTATATCAGAAAATTATCTACACATAATTTGTCATATTTGGGCTCCAGTGACAACAGACTCTCTGCTTTGGAAGAGCCTGGGGTTAGCATGGTAAGGAAAAGAAATAACTCCTTACCTTGAGGGCTTAGTTCTTCCCATGCAGCACAGAGGGCAGATGAAAGCTGTGTGGGGAAACTAAACTGCTGAAGCATTTTGTGTTTAACGTGGCATGAGAATACGGATGAGATGAGTTGCTCTTCCCCACTGCCAATCCTTGAACTTAAGACTGAAAGAAATCCTAACGGGATTATTTCAAAAAAGTTCCCCTGAAGAAAGTGGAGAGGTTACAGAAACAAAATCTATTATCCATCATCCCGTCATTAACAAAGTGGAAAGAGTAGCAGAAGAATTGTTGGCCTAAACTTGAGATGTCAAAAAGTAGGTAAGAAAAATAGACTGGGGAAATATTCCCTGGGAAGGGGAAGGGATTGGATGGTACTGCTAGCCCTCTTCATCTCTCATTTTTAGGAGTCTATTATGTTATTTTGTAGAGTGAAGAGTAGTTGAAATGATTAATGGACTGCAGGGCTTAACGTGCAAGCAGGTGGCCAAACGAGTGAATGTGTGCAGGAAGCTCAGCTGCAGGGAGGGATTCCTGAGTGCTGCTGGCTGGGCAGGCAGGGGTGCTGCACCCTGCAATTTAAGGAGGTGTAATTAGCTGAAACAATACAACAATTATCCAAGAAAATCTTTCAACATAGCGTTTTATTGTGCCTACCTGTGATCTCTGCCAGGAGGGACAGCTCTCTCAGTGCCACTCAGCTGCAGTGCTGGCATCCACGGCTCACTCTCTCTCTCCCAGTCCATGCCATCCCTCAGCACAGTTCAGGGCATGTGCTCTGCTCCCCAGTCTGGCTCTGCAGCCCCCTTTACCACATCGTGGGCTGTCACCTACTAACCCCCAGAAACGCCGGTAGGTGTGTTGCATCCCAAACTGTGTTTGAATGACAAGGGACCATAGGTCAAAGGGGAAAAATATCCCAGATGAAAAGAATAGGCTGGATTAGACAGAGAAGGTGCATAATACTAATTTCAGAAAGGTCTCTGCACGTATGAGGGCTCTGCTGACACCACCCCTGGAGGAACCAGCTGGGGTAGAAGGACTCCTCCTTCATGACCATCCCCTTCTACCTGCCAAGCCAGACCAGCTGCCAATTCAGCTGCAGACTTGGAGCAGGAATTGAGAGCAGCAGATGTTGCAGCCTGCTGAAAGCTTGCTGGTGGCTGAGTGTTTGAACTCCTAGAGAAGAGCTCTTGTGGAGACGGCCACTGGCTGACTGCAGGATTGCAGCACGCCATGATTTTGGATGATTTCAGTGTTTTACTGTGAAACTTCCTCATGGACGAAAATGTATCAGGATCTTCCGAGCACTCTGTAAAACCACTCAATAAAAGTTGGTCTTGCCTCTCCACTACCTTGCTGGAGTCTTGCTGAAGTGCTGCAGTGTTGTTGGTAGTGGCTTTGTCCTGTGCTGTTTTGGAAAAGTGATGGGACTTTTTATATGTGTAGTTAGATTTGAGTCTATTTGATCCCTAAGCAAAGAAGAGACGAAATGATATTTTGTGAGCATGTTCTGTCCAGGGAGAGGGGAGGGAATATATTTTTTTAAAAAAGGAAAGAGAACATTATCTGGCTTTTTTTACTTTTATCCTGACACAATCATGGCCCATAAGCCCTTAGATATGAAATAAAACACGCACAGTTTACTCTGGCTTTAGGCCCACATTCTGTCCAAATAAATCTCACAGAATGTGAAACACAAAAACTGCTCCACTGTGTCAGACCAGAGGCTCAGCTGCTCCAGCACTGCCCTTTAACACTGTCCCATTACAGCTTATGGAAAGGTTTCTTATCCACACAGTGGGTTTCCACAATGCCATAATGCTGTTTTCTATCTTATCCTCTGCCTTATGCTGCTAATTTTTAATAGTCTGTTTGTCATTCTGGCCACTGCTGAAGATTGAGGTGAAGTTTTCAGAAAACAATCTAGTGTGAGTCACTGCTGGTTATGTAAAGTTGTTCCTCACTGTGTTCATTACTTGGCACTTGTTAACTCTTAATTTTGTCTGTGCTCCCTGTGGCTGGCTTTGGTTGATTGCAGGTTCTGTGAGATGGGCACCAAGCAGGGTGCTGGACCTGCCTGTGATGCTGCATGATGGCCACTAAATTATTTGGTCTTTTCTTTTTCTCTATTTGCTGATGAGACTAATTATCTTCATAGAAACATGATAAAATAATATATTAATGTCTTTGTAAATCTGTTTTATTCTTCTTCGTAAAAGGTGTGATGTTCATCTCCGAGGTAAATGAGTATGGTGTTTTATTCTGCATAGCTAAAGATGTGATGGAGATTGCGACTGTTGTGTAATATTAATATAAATAGGGTCAGCTGTATATAGTTTGTCTCCTGCTCCTGTTTTACTGCTCTGTCTTTTTTATTTTACCTCCTTAGGCCTTGTAGTTATTCGGTGATTTTTTTTATTAAATTATTTATTGTAGCCAGATGATTGATGTTGTTTCACTTTGGTTCTTTGCAGCTTCCCAATTCTTTAGTTGTCAAAATGACAAGCACTCAGTGATTAATTAAAACCTTGATTTTGCTCTGTTATTGTTCATCTTCAGTCAAATAGAAATTCTTATGTACTCCAGAAAATAGTAAATATTCCCCAAATGCAGGTTTCTAAACTTTAGATCAAGGAAAACCTTCATTTATTTTTCATTATTAATTTTTTATTATATTTAATTTTTTATATATGCACACATGTATATATATATATAAATTTACTTGTGAAAAATGTTAAATTGAAAACTTTATATAAGAAACCTGCCACTGTGGCCTGATGTTGGATGGTAACCTCTGTAAACTTCCTCATAGAGCTCTCTTTTTTCTGAGATAGGTGAGACAAATTAAGAGTGGGTCCTTATCAGGACTGACAAACCCCCTCACTCTAACTGGCATAAATTGCCTTTTTTTTTTTTTTTT
>VZSE01003873.1:857040-934831 GCA_013398275.1 Promerops cafer
TTTTTTTTTTTTTTTTGGTGTTGTGGACATATAGCATGCATTTCTCTCAGCTATATTGAAGTGTTTGGTGTTGAAAGATACATCTGAATTATTTACCTTAAGATCTCTTTATAGTTGATAGAAAGAAATAAGCACTCTCAAAGGTGCAATTCGCCTCATATTGAAGGAGACATCTAGCATGGGTGCTGAAATGCATCCTGTTGCCTGGTAAGAACGAGACAGGCCTTGGCATTGAGTCAGGTAGATCCCACTCAGAGATACTGGGACTTGGGCTAAGGTGGCTGATCTATTTTGTGTAGCTGGACATAGAGAAAGCAGGGCCTGGGAAAGGCTTCTGTTACATGCAAAAGCTTGGTGGTGGTGAGAGCTGCTGGGAATGGCAGAACAGATTCCTTTGAATGAAGTCAAACCATTCAATGTGCAGAGAAGCACCAGCCCAATCTGGTTCAGCCTGTTGGGGCTGGGCTTTGCACAGAGCTTTCTGCAGGTGTTGGAGGGAAGACATTGCTATGGCTAAGTGACCACAGGCACTGAGTGTTCTCCACAGGTGGGCTACTTGACCAGCATGGCAATCAGCCTTTACCCCTGGAACTGCCACTCCTAATTCCTCTCAGGAAGAGCTGATGGGCTGGCTGGAAATGCTTTAAGGTATGTTTGCCTTTCTGGAATTGCTTTCACAGACCAATTTCTTTTTCATGGGGTCTCATGTGAGAATAAACTCATTAGCTTTCTGGTATGGTTCCCTCAATGGCTGACTCATGAATTCTTCTAAAGTTTCAAATTTTCATGTACATAGCACATCAGATTTTGCTGGTAAACTGAATTTAGCCTTCTTTTCAGTCTTTGTTTAGGTTTTTTATCTAACATGTTCTGGTGCTTCTCACTTTTTGCTTCCTCTGCTTAATGTTCCCAAAGATGTGATTGACTGCACCTGAAGTTACAGCTTCTTGGCCTGTTAGAAAAAGAAATAAATTCGCCGCAGTAAATTACTAAGCTAAAATTCACATGATAATACTTTTGCTGATTGGTTATAGTCTGCCATTATGAAAAATGTAATAAAATCTTAATTAGAAAAAAAAAATAAAACAGATAACGGAAAAGCAAGTAAAACAATTTTTAAACGTCTTGAAGTTCACTACTCTTTATCAGTTCCTTTGATGGTATTGAATAGATACTTACCCTGCTTTGGAACTCTACAAATGTCATTGCTGAGCTACTGATTCTGCTCAAAGGACGAGGATCAGATGAGGAAAATTCAAAGTATGAAAGAGTGTGTCCACTGCCAAAGTAATACCTGTGCATGTTCCATAAAAGATTTCTGCATATGTGATTTTTAAATTTTTACCAGCCACTCTCATGTCTTCCTGATGTATTGTTATACATGGAATGACCTTGTCATGTAGTTTCAGTTGTAGCATGTAAAGAAACCTCCCCACCATTCTGCATCGTGAATGTGCACAACAGAAAGGGATGAAGTGATTTCTTCCTGTTATAAAACCTGTTCGGCTGTACTGAACCCAAAAGAATGAGAGACAGCAAGAAAGCAAATTCGACAAGTTCCTCCCACCCCCTTTTTTGCCAGAAGAGTTAATTGCATGTTTCCTATGAAGCAAGGCACAGTAGGGTTTTAGGTATATTTCTTGTGGTTTTGTTACGCTGCCACTGAAAATACAGAATTTTCTGCAGGTATGTATACGTGGTGTTAAGCGTTTCTTCACAGAAATTTGAACAAATGCTCAAGGCTCAGATGAAGAAGTGGTTTAGATGTCATGAGACTCAGAGTGGCAATTGACTAGGGGCAAGGCTTTACTAGAGACCAGGTTAGGGCCATCCTCAGTCCATGATGCCACAGAACAGATTATTTTGCTTAGATAAACCCCGTTAAACACTCATGTTACTTTCCAGTCCATATAACAAGATTTCTACTTTCAAACTACTTTTTGGGACCATCTTTCGGCTGGGAGAACTCCTGGGTGATGGCCAGGCATTGTCAGGGGGATAATGAGTTGGCAAAGGCCATATCAAGGATGGCACTGATGCTTGACATGTCTGGATGATCACATGATGGTGCTTGAACCTGTTCACTCAGTTTTCCTTCTTTTTTCTTTTATTTTTATGTTTTCCTCCCTCCTGTAAGGCAGACACTGTGTCATAGGGATTAAATGGGAAAAATCCAGGAAATCAAGGTAGGGACAGCCTGAAATGGGGAGCACTGGGACAGCTAAGCCAACTGACGAAATCCAGCAAAGGGGGTGGTATCCCCCAAGGGTCAATACTATGTCCTGTATTGTTTAACTAATTCCTCAATGACTTGGTTGAGGGGGTAGAGACCCTCCACAAGAAGTTCGCTCATGATATAAAACTGGGAGCCGTGGCTGCTGTGTTGCCATTCAGTAGGATCTCTGAACTCCTTCATTAATTGTGCAAAACATCTGCCCAGTCATGGAACTTAAAGTTAGAAAGAAATGCTTTCTGTAAATACTCTAGGCAACTCAATAAGTTATGAAATTATAAAGTGTTTTAATTGTTTTCTGAATGTAGGAGCCTGAGTTCTATAATTAATATCCTTTGATTTAAAATATTTCAATATAATTATTTATTTAATGATGCATCCCTGTACATTATTTTCTTAAACTTTTTTGTTCAGTTATAGTTCTACTTTTTTCCCCCCAGATGTGTCTCAGGCCATTGTTTACAAAATCTACAGTTTATTTGTTTGCTTTCCACAGGACTTCATTCATAGTCATAGAATTTCAATTTGACTTTAGGCTGGCCTTGACAGTGATGTTAGTGAGTCCTTTGTCTCAGTGAGTAGTGATGTAAAGGGTTTAAACTCACTCCATTTGCTATCTTTATGAAAATTTGAAGCTGGATGTAGCTAAAAAACAGTTTTGTGCCTTCCCACCTGCTGCTGTGTCTTTTTGCAACAAATGAGGTTGCCTTGTCTTTTAAACATTTGTGCTTTACCTTTATTAAAGATAATTGGAATTTTCCCCATATGCCAATGGAGTATATCTGTCAAACTTGAATGCAAAGAACATGTAGTTCTTCCCTGTAGGTGGGATCAGAATATTGTTACTGTACTTTCAATAATATGTTACAAAATATTTAGATCAAAAGAGTTAAATAATATCAGATTTAGCATGATGATTGGAGGTATTGTTTGTCTTTTCCACAATCAATCAGGCTGAGGTCTTAAAAAAAATTTGTTACATTCAAAAAATAATCATCCTTATGCACAAACAAATATTGCATGAAATTTCCTAATTCTATTAGTCCCAATGTTTAGGACATTTGATTTTTTAAAAAATATTTTAGCTTTAAATGGATCATTTTATGTGTAATGCTTGGATATTTTCAAAGATTGAAAAACATTGCTGCATGGAAACTGAACAAACTTTTTATCAAAAAAGTTTGAGTTACAAGGCTTCACCACTGCTTAATTTTTCCACCTGAGCTAAAAGGTTAGCTAAGCTTGTTTGTTACTTCATATTCTGTGGTGGATGCCTCATCCCTGGAAGTGTTCAAGGCCAGGTTGGATGGGGCTCTGAGCAACCTGATCTGGTGGAAGATGTCCCTGCCCATGGCAGGGGAGGTGGAACTGGATGGACTTTAGTGTCCCTTCCAACCCAAACCATTCTGTGATTCCATGATTCTGAGCGGAAGCAAAAATGCAGGGAAAATATGATTCCCACATCTTGAGATATCTTCTGTGAGTTGAAGACTATTGTTGGAGTCTGGTTTGGATCAATGTTGGTTCCTTGGGAACTGGAAGAGCTGTGGCAGATTTCCTGTGGACTGACTTCAGGAGTTTTGTGGGGAGCTTGGTTTGGCCATCCCTCGCCTCTCCCAGGAGAGCGCTGCAAGGAGTGAGTCAGGACTCTTCTGTGCTGCATGTTATGAAGGCAGCGGTTTTCAAACTGTTATCACAATTACATCAATAACAAAGAGGAAGAAGAAAGAAAAGCTTGCTCTGAGTAGACTTAGAAATTACTGATTCTCTGACCTTGATGAAATCCTGCTGAGGTTTGTGAAAACCCTAGCTGAAGCAATCCTAGCAGTCTCTCAGTACAATTTGAGAATGTGTGGAGGTGGATCAAGTTTTGGAAGACTGGAAAAAGGCAAACATAAGACAAATTTTAAAAAAAGTCGAAAGGGAAGGTTACAGAATGATGGGCCAATTCTTTTTGTTGGAACATGCAAGATAAAGAAATCCAACAGTACTTTTGTAGGGCACCTAAAAGAACACCAGATGAGTAAGTAGTAAATTTGTTGGCAGTAGGCAGTGAGTGTTAAATCATTTGTCAGGATTTAATCATATCAGATCAATCCAAAATCTTTTTATGTGAAGTAACATGCCTTAAGGGTATAGACATGGTATAGCTAGGCTTTGTTCAGGGTCTCACATAACACAGGCAAGTTGGGGTTACTGTAGAGTGGGGACAAAGGTGTCTGGGGATGCTGCATTCAGAGTAGTGACCAGCACTTTGCTCTCAAACTGCTATGATGAGTTGAGGATCTAGCCTAGGCTTAGTATGTTCAATATTTTCACTATAATCCAATACCAGGTCTCTAGAGTATGCTTATTAAACCTGCAAGGAAAATGTATCTGAAAGAGGCAGCAAACAGATTGAAAGATAAGAATTAATTCAGAATTATCACAACAACTAAGAGAAATAGTGTTGAAAACAACACAGAATTTATTTAAAACAAACGTATGGTTCCGCACTTAGGTGGGGATAAACAGCTGTGAAAATATGATAAGAAAAACACAGATAAGACAGGTAACAGTCTTGCAAAGAAGTATTTGGACATTACAGTGGGTCACAAAATGAATGTAGGTTAAGAGTATTATGCTGTGCCTTGCAAGGTTTGGGTAGCTGACAGCAGGGCGGGTACAGGGGTGGATTTTGTGTGAAGCTGTCTGAAGGTAGCACCTCTGGGATAATGTATGGTGGAAAAACCTGTGCAACTACAGCCAGAGAGAGGATTGAGAATACGTGAGAGCAACAGTTCTGCAGGCACCCAGGTCAGTAAGGGAGAGGCAGGGGTACTCCTGGTGCTACCCTACAGCTCCTGGTGCAGTCCATGGTGGGGCAGCTGTGCCCCTGCAGCCCACGGAGGCCCACGGCGGAGCAGAGATCCACCTGCAGCCCAAAGACTGTGACCCTCTGGGAAACCCATGCTGGAAGAGGCTCCTGGCAGGACTTACTGCTCCATAGGGAAAGGAGATCATGCTGCAGCTGACCTGCTGGCAGGACTTGTGATCCTCTGGGGTACCCACGCTGGAGCAGCCTGTTCCTAGAGGAACTGCAGCAGGTGGAGGGAGCCATGCCAGAGCAATTTGTGCAGAACTGTAGCCATGGAGAGGACTCAGTTGGAGGAGCTCATAGAGGACTGACTTCCTTGGGAGGGACCCTGGACTGGAGCAGGAGAAGACTGGTAGGAGTCCTCGCCTGAGGAGGAAGGGGCAGCAGAGACAATGTGTGATGAACTGACCACAGCCCCCATTCCCCATCCCCCTGAGATGCTGGGAGGAAGAAGTAGAGGAATGGAGAGTGAAGCTGAGCCTGAGAAGAAGGGAGTGGTGGTGGGAATGTGTTTTAAGATGTAGTTTTATTTCTCATTACCCTATTCTGATTTGATTGGTAATAAATTAACCTGATTTCCCCAAATGGGCTATATTTTGCCCATGACAGTCACTGGTGAGTGATTTCTCTTTGCCCTTGTCTAAACCTATGAGATTTTTATTATATTTTCTCTCCCCTGCCCAGCTGAGGAGGGCAATGACAGAGTGGCATTGGTGGGCACCTGGCATCAAGCCAGGGTCAGCCCACCACACTGCTGCATAGAGGTCAAACATCACACTGGGATTTATAAACAGCGGCATAGTCCATAAAATTTGCAGCATAATTCTTCTTCACAACATTGTTATGGGTTCTTAGAAGTGAACCAGCTGGAGGGAGTACAGAGGGAGGCTATGAGGAAAGCCTGGGAACCTACAAAGGATGGGGTGTTTGGTGTCCTTAGAACACACAAGATACAAAGGAGATGTTATATCAGTGTATGGATACATAAAAAAAGCTGCAAAAAAAAAAGTCTCCCATAGCCATAAAGAGTAAGGCAAGAAATAAATCTCAAGCTGCAGACAGAGAATTTTACTTAGAATTTTATGAATAGTAAAGGTATTCCTTTTCTCATCGTAGGAATTGGTGGGCATTTTGGTTGCTTAAGAATGTTTCACAATGCTCATCACTTAGAGGTATTAAAGAGGCTCAGCAACCAGGGATAAGATAATTTGGGAATATGATGGCTAGAGCAGTTCCTTGTTGTAGGAAGAAAAATGTACTAGATAATCAGTTTGAGTGCCTTCTAACAAGTCTATGTTTGTGCAATTTTGTTGTCTGTCTAGACTTGGTACAGGGAAAAAAACTGTAACGGCAAACTGTCTTCTTTTTTTTCATATCAGCACTATTCCCACTTCCCTGCAGGTCTCTGGCAGGTCCAGAGAGCATGAGTACAGTTGCAGTGGCTCCTCTATCATAGTGATGAGTAATATTTCTTAGTGATAGCAGTAATTATAAATATGTGTATAACATATATATAGAAAGCACCAATCTGAGCTTGAGTGTTGAGCTGCTGAAGGGTCAGAAGGCTAAACAGAGGAATCTGGACTGGATTGATGGGTCGAGGCCGATGGTGTGAGGTTCAAACAGGCCAAGTGCTGGGTCCTGCACTTGGGTCACAACAACCCCTGCAGTGCCACAGGCTGCGGGCAGAGTGGCTGGAAAGCTGTCCAGTGGTAAAGGACCTGGGGGTGCTGGTGACAGCAGATGAGCCAGGTGTGCCCAGGTGGACAAGAAGACCAATGGCACCTGGGTTGTGTCAGCAGTAGTGTGGCCAGTGGGAGCAGGGCAGTGACTGTCCGTCTGTGCTGGGCACTGGTGAGGTTGCAGCTGAAATCCTGCGGTCAGTTTTGGACCCCTCTCTGCAATAAAGACGCTGAGATGCTGGAGCATGTCCAGAGAAGGGCAGCAGAGCTGGTGAAGGGTCTAGAGCACAAGTCTGATGAAGAGCAACTGAGGGAATTGGGGGTGTTTAGCCTGCAGAAAAGGAGGCTCCAGGGGGACATTATCACTCTCTACAACTCTGAGAAAGGAGGTTGTAACCAGGTCAGTGTTGGTCTCTTCTCCCAGGTAACAAGCTATGGGATGAGAGGAAATAGCCTCAAGTTGTGTCAAGGGAGGTTTAGATTGGATATTAAGAAACATTTCTTTACTGAAAATGTTGTCAAGCACTGGAACAGGCTGCCCAGGGAAGTGTTGGAGTCACAATCCCTGGGGGTGTTAAAGGATGTGTCAATGTGGCACTTGCAGACATGGTTCAGTGATGGGCCTGACAGTGCTGGGTTAATGGTTGAACTTGATGAACTTAAAGGCCTCTTCTAAGCAATTCTAAGATTCTATATTTGTTGTTGGTCAATGGTCAATGTAGCAAACGGTTTATTCAGACACCTATATAAATGTTCTGACTCCGGAAGGTTGAACAGCTATGACTTCTACTGAAATTACTGTGAACTTCAAACTCCTGAGACTTCTTCAGTTTAGATTCTTCTGCAGGAACCTTTAATGGTCTTTAAAAGGATAAATTATTTTTATTTAAGCATTGCTTACGTTCAAATCAGAGCTGACATTTTGAAAAGTCAATGTACAATGAAATGCCAGAAAAATATTGTTAGACTTCTTGTCATTTGTGGTCATGCTACCCCTCCTTTTTTTTTTTGTAAAAACAGGAAGATATTAACCTCATGCATGTCTGCAGTAAATGTAAAAACTCCTGTTCCTTAGTGATCTTCAAAGCAAAAATACCTGGAATAAACATGAGGGCTGTGCTATATCATAAAGAGTCATGATTCTTCCTTTAGCACAGACTTTAAGAAAAACAAGCAAAACTGCAAACAAAGACCATGACAGCCTTTCTTCCTGATGTCTGTACAGTGTATTGGTGGATCTTTCTTTTGATGCTGCAATAGTAAATAACAGATTTTGCTGTATGCTTGGAAGACTTCAAAGCTTCCTGATGCTTTCAATTTTATTAAAATGTTCCACAGACAGGTTTGTTCAATATGTTTTTTGAATTTCATTGGCAATATCACTCACTATCTGTGCTTTGAAATGTTAGTGGGTTTTTTGTTTGTTTGTTTCTTTGCTTGTTTTTGTTGTTGGTTGCTTGTTTTCATTTGGTTATTTGACCATAGTTCTACCATTAACAGCCAAATAAACTATGAGAGAGAAAATACTAAACCCTGCAAGGTGTTGCTATTTTTCTGAAATAATTACTGCAGTTCCAGTGCAGGAGCATTGGTGGCCACAAGGATCCTTCAAAGGTGAGTAGTTGGCAGCTGGATAATAAACTCTGTTCTGAATTAGTCTCTGCTTAGATCTGTGATGGAGAGGGTGAAATGGGCTTGTTATTTCCCTTTAATGGTGTGTATGAGGGCCAGATATAGCTGAATTCTTTGCACATAGCAGATTGCAGAGACTGCTGCCTAGCTATGGGTGGGATCTGCAGTTATGATTTGGCATTTCTTTTCCCCTGTGGATGGTGGAGCACAGTGAATATAAATGTCTATTTCACCATGTGGAGCTACAAAGTGTTCCCAGCGCTGGCTGGGGGATGTGTGCAGACATGAGGGGCTCTGTGGTGGGACTGTGGCTAAAGGACTATAAGATTCCTCAGAAATCTGCTGCTGCTGTCTGCCCTTTCCATCACTGTGGATGCCACAGTTTTCTTGGTAATTGAAGACACCATCTGACATAATTCTGAAGTATTTTCATAGTAATTTTTCAAATGTTGGTAAGCAAGAGTGAATTCTCAGAACTGTTTTAGGTACTACACTTTTTTTTTTTTTCCCCAATTACTGCTTACTAATTCAGGCAGGCTAAGGGGTCAGAGACAGTTTTACAAGTTTTTATGCTTTACATGGAATGCCTTTCCTTTTCCAGCTGCTGCTGAAAGCTTAAAATTATGGGAATATTTGTTTAGGGCAGGCCTAACCCACAAAGATTTTATGTGGGTTTGGACAAGCAGTTTGTCATTTTGGAAATTCTTTTAAGGATGAGCCAGATTTCCTAGGCTTAAAATTATTTTTTTTATTTGGACTCATCCCTAAATTTTATTCCCACTTCTATTTTTATTCTCTCATGAAAAGACAGAGTGCCTAAAAAAAGTGGCAAGTTCAGACATGAATACTAAAACAATCGCCACTCTTCCCTTCTTCTAAAATTCCTTTTATGAGGGGGGGTATATCTCTGAAAGTCTGCAAAGGTTTTTGTGAACAAAACATCCATTGGAACTCTACATTGGCTCCTGTGTTCCACTCTTTCTACAAACCTCTTGCTATGGGGATGTCCAGGCTGTGTATATCATACTTAAGTTCTAGCACCTAATACAGTCCACAGATGTGTTACTGGTACATGCTTTGATGTGATTCTTCAACCTGCTTGTTGTTCCTTATATCTCAGGAATAAAGATATTTGTTGAAATGTAAAGGTGATTATTTCAAAATGGGTAAAAAACGGGAATGGACAAGCAATGCACCATTTGAAGGTAGAACTTCTAGGATTGTAAGAGATAGATAACAAGGACATCTAGAAAACAAGCTCTTACTACCAACATTCCTGAAAGGAAAAACATAAGCTCGTGCTTAAACATTTAAGGCTGACTCTAACTCCAAGGGATTAGGCTGAGATCTTTATGGAAGCAGATTATTTTTATCTTTTCTTAAAGCTTTCTCTGAAGCATCTTGTGATGGTCATGAATAGGGATAAGATATGGTAATAGATCAACATGAGCTGAGGTAACTTTTACTGGGTTATGCAGTCCCTCCTATCACTTTGGCTGATCAGAGAAAAAGAAAACTGAGGGGAGCCCTTGGGTACCTCTACTATCCCTTGTACAATTTTGCTACAAAATGTCTTCACAGTAAAAACCAAAATGTTCTGTTTTTCTCTCTCTTTTTCAGACAATTGCATCTTCTATCTAGAAATTATCTCTAAAATATCCCCAAGCGTTGGTATTCAACATGGAGATGACCAGTAGGCACTGTTTTACAAGTGCAGAAGAAAACTGATTTGGAGTGAAATGGACTTTTCCAGACACTATCTTTTATATTTAACAGGTGGTGTGAGCACTGATTGTTGCTGCTGACAGTGATGTGAGAGCATGGAAGATGTAGAGCTGTTGCCCTGTCTGCTGCTGAGAAAGTACTGAGAGCAGAACCCGGTCCTTGGAGAGCTCCAAGGGCAAAGAAATGAGAAGGTTCTGATCCCCAAATTCCTTGACTATCTTGTAAATTTTGAAAAAGTTCACAGTGAGGAGTCTAAAGGAGAGGAAGCTATGGACTCACAGGGTCAAAAGCACCAACGAGAGTGGGCACAGAAAACAAGCAGCGCGAGTCCCTGTTTTGTGCAAGCCCTTGCCCCACCTCCTCAGAGGTTTTTCTGTCTACTACCATCAGTATCTGGTTATCAGGAAATGCTTTGCTCTGTCCTCCTCACAAGCTGCTAATCGCCAGAGGTGGGAGTTGCACGTACGTATTCCAGTCCTTCCCCCACAAATACTTCTCATTAAATGTGACAGGCTTCTGAAGAAGTATTGTTACTTGTAAATAAAATATGGTTGCTAAGAGACACTATGATTAACATGCTGACAATACAACCTTCTTTGATTGTTTGGGCACCAATTGTCTGCTTCTGTAATCAGTGAGGAAATAATTTTTTGGAGGAGATTTGTCAGGCTGAGAAAACTAGGGTTTTTTTAGTTTCTTTTAAAATTAAATTAGAGTCTAGTGTTTCCATACAAAGAAAGGCTCTCCATAACTCTTCTATTTTTTTTTTTTTTTTTGGCACATCATAAGTTTTGTGTTTCTGTTTATGTTAATTTTTCAGCTAGGAAAATAAGGTTAGCGTTAATAATGTATCTGTCAAAATATTCAAATAAAGAAAACTGGAAACTTGGGCTCATTAAATTTTCATGTATAAATTCTATATATTAATTTCCTTTTTGCTGGTTCTACTCTCATTTTGAATTTCTCCTACTCTCAATTCTTTCAGTTATTTGGGACTTTTGAAATAACTTTTTTGATCTATATCTAGAAACCACACACACCATTATTCCTGTACAGAGCAAGGGCTTTGAGTCTTCTTTTCCATTAGGGGGAGACAGAAAATGGTGGTGATCCTTCTTTTTCCAGTAGATTGCCTCTGGTGCTAATGGGTGAGGTGTGGTGAAAGGAAATGAGCATGCAGAACTCATCCTTCTCAGGCTGAAAATTACCCTTCTCACCTCCTGTAACTGGATGTGTAACTGCACTTGCATATGTTGTACCAGATGGTGTTTCGCTGAAGAATGGCTGAAAACGGCACCTTCCTACCCAATGTTTCTGCCTGCTGTGTGTATTTAGAGTCATGTCTTCTTACTACAGTGTTTAAAAAGAAGTTGGATTGCCTATTAGCATTGCAGAGCCAACTGAGAGATGATGGGTGGCATCTCTTTTCTGCTAATGTTAATGGTAATCTGAGCACAAAGCACCTGTGCTAGCACATGGAAAACAATGGTTCTGCACAGGTACCTGTGTAGGCACAGCCTGCAGGCAGTGAAGGTGCCTGCTGGAGCCCAGTTCAGCCTGTCTGTGGTGCTGACAGATACAAAGATAAAAATCCCTCGTCTGGGACCCTACAGTAAATGTTCATTTCCAGAATTTCAGAAAAATAAACTTACTGTACTTTTATTTCTATTTGGGGATGGACTAAACCATAAGTTTTGCAACACAGCACCTGTGTGTTCACTGTTCTTGTGTAATAAACATGGATGATGATGCCACAAGTGCGAGAAGGGTGCCTTGGAGTACCTATACCTCTTAAAAATAAACTTAAATGCATAGATGTTTACCTACTGATTGAAAAGCACTGTGACCTTCAGAAGGAGCTGAATGCCCTAGAAGATAAGTAGAAGAGTAAAGAAAATAGGTGATTTGTAGTCTGTCGAGCTGTACAAAGAAAGGTAATGGTTTTGCTGTTAAACACACAGACACAAAATCAAATTTCTCCTTCCACCAAGTGCAAACAGATTACATCTAACCAGTGTAGCATTACTTACATAAATGTTCCTGGGTTCTATTGGACAGTTGACTGAAACCCTGAGGTATGATATTTGAATACAGTCATTGGAGATGTGCATATCTGCCCACATAGTGATTATGTTGAATAACACAGGTAATCGTGTTTATCCTGTGGCACATAAGTATTGGGGGTAGAGAAGATGGTATTCTTGGTTTGACAGATTTCAAGGCCACAAGGGTGGCCTATGACTGTCTACTCTAAACCCTTCCTCATGCTGGAGATGTAATTTCTCTGAAAAGCTGAATTATACCATCTATTTCAGAAAGCTATTTAAACCCATCTTAACAGCTCAGACTAATTGTGAGCTGGTACCTCATAAAATTTCATTTTCTATGTTGTGTCTTATTTCATTTTCTATGTTTTGTCTTATTTCAAGGTTAAATTTTTAAACTCCATCTTCCAGTCATTATGTCTAATTATGATTTTGTCAGCAGGCTTGAGAACCATACTACTGGATGGTGTTTTCATGTGTGAGGATCTGTACAAACACCTCAAGTCAGCTTTCAGCCTTCTCTGTTAAATTAAGTTGAACTCTTTAAGACTCACATCTTTATACTTGTTTTCCAGTCTCTGGTTTATCTGGTTGAAGGTGGTTTTTTTTTTTTTTTTTTTTTTTTTAAATAATGTCTTTTTGATTTCTATGTTCTTCTGGAAGATCTGAGTCCAGACCTTGGTGTCTTATGGTAGTGGAAGTTTTAGAACAGCAGTAACATTTCCCTACTTCTATTTGACAACCATATTTTATATAACCAAGGATCATATTAACCATTTTGTCAAAGCATTACTTTGAGAGCCTATTTTGAGATGATTATCCACAATGACTCACAAGCCCATTCCTGAGCTACTGCTTTCCAAAAGAGAGTCTCACTGTACCTATAATTTGTATTCCTGGTCCCCAGATGCATTGTTCCACATTTAAGTGTCCTTAAATTAATTTTGTTGGAATTTAACTGTTTTAGCAGAGATTTCAGGTAGTTCTGCATCAGAGCCCCATCTTGCTACTTACTAACCTGCTCTGTTTTGTTCATATGCTCTTTCTATTAGACACTGGCATTACTTTGTTTTCTAGAAAATGTCAATATCCCAAATTTCTAAGATCTCTTAAAAATTAAAATTAAACTAGAAATATTATTCAGCCCTTTAAAAAAAAGTTTGTATCTAAGGTATAAATATGTGTTAAAATAGAGATGAAGTTTAATTAGAAGCGGTATAGAGCACTTCTCTGTATTAGATATCACCTTTCACTTTCTTGTATTGCTGTTGAGAATTCTTCTATCTACATCTCCTGAAACAAAACTTACAGCTAACCTAATATCACCTTTCCTCCTAATACCTGTGAACACTAATCCTCATTTCCTGAAGCCCTAGCTATGCCTAACATTAAAGGTACTCAACTAACTTTCTGAGAAGTCACCTATATTTTAAGTTGTTCACCATTCATTTATTTCCTATTTATCCATGTTAAATATAATTTACTGATATTTCAAATCTCATTTTAAAACACTGGCTTTCTTGTTGTAAGAGAGAAACTTGTGGAATCGTCTTAAAGAACCAGGAGTGGGATTCCTCTCTCCTTTTATCACGTTTAAAATCCTAAATTTCAGCAAACCACTCTGAAATTTTTTTACTGAGAGAAATAAGCACTACTAGAGGGGCAATTTAATTGATTTATCTTAGAGATTTCTTTTAGGTTGGGATGAACTGCCTAATGGAACTGCTGATTTCTCCCCCGAGGTACCTAAGTTAGACTTAACGCTTCTGAGTTTTAGATATCTGTGTTATGGTGTACAACTCCCACCTTTCTTTTCAGTAACAAACTGAACCAGTTGTCCAGAAAACATCCCTGAAGTTAAGGTCACCCATCATAAATCAGGATTTCTTTCTACATCCTCAAGAGAGGATTTTAGGGAGGCTGAGTGAAAATGCATGCCCATCAGTAATTTTTCTCTGCTAATCCATAATCATTCAATGTTCTGTGACTCTGAATCATAACAATGAATGACAGCCACCTCCACCTCTTCTCTAGCTGTTACTGAGCCTTTCAAAGCTGGCATAGAAACAGTTTTTTGACTGTGAAACATTGATCTGCACTGATAAGTGCAGTTCTGTGACACTGGTTGGAATATGTCAGTGTTTTTATCATGTTTGCAGATGCAACCTGTCTGCGCTGTCCATCTGGTTCAAACAGAGCAGCAAATGATGCTGGGATGTATCACTGGACCTACATATCTTTTCAGCCTGTTCCTACTGCTTCAAACTTGTGCTACTTGTGCTTCCTACTGGCACAAAGGTCTCAGTACCTGCATCCATGAGAATTTTACAGGAGGACATGGATGGTCTCCATGTGTGATTGGATGCAGTGGTGCAGCCATGGTGGAAGCTGGGGTGTGCTCCAGCTGCTAAGGGAGGCAGGGTTCATTCTCTCAGCCTCAACTGGGGGGTAAATACAACTTCTGGCTCTCAAATCAGAGCTGGCCCAGGGGGTGAGTACACTGAGATGGCTTCTGCCAGGTAAACACTGTGTAGACACAGCCCATGCCTGACTAATGAAGGAAGTGATGAATCTTTGGTATTTGATTCCCTCATGGATACTGGTAATTTATTGTTATTTCTGCTCAATCCAACAAACAAGCAGTAAATGCTCCAATAGTCTTGACCATGGGAGAGGATGCAGAACACCTTCTTCTAACAAGAGTTTCTTTTTAAAGTTGTTCAATTTTGATTTCTTTTTGATCAGCTAACCCAGGATCCTGCCAGCTCTACACCAGTCACACAGTTTCGGTGCTGTAGTTCAGCAGGCTGCTGTGTTTATCTCCCAGTGTAATTCTAACTGAGATTTTCCCTGCCTGCTGTCTCTGTAGCCAGCCTTTCTGGGAAACTTTGTTCTTCTACATGTTTTATCAGTTCTACTTCATGAGGCCTCTAGTATGACTTTTGAATCCCTGAATGTAGAAGTCATTCAAGCATAACCATTTTCAGATCCTTGATTCTCAGAAACCTTGATCAATTTAGGGGCAAATGGTCTTGGAAGAAAATAGATGTATGGATTTAATAAGGTTTGATAATGAAGTGCAATATTTGAAATCACTGTTTATTTTGTATAATGTCCATTAATTTGTTGTTTTCCCCACACTCTACTTCTCAGGCATGTGGTGTGATTCTCGGAACTGTTCTGTGCAGGGCCAGGAGCTGGACTTTCATGGTCCTCATGGGTCCCTTCCAGCTTAGGATATTCTATGATACTATGATACTTCTCTTATTATAGAACTCTTTTGAAGGTGGACCCAGGCATCATTCAGAATCTGTCTGACTGGTATGGATTTGTTCCATTAGAAAAGGTGTTTCTGCTCTGTTGCATTTTTCTGTGTCCTGATGGCTCCTTCAACTCTGTTTTCCTTGTTTTTGTCTTATTCTATGTATGATTTTTCTTTGGCTAAACTGTGGGAAGAAGTTTAAATAAAACTGATTTATTGGTGAATCCAATTATAATTTCTAGCAATGGACACGCTCTTTCTTAAATAAGCTGATATTTAATAGTCAGGTAATAATCAGTACTCAGGTCTGATGGCCAAAACAAACATAACTGGTCAATGTGTTGTCTTTCCTGAAAAAATTACAGGATGCTTTTCTCTGCCTCTGCATTTCATTGATGCTGACCTGTTGCGTGTCTTAAAAACACATCCATCACACGTCAGGTTTGCTTTTTCATTCTTTTCTTGACCATCCAAGGACACTGCCTAGGCATTTCACATTCCAACCTGGAACTCCACTGCCTCCCCAAGTATAGTTCCCTAATTGTAACACAGAAATAGAAGCATCCTTCCCTCTGTATGCAGGAAAGTAAGATTTAACACTGAAAAATATTTACAGAAGTCCAATGTGTTTCATTCCAGTTCTTACCCATCTGATTCTTCATAATGACTTTAATATAATCTCCAATACACTCTATAGCTACATTTTGGCACAGAAGTCCTGTCTTATGCATTCAACAGCACCCTCTAATTTTCAGTTGCCGAGAAGCTTTTCCTTTTCTTCAGTTGGAATGTTGAAACCAGTAGTTCTTCCAAATCCAGTGAATAATCCCTCAAATCATGTTCTCATAATCAAAAGTAGAGGCTAGGCAATGTGCAAAATAAATACAGTAAAATTCCTTTCCCCTGATTCTGGACGGATTTGTTTTCTGTGAATCATGAGCTACCAAATATCAAATAATTATTTGCTAAATAATAAAAGGGAAGATTAAGATATGATGACTCTTGGAGTACAGTGCCTGACTATAAAATATCACAGTGTTGCTGTGGTGATGCTTAAGTCACTTTGGGAATCTGTCCCCAGTGACGGTGCTGTTGCTGATGATGTCCCTTTGCATACTGTGTCCCTCCCATGGATAGAGTAGTAGAAGCTTCATAAAGATGAAATTGTGTAGACCTAGTAGAAGACAGGAAGGTCCACAGAAAAGAGTGAACTGTAGTTTGTGGCTCACTTAGCAAATTTGGGATGCTCTCATCAGGCAGGAAAGGTGAGGGTGTGAGAGCTCAAAAAGGGGATGTTGGAGTCCTGCTATAGACTGTGACCCAATGGCATGATTTACTCTCAGGACAGAGAAAACGCTAATGTGAGCCCTCTGAGGGGAAAAGGAGTTCTTACATCATTGTAGTATGCCACTAAAAAGAAAGTTTTACTGCTTTCCCCTGTCTCTGTCATTGGGGCTAGATCGAAGGATGCTGTCACACTTGTAATCCCCTGGGACCCAGCCCGCTTACAGACACATTGGAAAACTATTACTGTGTGGTATGAGCTTTCCTACTCTGACTGAAGACTCTGTAGGGATAAGAACTTGAGTCTTGTGGACAATAATCATGCCTCATTCTTTTGTCTCGCCACGTTAGCTGGAAGGCTGTGAAATTTCTCCCTGCTTACACAGGAGGCTTCCCCCCACAATTGCTATATTTGTCCCCTTAGGCAAATATTTACACAGCAGTTTTTAAGTTATTCTCCAGTCACCCTTTGATCCTGTGGCTCTGGAATACTCTGTCCCATCCCTTAGTCCACACTCCTATGAGACAGGGAGCTTGGGTCAGATGAGGATTGAGAAATTTGCACACTGAACATTAACCCTTCCTGTTGAAGCTCAGGTTAATGTCTTTGATGTTGGATTTCCTTGTTCTGCCTAGCGTTTCCTCTGCCACTGCAGGTCAATGCCACGCACTGCTTTGGATAGCTTATCACCTAATAGGGCTTGTGCTCACCTACACAGAGCCATCTCTTCTTCTGCTGCAACTGTGCCTACAGAGTGTTTGGCACCATGTTGTAAATAATTAGGGAAATTAATGATATAACTCCCTGTGGTAATCTCATCCTATTTAGGATACAACTACAATCTGAACTTCAATAACACCTTTGACATAATCAAACATCTCAGAGCCCTTTACAAAGCCATAAATTACTCACCTGTAAAGTAATGACTGCGGGGAATTACAGCAGGCAATGAGTCCATTGATCGGTGCTGGTACAAAATGAAGGAGAGGACGCACAACAGAGGCCACTCCACAACGCTTTTCCTTTGGAAATTTCCATAGTGCCTTTAATTTCTGCATGTATCTCTTTTCTTCCCCACAGAGACACGAGAGGAGGAAGACCACCTTGCTCTGACAGTCAAGGACACCTTCATCCATGCTGATCTGTAAATCCCATCTGAAAGTGATGGGATTTTAGGCAGGACACAAATGTATGGGCTTATAGCCTGCAGGGAAAACTGCTCTTTAGCCAGTGATGCAAATAAACAAGTAAGTCACTTCCTTAAATTTGCATGGGCACTTTCTGAAAGCAGGGTTTTACTGCTGCTTTTAAACAAAAAATAGCAGTGATGGGTTTGGACACCTCAAGTGATATGCTGCACGCAAAATCAGGGCTGCATCACCTCCTGCCTCCTCCTAAGATACCCTCTCTATGGTTCAGAGTTGTCCTCACGTCATTAGGTGAATAGGAATTTTCTCTTTTATCAATTTAATTTAAAATGTTCTAGAAACCTTAATTTAAGAAGTCCATATATCCATAAACACTGACTGAAAAAAATGGAATTATTTTGGTAGGCAACTCCTTAGTGTCAGAAAGAATTGCTAAATCAAGAACTCTATTATTTATACAACGATAATGAAAAATAAGGATTAAATTATTTTTGCAGTTAAGAATACCACTGTGATTAGGAAATGTTTTGTATTACATGAAAAATCTCATAGTTTTTTTTTAACCTGAAGGAAGACAATGGGATCAAACTTTATATTTGTAACATAAATACATATTTCTTAGCACCACCTGGAGCTCTTCTTGGTTTTGTTGTGTTCTGGGGCTACATGTTTATTATAGTGCTATTCTGGATTCCCAGAGTATTACTGCACTTGTTATTGTGGTGCCAGCTTGACACCAGTGGGACTACCTTATGGATGCCATTGAGTGTGGATTTGAAAAGTGCTGCCTCTGAGATAACAAATATTTTGGCAAGATGGGAAAGTTACAATAGCAAATATTTTGCCTGGTTCTCAAAGGTATACTGCAGTTTTACAACTTGTGCCTTAGTTTTAAACTGTTTCGTGTTCTTAATTGCTTGTCTTGGGTATTGGACATGTTGATGGACTGAAAGCCATGGGGACTTCTCATGGAGAAAGACAGCAATGTTTGGTCCCAAAGGCCTAATTTTGAAATCCAGCAGAACTGTTGTCCTTGCTCTTCGGATATGACAAGTTAAAAAGGGATTCATGATGAATTTAGAAGACATCTTTTGGTGGGATAAGGCTGCTTTGGAACGAAATAAACACAAATGGAATAGTTTAAATTACCATAATTTTAAAAATGGATTTAACTGGATTATTTCTTGTGGTCTGATCCAAGGAATATTGAAGCCTGCAAGACCATTTCTACTGGATTCTGTGGTCTGTGTGGTGGACCCTTAACGGTTTACAGAGGATAGGGAATGTTTCAGGAGCTCCCTGCTGAGCTGTGTACAGTGTCTCAAAGCAGGCACAGAGGGACAATTAAGCTTCCACAGGACAGGATGTCACCACTGTCCTCTTCCTTGGGCTGTCCTCAACATTGCAGCTTGTTTGAAGCAAAGCTGATCTCGGCAAAAACCAAGTGAAAAAAATGAAACTGCCTACTCTCCCATCAACTGATATGTGTTCTTCTATCTCATTTCCAGGTTTTTAGTAGTTTATATTATACTCTGTGTCAGATACATTACAAACATTGACAGGAGAAGATATTGCAATTTCATGGCATTTTGAGGATTTTTGTTGTGTTTTGCTAGCTATGAATTAGTCTCAGCACTCACATATTTCCTCATTCAAAAGCTTTGCCTTCATTTTTTTTTAATATTGATAAATGTCTTTTTCTCTGCAGTCTAACATCAACAGAACAGATGAAAAAATAACTCTTTGAATACTGACTGATAAACATTATGAGCCCTTGTCTCCTGAAATAATTTCAATGAGAGCTTTAAGTTCTAGCTCCTGAAATGTGGTAATTCTCTTTGCAAACTGCTTGGTTACATGTTGGTGCTGGTTTTGCATTCTGCAAGGAACCATGATGTTGCATTTATTAGCATCTTCCTAATTGTCCTGAGTTAGTATGCATTTGGTATCCTCCGTGGGGAGATCTAGCTAATTAGAATAGCACCAAAGAGTGATTATTACTGTGTTTCATATTTAAACAAAGAAGCTCAACGCCCTTTTGTATTTCAGTGAAAGTGATTTAGAAATTATTAAATGCAATGAAATAAGATAGATATAAAAATTTTTATCTAACAGGAAAAGAGATAGTTATTGAAACTAGAAGAAAAGATTGCTTTTCGTACATGGGAAAACAGATTTAAATTGCTGTGGAGTATAACAGTTCGAATTTTGCAAGATGAAAAATGATTGTTTCACTATTGCCTTCTCTACTTTGTTTTTTTCCACCTGTCCTATCCAACTCTATGTTTAGAAGGTAGTCTCTCTGGGGCAGGGAATTACATTTTTTTATTAAATATGTGTCAGGCATCCAGGACAGAAGGGCCCCAATTATAGACCTTGCAGCTTTGCAAGTGCAGCACAAGTGGTAAATACAGGCCAATATCATATCAATCAGCAATACTGTAGAAATATTATTTACTATCAAGTCCTATGTTTATTTTGTATTTAAGGAGGGGGTTAATCAAATGCAAAATTATAGTTTGGAGAATAGCTGTTTAGGCAAAATGATGTAGTAAAAATAAGCAAATCATTGCACTTTGCTGTGAAAATGCTGTATTGGAGCAACGTATGCTTGTATCTGTTTCTGAACTCAAGGCGACTCTTTCACACTTACCTAAATTACTTGTAAGAAAGGTGGGTGCCACGTTCATCTCCAATGAACAAGCATTTCTGAGAATGGGTAGGTGAAAAAAGTTCATTACCCAGGGCCTTCCAAGCCAGTCGGGGAGATCTTTGGTGATTTTAATTGCCCATGGACTGAAGGTCAGGAAATTAGTTGTACTTCATAGCTATCATATTCTTGGATGACTTTTAGGTACCTTAGACCTTATTCTTAGGGTATTGACCATGAATAACTTGTGACAGGGCAAAAAATGATGCTGTAAAGAGAACAGGGAAGAAAAGTAGTCAACACAAGCACTGAACAGCATTCTGTTGTCAAAAAGAGTAGTATGACTGACACTTTGAGCATAAATAGTGAAGCACTGGGAGAGGAGGTAGACTTGAACTGGAAAGAGCACCACATGCAGCAGACATGTATCTGTTTTTAAGATAATGTTCAAAAACTAAGACAACATACAACAGATCCAGAAAAATGAGGTGAAGAAGCAGCTGGCCTACTTCATGAAGTGGACTGTGCAGCACAAGTCCACCAATGTAAAGAGAATGCCTGATATTACAGGTCCAATGGCTCTTAAAAAAAGGGGAAAAAAAAAAAAAAAGGTTGTAGCTGTTCTTGACTGAAATAAATTTTTGTCATGGATGAGTTCTGTGATCCATTGAATGTTTTTGTGCTTTTTTGAGGCATACAGTTGGACCAAACAAAGGAATTCACAGTGAAGGGATAACGACACATTTTTTATGTAAGTCAGGATATTTAATCAAAAGGTATTTTTTTGGTCTTGAAAGCTGTGGTTCTGATAAACCTTTCAGAAACCACAAACTGGGTTTGAATATACAAACTGCAGCTACAAGGTTCTGTATCCTACTAAACATTGCCTTAGCTAATCAGCTCTTCCCACCCCTGTTTTTAATCTTTAAAAATGTTAATTGATCACCATTCTGATAATTTCCAGGCTAAAGATTTTTTTTTTCCAGTGGACACATAATGATTAAATGCTCAGGAGGAACAAAATGCAATTATGCAGGTTTTCATTCCTCCATACATGCTAATTAGAACAGATAAACCTTTTGCTACAGCATTTATAGTATTTGTGGGGATAATGTATCTGAGAGATAAGACGGGACAATATTTCACAATAATTTAAACATGACGTATTTTCCATAATGCATCCATGGGGAATGGTTCAGTTATCAGATGCTGAGGCAGCAGTGTATTTATGAAGCATTGTTGTAAAAACACATACGGCAATGGCAGACTGCAAATCACAGCAAGTCTCCCAAGTAATGTCATAGCTCTTGGTGGAAAGCTATCAGTACTTGGTGGGTCTGAATTGTGACACTACCTGGAGCTGCACAACCAGCACCTGCTAGGTCATTACAAAACTTGTCTGGAAGTTTTATGCTAGGTCTAAGAGGAAGGAATGGGAGAGAATTGTCAGAAATTATGATCAACTTTCAGAGTTTTGTCATCTGTGATAAATCTCTTTCTATAGTTAGAGGATCTCCTTTATTGTAAGGATTAAAAAAGGAGAGGAAGGAGAAAGAAAAAACCCTGAGAGCTGATGAAGCCTTATGAAACTTAACTTATGCTGTATTTTCTTTTCACTTCAAATCTACTTAAATTCCTGGGATTGCTGTAGTATCTTTTAATTTAGTCTGACTGTGGAGAGATTGTATTTTAGACTGACAGTTTAACTCTTGAATAAAACGAGAGATGTTTCTTTTGGACATTTATCTCTAAATCAATGAGATTAATTGACCACTTGTTAGAAAAATGTAAGGGAAATCACTTTGCAGTATTTTACTTTTATCCATGAAAACACTAAATGAATACATGGTCTTGTTACTCATAAATCCTGAATTGGAGGCATTCCATTGAACTGTTAATTTCTATTTTGAAGTATAACTCCTCCCCCTTCTGTAGTCCAAGATTGTTCTACTGGCAAAATGAGAGAGAAAAATACAATCAAGAATGACAAAGGAACAGTAGAAATGTGAACTAGGAATACAGTGGGGAAAATGACAATAAATGATGACATGGGAGATTCTACTTAATAGTCTTGAATTAAATTCATGTGGAAATGACATGAAGAAAAACATATTCCCCTTCAACATGTGTAAAAAAAAAGTAAGAAAAAAGTAGATTTTTTTTTCTTTATATTTCTTTATCTCAAACAGAAATTAGGACATTGTGTGTACTCTTAGACTGCCCTTGTTTGACAGATCCTGGTACATTGTGACCATTCATAAAAAACAATCTGTTGCAGTGCTTTGAACATCCAATTTTGGCACTCTGCACCATACAGCACCTTTCAACCCTGTCCCCACAGCCTTTGCATGTGGAAACAATCAGAATTGGAAACCTAATTGAACCTAATTATTAGAACAGTACCTTAAGGGGTCCTACAAGTAAGCCAAAGAGGAAGTTTTGATAAAGGCATGTCGTGACAGGATAAGGGAGAATGGGTTTAAACTGACAGAGTTTAATCTAAGAGTTTAGACTTAGATTAGATATTAGAAGAAATTCTTTGCTGTCAGGGTGAGGCCCAGAGAAGCTGTGGCTGTCCCATCCCTGGAAGTGTTCAAGGCCAGGTTGGATGGGGCTGAGTGACCTGGTCTAGTGGAAGGTGTCCCTCCACATGGCAGAGGGGTTGGAACAAGACAATCTTTAAGGTCCTTTCCAACCCAAAAAATTCTGTGACTCCATGATTTTATAAAAATACTTCTGTGCTGCATCACAGGCCACACAAACACTGCTTTGGTCAGCTGCAGAGACTGCATGTCATTCCACGCACTTTGAACTGAAAAAACCACAACAAACCCACAAAATAATTGTTATACTTTTGAACCGCTGTGTCCTAATGCTTGGCACCACTGAGAAGAGCCTGCCTCCATTCTCTGGAAACCCCCGCTTCAGATATTTGCATATATTGATGAGTTCCCCTCTCAGCTGTCTCTTACTAAGGCTGAACAGGCTCTCTCAGCCTTTCCTTGTAAGGGAGATGTTCCAGTCCCTTAATCATCTTTGTGGCCCTTTGCTGGATTTGCTCCTCCTACTGAGGAGCCCAGACCAGGACACAGCATTCCAGATGTGGCCTCACTAGGGCTGAGTAGAGGGGCAGGATCAGCTCCCTCGACCTGCTGGCACTGCAGTTAAATACCCAAGAGGAATGGGTCTCGATTCTTGCTTCCTTTCCTTCTCCTCAGCCTGCACTCCACTATTGTAAATTAGTGTGCTTTGAGATGGTAGTGGTGTCAAGAAGTAATTACATTTCTTTCAGACTATCTTTCTCACTAAGCATGATGGAAAAATATGTTTCCTAAAATAACTTTTGGAGTCAATAAAAGGAAGTGGTAGCAGTGGTTAAAGTTCTGGAAAGGTGCTGGATGGTGACAAGATATCAAGACTAGATGACATGCTCAAGGAATTTAAAGAAAATGCTGTCAAAATAGACATAATCCCTCATTAAATTAATCAACCCCAGCTGAGGAGTTTGATGGAGAAAGTATAAGCACCTTTTAAAAAGTATTAGAAATGGTAGATTTCAGTTTTGCTTCAGTATTAAAAGAACATTTGAATTATAAATGAAAATTTATTTGTTTACAAAATCCCTTGATTGGTATAAAAAGGTAACGCTGAAGAAGTATGGCTGCCATAAAAGAAAATCATGCATCTCTGACAAATAATTGAACGGAATTGTAGGCAGAAGAAGGCAGTTATTATAACTAATTTGGAATTTCAACAAGCCATTTATGAAACCCCTTGAAGAAAGCTTTCAAGGAAGTGAAGTAGCCCTAATACATTAGAGGTGAATGGCACTTAGGTGCCAGAAACTGCTTAAGCGACAGAAAACACAGGGCAAATCATCTTCTCCTAGATGAGATGATTCACCTTATGGAAGTGCTTCATGGAGATCCACTCTCTCGAGGGAGCCTTGGTGACTAGTTTGGACTGCATATTTCACTTTTAGGGAGGCAAAACATTTGATGAGTTAAACTTCACCTTTACCTTTAAATATAGAAATCCACCATGTTCTGCATAGTTTGATATATCGGTTATTAATGAGCTAGTGAAGAGATGAACTGTGTAAAATGATAAGACTTGAATGTGATGCAATTATTTCACTGGAGAGAAATGAAGAATTCAATGTTCAGGAGTGTTTGTTTAGGTATTAAAAATGTAAATTAAATTTCAAATCCAATTGAAAAAAATAGAATAATTTGAAGTAATTATGAGTTAAAAATTAATTCCCCAAACAAATAAACCTGCTGTCATTTCTGTAGCTCTGTGATTTACATCCAGTCCTGGAACAAGAGTTACCGTGGTTTCCCCATCTACTCATCAGCCTTCCATCCCAAAACCCCCATTGTGCTCTCCCGACACTTCTCACTGCTTCCTGTTTCAAAGGTGGATGCTTTTTTCCTCCTCTCTCTGCTCAACATGTTTTTTTTTGCACTTCCTCTGGTCACTGGAGCTGAGTTGCTGCAGGGACAAGCCCAGGGTGAGGTGAGTTGGCTGGCCAAGCACCATGTAGGGGTAGGAGAGCTGTATCTGAATGCTGCAGCTGTTTTTTGTCTCCATCCTTGTTCTTCTCTCACTGTTCACTGAAGCTAAGGGGAACATAAGAGCAGCAAATGGCTGAAACTGCTAAAATGAGAGCAGGAGGAGAAATCCCTGCTAGCAAACTCCTGCAGACAATGTGGAGAGATCTCCTACTGAGAGGAAGGGTAGCCAAAGCCAAATATCACATCTTGTGCAATGATGAGGACTAGGATATACAACAGTCCTGACTAGAATTTCATAACATAGTATAAATCATGATTTCCCTCATCTTGGGTGCTGCAATCTCCTGGCCATATTAGTGAAAAATCAAATAGAGCAGTCAGAAAACAGGACGGAGAAAAGTCATGATAGAAGTATATAAATCAATGTATGTTTTAAGAAAAATAAATATGTCCCTCATTTTTGGCCTTTCTGAATAACAGAACTAGAATTATCACTTTTCATATGATGGACATCCTAAAGGCTTGTGTGTTTCTGTGTACATGACAATCCTTGTGATATCCTTCCGGAGTATTCAATATTTATTAATTTTTTTAACAGTATTGTTGTATTGTAAAACTTTGCATTGTAAATCAAGAGGAAAACACAGCAAATTTAAATTACCATATCTCAGGTCAATTGTTAGGAATAGGCAGTACTAGTTAGGAATAGGGGTTATCATATTCATATAATTGCTTGAAACACTTTGTGCTGATCTTCTCTGTTTATTGGTTCTCCAATCAAACATGAAGAGAATTAGATATGTCATTTATGCCAGTTTGTGTATTTTCAAAGGGAAGATTTTTCATGTTCTCTAACAAACGTTTCATATTTGTTTATTTGGTTTTATGCCTTTCATTCTTCTTTCAGAAAAGAGGTCATTTTATGACATTTTTTCCTCAGACATGACCCTGGAAATAGAAACATGGGCCAATCACTAATGAGTATTTACAATGGTTTCATTATGTGTTGGTAGAATATTTAAATTAAATTATACTGCCTTTAAAGGATAAAATCCTTTAATGCTAGTATTTTAATCTGCAGTCAGGCATGAGTAGCTATTTTAAAAATATAAAAAATTAAGCTTTGTGATTGTGATGTAAGCTTCTACACACATGACATTTCTCTACCAATTAATGTTGAAAGTGCTTGTATTTCAGTGAAGACACAGTAAGAAGTAAGACACGGAGCAGCTCATTAGGTAATGTTGGGATGGAAAGCCTTTAGCTATCGATGTTAAAAGAAATATAAACAGCTAGAAATTTCCCAGGTCTAGTAAAGCAGTAGCATATATATGAATAAAGGCATCTTTGCTAACAACATCCCTGAAATATAAGCTATATCTGAATGAACTCTTTGAAAAACAGAGACTCCTAGAAGGAAGTTTAAGTGATTTAAGTTTTCTACAGTCTACATGAAGGCATTAAAATAAAGGAAAGTAAAAGAAGAAGAACCTTCAACCTTTCTGCAATATGCCAAACTAGCACAAAGAAAGATTTTTGCATAGCTTGCTTAAAATATTCCTGAGATAGATGAAAAGTCAAAACCCAGACATTTGAACAGACATAGGCAAATACTGAAAAAATGATTGGCAAACATATCGGTGAATCTCAAACATTGGTGGATTTCCTTTTGTTGGTAACTTTTGTAGCTGAACTTTTTATTCTTTAACAATTGTATGAATTGAAGCTCACAGATGTTTATGAAAAGCAAATTTTAGATCAAGAATCAAGATTTACTTAGGCTCTGAGACAGCAGACCACTTAAATATATGCTTAACTTGAAGTCTGTGGAAACATTTGCATACTTACAGTAAAATCTGTTCTGATGTATTTTGCTGTGTTGGGTTTAGAATCAGAAAATCAAACTAGGTTTATGATTAAAGGAGTCACATGGTGGGAAAAAGCAGGTTGTAAAATTTAAGTCAGCAATCCTTCTGATAGATAACCAGTTACAGTCCAAATACTGTATAACACTATTAATTATTTCTGTCTTAGGCAATTCAGATAATTAAAATCATTGACACATGCAACTTGTGTTGTGAGTGAGGTTCTTGAATACAAAATTGCTGCAAACAGTGCATTTCTCATTTCCAGGTGTTTACCCAAGCTTACGTACTCCTAGGTAGAAAATTCTGGGGCAGATATAAGACATTGCACCCAAATATAGACACACAATAGAGCTAAAATGAGAAAGAATTAGGTTTATTTTTATCAAGTATGATGAAACACCCATAAGCCACAAATTATTTAATAAAACCTTTAGATTTCCAGTTACTAAAGTGAAGAAGCCAAAATTGTCCTAAGGGTTGAATGAGCAATGACAAGTTTCCTCATCAAATCAAACTGTTTTCCACAATGTACCTCATAGGCACAGAAAGAAATGCTTTCTGCATTCAGAACTAATAATCTTGGATATGACATTTGTCTATTTTTTTAATGAACTTAAAGTCTAATCTGCCTGAAGATAAAATATTCAGATTTATTTTTTGAAAAATATTTTATGTATACAGAAAATATCCATTGTTGTCACAATATTCAAATGCCTTGTGCTAAAACTTTCTAAAGTACTCTAATAATATGGTTTTGGTAGATTTTTTTTTTTTTTTTTTAAATTTAGGTCTCAATAAAATAGTGAGAAAGAGTCCCAAGCATATAGCTTTATTTTTCCTAAAGCCCAGTGTAATACGTTCATAGGCAGGGCAGAGTAAAGAAAAATAAGTCAGTGTTTTTCCCACCAACTTGTCAATGAAAAATGTTCCAGTGCTAGTGAAATGACACCTCTTGAAACTTTAATATAAAATCTTGAGTAACTTCTTATCCCTTGGTGCTTTCTGTTGGAAGTATGTTTGGCATCTTTCAGAGCTTAATATCAAGGACTGAAATTTCTGTATTTCAGTCTTATCTTGGGAACTCACCTTGGCCGTTGGCTTCTCTGTATTTATCATATTCCTTCCCTGAACAGTCTCAATTAGATCATGAAGTACTGCTAGACAAGTTCTGTTTTTCTCATTTTGCTGCTCATTTCGGAATATTACAGAGCAAATGAGCAACGAACTATAGTCAGTGAATGGTTCCCTTTTCTTAGAATAAATCACCTGTAGGATCTTATATCTGCATAAATCCTTAAGAGGGTGAGCTTACATTTTTTCAGAGACTTTGGATAAGACATTTGCCACCCCAACTTTACATGGAATTACAGGAATTGTCCCCCTAGACTCCCTCTATAGTAAATCTGTTGATTATGCAGCAGCTGCTTTCAGCAGTGACCATAAGCCCCATTTAATGTACATTTAGGAAGTCTGAAAGGAATCTCCCAGGATAATGTGTATCTGCATCTCTTTGACAATGCAGGCAGCAGTGGTTCAATGTAGACCTCTGCACTGCAGTTACCTGCCTTGGGTCACACAGGCTGCACCCAGCTGTTAAACTTGTAGGTGAATACTCAAACCCCCACAGTTGTACGCAGTTATACATTGCAAGACATAAAATGTGTTTTGGGAACTACTCTATTATTGCATCATTTAAATTTATTTTATTTCCAATGTGCTCTTCTGCTTTCAACAGTGAACTTGCATCATTTAAAGAACTGTCCTAAAAAGGACACTCAAAGCTTAGCTTTGTTCCCAAATATGTGTGTCTAGTGCCATTTGCAATGTTGTAGATTTAATGAGGTGTCTGCACAGCATTAAGTACATCCAAGACCTACAGAAACACAACCAGCAGCTAGAGGCCAGTCAGGACACCCTAGAAAACCTCAAATTAGATTTCCATGTATGGGCAATTGGAGTTAACAAATGAGAAAAGTCAGGCTCAGAACATGAGGGTGTCAGGAGGTTCTAACTCTGAGGGCTAAAACCAAATGGGACATATAATAGGTGAATTTCAATTATTTAAAGTAAAAAACAGAGATGGCAATTTAAAACTGTGTTTTTCTGTTTGCCTTATGAGGTCTGTCCAAAATACCCACGGAAGGGATTCTCTTTTCAGAGAATCAACTTTGACTTCATCAGGGTGTGCAAATGCAGCCATGAGTTGTTCACGTTGTTGAGTGATGACAAAACCTCAGGCATTAAGTTGGATCTGCGAACAGCAGGCACCCCGAAAAGGCTAGGACGGTGTTAAGTGATGCCACTCCTCTGAAATTTTACAGATCTGCTGGGCTGGACTTGGCTTGCAGCCCAGCATCACTACCTCTCTGGGCAACCTGTGCCAGAGTTCTACAACCTTCACTGTAAAAAACTCCTTCCTTGTATCTAACATAAATCTACCCTCTGCTGGTTTTAAACCCCTTTTCCTATCGCAGAAGGTCCTGCTAAAAAGTTTATCTAATTTACCTTGTATTCCCCTTTAAGTACTGAAAAGCCACAATAAAATCTTCCTTGGTGAGATCTTGATGCGTCTTAAGTTATTTTTGTTTTCCCTCTGCTCCCTCAAATACTCTGTTAGCCTTCAGACACTTACAGTTGAATTTCTCTCCTTTTTGGAAGGCTGGGCCCTGTGAGAAGAGAGCAGGGGCTGCCCCATATTGGGCAGAGCCAGTCCCAGACAGCTCCAGGACAAAACCACTCCAGGCCAAAGCAGAGTTTCCTAAAATGCCACCATGTATTTTTTTATTCTTTTTCCTAGCCATAATATATCCATAAAATAGGTGAAGCTTCAGGAGTGTCAAAGAAGAATCAAACATGTTTTTTCTGGTCAAAATTGTATTTCAAAATAAATAAGATCAGCAAGTACACAGCTATAAAAAGTTAATTTAAACTGCTTTCCTTAGGAAATTGCCATATCAGCTTAAAACTGGCAGTAGGCCCATTAAACAAGATAAATATAGATGGGATCATATATTCAGTTGGAAAGTGGAAGGTATTGGGATGCTCCAAAGCTATGAGTTTTAGGATGATAGCTCAGGGAAAGATGATACTGCCAGTGTCATGGAGGATACAGAACAAGCTTTATAGAAATACAGAAAAAAGAGAAATGTGGTAAGAAATTTCATAAGAAGATTCAAACAGAGGCACAGCTGTGAATCCTGTTGGGGAAAACAATGCAAAATACAAACTCAAGGAAAAAGAAATGAGGCTGGCTTGCAGGAAATCTATGTGACAATGAAAAGTATGAAAAAAATTGAATAGTTCCCTACAGAGAGACATGGAGGCTCCTAAGCAAAAAAGTAGAACAAACTGGTAATTAATCAGAATTTGGCGGATGACTAGGCCAGATCAATTGATTTCTTTGCAATAGGCATGTTCAAGCCTCCATACCCCCTACTAGGTAAAGGAACATCCAAGTTAAAAGCTTTTGGTCCCAAGAAGGTGTTTGCTCGACTAGAATTAAAAAAGAAAAAACATTATGAAACTCTTAATGGAAAAGAAATCTGGGGAAGATTCCAAACGCAGATTTACACCATTTCTTTAGTCTTCTGGTTTTGGCATACTTTCTGTATTAAACAAGATTAGAAATCAAAGAATTTGCTGATATATGAGGTCAGTGAAGTACAAGTATATCTAAAATCTGTTACAGGTAAACCAAGGACACTCATATCAGGTTCCCCACCCAAGTAAAAATATAAAGCCTTTCTGAGTCCCTTTTGGGATTTCAACCTTAGGAAATCAAATGTGCAGTTTATTCCTGATGATCACTGTTTCTGTTATTATGAGCCCTCAGAATGCTGTGTTAATCAAAATACTAGAGCTATCATAGGCTGAACTCTGAAGCTGAATTACCCATTTCATTTATTCTTTAAAATGTATTCATTCCACGTGTGACCAGAGCATGTGAATCCCAGGTGTTCTTCCCCAAATCCCCATCTAAGATTTTCTTTACAGCCTCACACTGTCACAAAGCTTTGTCTTCCACTGGGTCTGGTGTTGACTGCCTTGACGGCAGTTTCGCTGCTTCATAATATTGCAAGATAATACAGCAATACTATTTGTTTACCTTCTGTCAGCTCTGAAGTTGTTTCAATGTTTCAATACAGGAGTCTCTATGTCAGAGAACTTCTTCCAATGCAGTCCCTTTTCTGCAAAACTGCCAGAACCACGCGACTCTGTCTTCCACAAGAGTGGCAGAAGAACGGTTGACTGAGAAATCTGGAACATCCCCTCTAGGTTTTTGGGAATGCTCTTTGGGTTTTGCTGTCCATCTTAAGGAGACTAGGAATTCCTTTCAAATGCCCATATAAAGTAAAATCTACAAGTCAAAACTGGGACTGAAGTAATGTACTTGCACTCATCCTCCAGAGAACATGAGGTTATTGCAGGTGTGATCCCTGAAATGTCTCCCTGCCAGCCTGTACACACTGCCTCCATCCAGCTGCCTGCACACACCATCAGTGAATGCTGTAAGCGTGCTCCATTTGCAGCACAGTATTTGAATTTTTGGCCTGCTTAACTTTTGCTATCAATATGTTTTGCCACAGCTGTCAGATTAGTCAGGGCTGGGGTTTTTTTTCCTGTTTTATCTGAGTTGGCTTTATTCCCAGATTCCAGATAAAAGTGATAGTATTTTGCTTGACCATCCCATTCCAAGCGTTAAACACTGTGACTTCAGGCTTGGATGCTCTAATGGTGTGTTAAAACTGTCCAATTTTTAATGCCTGCCCTCCCCTCTGCCCACACATGCACACACATAGGAAGCTACAGGAATACATTGCTGAGGTAAAGCAAATGCGTGGAGCCTCTGGCTGGGAGTGTGTTTACTCAGTGGTTGGAAGCTACAAAGTAATCACTAGGGTTAAAATAACCAAAATGAAGAGTCCACAGAATATGGCTACTGAAATAAATTGAAAACAAGTGGTTTTTAGGATTTTCCCTTAAGAAATGGTAGGGCACTGACCTCACACAGTTTATGATGAGAAATTACTGAACAAATTACTGACACTCAGATGAAAAAGAAACTCCATCTTCTGGGAAGTTTATCAGCAGGATGATTTTTGATAGACTGTTTGCATCATTTGGTATTTTATTTACCCCATTTAGGCCTCTGTTTCGTGCAGCAAACCTGGTGTGCAGGGCTCTGTTAGAAACAAGAGATGTCTATAGATCACTTCATAATGCAGTGGAATTCTGTACCTCACATGCTGAACTGCAAAACTGCATCTCTCTGCGTCTGGATTGTTTTAACTTTCATTCTGTTGATGCCACCTATGGTCAGATATATAAATGGTCCAGTTTAGGCAGTATTTAATTCCTTTACATATAAATAGTCCAGTTTAGGAAATATTTAACTCCTTTACTCCATTTAGTTGTTAAAACGTAAATTACAGTGCTGTTTTACTGTCCTGGCTCAAAAATTACAGAAATTTTCACCATGCATGTCTTTGATATGAGCAGCTAAAACTGTGATTTTGGAAGGCTGCTTCCTCTCACCTCAGTAATGAGAACATATTTGAATGCAATTTTAGCTTTAGCTTTTTCTTAAATCAGGAGCTCTACATTTCTATTCATCTGTTCCTGAGACAGAAGTCAAGGTACCCAGTACAGGCACCATTATGTGGAAGATATTTTTTACATTTTTGTCACCTTGTCACATGAAACATGGAGAGAAGATTACGATGATTTTGGGCCCCCACTCAAAAAGACAAAGACAAATGGGAAGGTATTTAATGAAGGGTGATTAGGATGGTTAGGAAACTGTGGACTATGACAGGTGAGCTGAGGCTGATTAAATTGTCATGCTTAACCTGGGGAAATCTGAAGGAGATCTAATTGCTGTCTTCCCCAGCCTGCAGAGAAGATGCAGTCAGGCTTCTTTCAGGGGAGTGCAGTAAAAGGACAAGTAGCACAAGATGGAAGATGCAACCATAGATAATTTTATTTATGGAGAAAAACATTCACATAAATGCAAGTAAATATTGGAGTAGGATACCCAGAGATGCTGTGAAATCTGCTGTCAGAGATATTCAATACTCAGCTGGTGGAAGTTCTCTTCTGCCTATTTTAATTTTGCCCTGCTTCATATTGGAGGTTGGATCAGAAGATTGCCAGACATCTTCTCCAACTCAAATTATTCTTTAAGTGTATAATTCTATCAAAATTATCTACAGTGCAATAGCAGTCAAAATATCTGTGGCAGATCCTCTAATCCAGAAAGACAATGTAGAAGCACATTAGCATTTCTTGCTTGTTCCCCTTTTCTTTGGAATTCCCCAGAGCACTGTCATTTGCTACTTGCCGCATTAGAACAAAACAGGGCATATTTTGGCACATGTAACATTTTACAAACAAAGGAACTAAGTTGTTTGGATTCAGCAGAAAGCCAGAGGGACACTAACACAATCATGCAAAACAGTTAGAGGAGTCAAACTTCTGAAAGAGTGTCTTAATCTCAGCTTAATCATGTATTTCAGTGAATATTTTGAAAATAAGTGTTGATTATAGAAAATCCAAAATGTTACTGGGAGATTTTTTTTGACTGTTTGTTTGCAGATTCTGGCCACTGCTAATGTGAAAATGTTCTCTGAAGATCTTGGCCTCCATGACAGCCTCTGCATCTGTCATTTGGATTCCTTTTCATTTCAGATATCATCTGAAAATACTTTTTTTTCTCCCTCAAGTCAGTATCTCATTCTTTACCCCCATGCAGTTACTAGGAATGAAAGATATGCACGAAGAGTGAAAAAGGATCACATGATGAAAGCAAATTAAAATCCCCTTAGAACATATCATACTCAAATGCATAAATCCAGGGCTTCTTCAGAGCTGGATTCTGGACTGCAAGGCTTCAGTACAAGGTTAGGTTCTTATATCAGTGCTTTTATTTGACTTTAAAAGAAGAATGATTTACAGAAAATGATGAAAGACAAATAAAGAGACCATGTTCTAGTATATAAAAAGACAGAGAGAAAATTGTTTTTTATGAAAAAAAGGAGCAGCCTGTTACTCTACATTTGAACCATGCCACTCTTAATAGATCATAAGCTGTAACATCTCACCTCTTTTTTCCCTTACTGTTCAAAATTGTTGACCAAGGTTGCAGTTTGGCTCTCCAGTCTCGATCCCCCAGTGAGCAGCATTTACGCCATGTGAATTCTGATTTTGTGCAGGGATCTCTTTCCTCACAGAAAAGATGCAACAAAGCTGTGTTGGAGTTGACACTGCACAAAGTTCCTCCTGGCACCAGCAGACCACAAATGCCTCACTCCCAAACATCCTGCTGAGTTCAGTACGTTTTCTTTCTCTCTGGACCTTAGGCTGTTTTCTTCATTGTTTTAGGGTGAAGGTTTTTACCTCATCTGCAGGCTTAGCCTCAGCCTCTCTTGCTGGAAGGCCATTCTTTTCTTTTTCACTTTTCTTCTGACTATGAGGGCCACCACTGTGCTTTCCCTTTTGTAATGTTTAAAACACCTCTATTTCTTCCTTCTGACACTACCTGTGCCCTCTTTCCCCACTTTTGCTAAGTGGGAGAGATGGGATGGGATATGGGGGATTGAACAATTTATGCCTTTTTTTTTTTTGCTGACTGGCTTAAATTAACAGGGTTACAATTTGAGGTCTTATAAATATGATGTTTTAAAAATTCCTCATGGGAATTTAAGAAAGCCTACAGAGGTTTAGCTGAATCTGATGATTAATGGCCTACATATTTTTTTAACTAAGCTGTTTATTGCATGGAACTTGACTTATTTTACTGAAAATACAGAGGGAAAAAAGAGGAAAAAGACAGGGGAAGACAGGGGTTTTTTGGTAGGTGAAAGTACTTTATACGTTTGTATAATTCTAAGCAGACAAACATATTAGACCTCTGCCTTTCCAGTATAAAATTGATGTGCATTTCAATATTTTAAGAAAGTATATAATGCCTATGCCACTGTATAGATAAGTTAAATGCATTAAAATGCTCTTCTCTGGAAGTTCATATTTTGTAATATTAGACTTCACACATGGAATGTTCAGTACAAACCCCTATTATTTTGTGTGTTGGGAAAAAATCAATTTTAATGCTAAATTTGCTTTTGATATGGTCCAATAACAATGCAAAATGAATGAAGACCAATAAAATAACACAAAGGTAAATGCAAGTCTGAATTCTTGCCTTCACTATCATTTTACCTGGATTTGATAAATGACATTGCCTGCATTCTAGGCAGTGTGAGTTGTCATATTTTTCTAAGATCTTGTCTAGCAGAAAAGTTAATGCATTTTTTCTCTCTCTCTGAATTTCTCAGTGTGGTAATTGCTATGTATTTTTAAATTTAATTTAATTTTATTCTTTGAGATGAGAACTTTAAGTTGTTCTGTCAGGATGCCCTTTGATGCCAGGTGCATGTCAAATTTGTGGACACACACATGGCTTAGAGACTCTATTCATACTTTGCACATTAACAAATGAATCATCTAGAAACCATATTATCAAATTTTCTTTGACAGCCCCAAATTCATTTACTTGACATTAGCAGTTTTTTTTTCTAAAAGGCTTGCATGAAATTTTCCTTTAATCTACCCATTTGCTATGAAAGAAGAATGTGAAGAATGTAAAGAATTCAAACTTGCTGACTTTTCATTAATTCTTCTTTCCTGTCTCTCACTTCTTTATTGCAATTATGCAAAAGTTGTTTTGGTCTATATTAACATTGAGATTCTGAGTTTTTTTTTGTTTTAAATACTCCTAAATATTAAATATACAAATTAAAATATATTAATAGCATAATCCAGTGTTATTAGATTGTTTTTCTTTTTCTAGCATTTTGTATTTTTTTCTAAATAAAATTTCATTGAGGAAATAAATTTATTTATGTTTTCATTTTGAGGAAAAAATGTTGACTAACCTTGTAAAGAAAATGAGGAAGAGGAGCTAAGAGAAGTGTGGGTCACAGAAAGTGAAGCTATGAACAGGTTTTGGATGGGATATTAATTTTCTTCATAGTAGATTTTATTGTGCTATGTTTTGGATTTCTGACTAAAACTGTGTTAGTAATGCACCAATGCTTTAGCTACTGCTGAATTGTGCTTACACAACATCAGGGTCCTCTCTGTTTCTAATGCTGCCCTGCTAAGAAGTAGTCTGGGGGTGGACAAGAAGCTGGGAGGGGACACAGCCAGGACAGCTGACCCCAGCAGACCCAAGGGATGTCCCAGGCCGTGTGGCGCCGTGCCCAGCAGATGAAGCTGAGGGGAAGAAGAAGGACATTCAAAGGGGTGTTTGTCTTCCCAAGTCACTCTTATGTGTGCTGGAGCCCTGCTGTCCTGGGGATGGCTGAACACCTGCCTGCCCGTGGGAACTGGTAAATTAATTCTCTCTTTTGCTTTGCTTGCAAGTGCTGCTTTTGCTTTTCCTATCAAACTGTCTTTACCTCAGGCCACAAGTTGGGTTGCATTGTCTTCTCAGTGGAGGTTCACATTCTCAAGAGTCAAATTGATTACTAGACTTCTTTTAAGAATTTTACATGAGAATTTTATGTCACATAAGACTGAAAATAATTTCAAGATTTTTTTTTTTTTTTGCCTTCTCCTCTAATAATTTGTGCTATACTTCTTCAAACTTTCTGGAAGCACTTCATCTTGAGGACTTGGACACTGCCCTCATCTCTCCTGTTCCCTACCTGGAGGTTTGGCACTTCTTCAGTCTTTTGTTCTCAATGTTCTTGATATGACTTATGCTTGGAACCGTTTATTGCCCTGATACGTTACGACTCCATTTCCACCAATGCCCTGCAGAAGTGCAAATAGCTAGGGTAAGAGAAATTGTAAACTGCTGAGGGAAAACTGAGTTTGAGACATGAGTGTCCCTTGGTAGCTGCAATTATATCTACACAATGCATCTGCTGTGGGCAGAGCCACCTGACACCACTTTTTCTCCAGGGTGTAAATTCTTTAATTGCATACATGACTAGAAATGGGAATTAACCTACATAAGTGTGAGACTGTTGGAGAATGTAAGAGGAAAACTACACCACATCACATATTTTTTACTCAAAAACTGAATCCTTTTTCTTCATCAAGCCAAACTGCCACACTCATTTCACGGGGGACTTTTCTTCTGAGTATGCTTGGGCTTAATTGCTGTTCTTTCTATGTGTTTCCATGTTTGGGTGTTGGGTTTAATTGCTGTTTTTTCTGCGTGTTTCTTTTGCATCAACACCTCTGCATTGAGAAGCATTGCCTGCATTTGTGAAAGCCACTTCCCTTGCACATGTTTAACAAAAACTTTAGTGATATAAAGAAATTAATTACTATTCTAATCAGTTTGCTGGTGTCTGTATGATCCCTTTGGAGACATATATACTTCTAAGATAGGCTCTTTTTCTCTACTATAAGCCAATCTTCCTTCATAACTTATGCACTCAGACCCTTAATCATTTTGCATGGCCTTTGCTGCACGTTTTCATTATCAGCAATGTCCTTCCTATAATAAGTAGAGTTGATTCAGCTGATACTCATTAGATATGCTGTCTCCTCCAAATACCAAATGTTCCTGCAATATTTGGAGGGATTTCAGTGAATGTGGTGTAGGGAGATGAAAGTGAGGGAGACAGCCATCTAATCTTCCAAACGTAAGTGTCATTTGGTTTGCAATGACTTTGAATATCAATTTACGTAGCTGTAAATCAGCTGTCGTGCTTGGTTGTATACTGTGCTGACTCCACGTATGATCATGTATCATGTCCCTTTCTAACACTTTCCACTCAACATAATCATACAGAGGGAACAAAATTCTGCGCTTGATACAGCGATGTGAGGTGATGAAGCCCCTTTAGTCCCTCAAAATGGGTCCCGGTTCACTGTGTTAGGAGATAAATGGGGCACTCATATCAGCTTCTGCAGATGCTGACTTGTTTCTCTGCCCACGGGCTTGATCTATAACTAAATGACATCTCAATTTGGCCCGAATTTCTTTAGCAGTAAGATCAACACTAACAATATGAGGCCAAAATATGGCCTCTGCAATTCTGGTGGTTTCAAAAGAGCTGTGTTGACAGGTAAATTAATAGGAAATTTGGCTTAAGGAAACCAGAAATGCACAATATTCCTAATGTAGTCTTGTTACTGACCTATTTAGCAGAAAAAGACACTGATTATATATACAATGTAAATCCCAAGGCCTTTTCTGCTTCTGCCAAATACTGTAGAGAGGGATTTACTGCATTATCCATTATCATGTCCAAGTCTATTCTTGGTTTGTATTGTGCTTCATTTTAGGCTATAGTCTCTGTGGATAGTTTTGATCCTCCCTTCTCTCATTACTTTATGCTTCTCTATGCTGAACTGCATAAGCCAATTATCAGACCATAAACCTCATCTATCCAAAACATTTTGAATGCGTATGCTCTGTGCCTTTGTGGCTGCTGCCCTCCTACTATTTTGTGCCATTATCAAACAAAGACATATTTTAAATATTGTCATACACGCCCCTTGGCCCCTTTCAAAGTAATTCTTAATTAGATAATGATTAATTAGATGTTTGTAAAGTACTCTGAAAAAACCAAGTGCTATAGAAGTGCAAAGTATTATTATTATTATTAATATGCATCATCAGTGTTATTAATGCAGAGCTTTGCTGCGGCAGCCCTGTCACTGCATTTGTCCTCCTGAATTGTCCGCTCTTTTCCAGAACAAACCATTTCCTCTTTACAAGGCAGCTTTTAATCCAATTCAGTGCATTTACCCTTTGTAATGTGCTCTCTGACTTACTAAAGAAATCACTCTGTAGTGTCACGTGGCACCAGGAGCAGTTGTGAAATGCAGACGGATTCTGTGACCATCCTTTTCCCATGCATTAACAATCCAGCAACGTGTTCAAAGAATTCAAGCCAAATTGGCACACATGCTTTTCTTTTCAAGAATCCATGCAGTATCACCCTTACTGGGGGTGTTGCACTGTATTGTGAGTACCCCTGTTGTGCAAAAAAAAATGCAGAGAACAAGACTGCTGACCTCATCAGATGAAGCTCGGCAGGAATGCAGAAGATTGGCTTGGTTAGTTTCAGATGCTGAATTAAAAGAGAGAAAAGAGGGAAGGCACATTTAAAAGGGACAAGGCATTTTTCCATGATAATGCCCTGTTCAACCCCAAGACATCTACCTGAGGGTTTACAGAGGTGCTTGCTCGCATTTTCCAAAAAAAATCTTCTAAAAGGCAATAAAATAGTTCTAAGCCCAAAGCCATCTAAACTGTAAATAGCCTTTTCTGCTGAAAATTATGCTTTCAGTTAACACAATAGATGCAAATACACTCACTTGGCAGTCTCTGCTCATCTACATCTGTTAGAACAGTGTGAGATCTGCTTGCCTGTTGGTCAGAGTCTTGCTCCAACGTACAGGTTCCAGGCAATTAAAAGTTTACATAGGCAGACTTGAAAACACTATGGAAAAATTCACTTTTCTTCAGGAAGTCCCTTCACTCTGCCAACCAAACAACATTGGAAACATATGCCAGCTAGAGTTAATTACTCTAGCTTTTACTAATATGACATGCAGAAGGAAAGGGAGGCAGAGTCCATAGTTCTTACTAGCTGCCAAAAAGAAAAACTGTGTTGCCCTAGGTGCTGCAAAGCCCATGTAGACCGCATTGGGATATAAGCATTAGAGCCAGGTGGAAGGAGAAAATATTGAAATGGCTATTAAAAGAAATTGAAATTTGGAACTTGTCCCAAGAAATAGCTGACAGTCTACCAGTGGTAGTCAGCAGCAACCTTACAGAACAGGGGAGTAGAAAACAAGATCTATAGTCAATAACCTTTACCTCTAGGAAAAGATGCTGAATGGGACTGTGCATAGTGCAGTTATAGCTTTGCCTAGCAGGTTAGCCATCTGACTCCTAGTCCACAGTCTAAACTGAGACAAAAATCAATAGCAAAAAAACCCTATAGCTACATGATCCAAAGCCAATAAAGCTGGAAACATTTTCTGGAATGAAAGTTGTTTTGCTTTTATGCCGCTGACCTTCCCAAGGCTAAATAGGTAATCAGTGATTCTATTGTTTTATGTTCCTTTTGTTTGTTCTAGTACATCAGGCTCTGCAGAACCGAGACTTTGTTCCCTGTATTTAATAGTCATAATAAATATGACTAGATGGCCTTTAAAAATACATTCTATAAGACACCCCTATGCTTGCAAAAATAGCCTAAAACTTCCTAGAGATCTTATATATATATATATATCTCAACGTGTGATGACCAATAAAAGCTTCTAATACAGATGTTCCAAGAGAATGAAAATCTGGTTAGGTAAAGTCAGCACATAGGATGCAGCTTCAAACCGTGTGGTCATAATTTCAACAGCTTGATATCATAACACCTAAGCAGGCAGTCTGGGCTAGGTTGCTGATTTTCTTTTGTGTTTTGTTCTCATAACAAAGTTAAAAGAAAGTGACAATACTGGACTTTCCCAATAAAGAAAATATGTTTATTACAGACTAACTGGTTGTACGGTGTTTCAAAAGGACGCACATCTCATACTTTAGGGCAGATGAATGCTGCTGATGAAGTTAGCTGTGCTTTCAACCAGTGAAAGCTTTCTGGTCTCTGGTCTACAAACACATCTTCCATACTCTTTTTAGAAAAGTGCCGCAGAAACGTAACCTCTCGCTGCTGCTGATTGCAGTAGATGATATTACTTTCTTGTGGGAGCTCTACAGGAGTAAATATCACAGAAGGAGTTGTGCTGAAGTCAGCTGGTGTGTCCAGGATAGTCACAGGGACAGAGTTTGACTCTCTGCCTGGTATTTCCACCATAAAAAAAAGAATAAAAGGGTGTTTAATAAAAAAAATTCAAGCTGTGGCCATCTTCAATAAAAACTGGTTTTAGCTGAACTTCTCTATGACACCAAAAGACAATGGATAAAAATTGTGCAAGTCCAGGTGTGTGCATCAGCTTGGGTAGTACAGCCTAGTCAACTTACATATGTGTGTATTGGAGCCCTAGATAACAAAATATTCAACTGCAAGAAACATCTAACTGTTTATAAAGAGCATTGGTCTTGTAAAATGAAGAGTGAGGATGAAGGTCTTGCACTGCATTGCCAAGACAGCTGTGGCTGAGCTGTGCCTGGAGCAGCGTGAAGGGTCACACACATGTACATTTGTTGTGGGGTCTTTATAAATCAGATTTCTTATATCTCTAGCTTTATTTCTTTCACTTTATAGGTTCTGCTGCTCTTTATCTACACATGTAAAGTCTCCTACTACCTCTTTCTGGCATTTTTTTCTGCTCTGTCCATCATTTGCTTAACCAATTATTCCCCAGTTTACTTGAACATGCCCAAATTAAAAATCCACATTAATCTGCTTACATAATCAAAGCTATGTACCTGGATATGTACCTCTTTTTCTGGGCAAATCTTAAGGTCTATGTAAATTAATTTAACTCTGTTTTTTTAAAAAAACCAAAGGTTTTCCTTTATTTGGATAAAGTGAATTTCAGGTCATGATTCATTTTATTTTGTGCACATCATATTCAACAGCTGCTATTCAATTATTTCTTTCATGCATTAAAAAAAATCCTTCAAAAACCAAGAATACATGAAAAAAATTAAACTCTGGGATCACAGCTGGAGGTTTTGACTTAGATAATATAACTGGGTTCATTAGATATGAAGTGTGTGGTATAGATACAATGCAACCTCTCTTGAAGGAAAATGTTTCCTGCTGCTTTCTTGCACTTTTGGGCTAAGCAGAGTGAAAAAATTTCCTTTAACGGTGACTAAGTTCATGCATATGGATAGATCTTGTGGCACAGGCAATGCATATCTTGGTTCTCACAGTAAATTGATTGTCAAAACTTTTAAATGGCCATAATATGTAAAACATTTTTACTCAGATGTAATTTTAGTGTCTTTAGTTTTCTAATTTCCAGTGTTTCTTTAGTGTCTACAGTGCATATTTTCCTCTAGGCTCTCTTTTGAAAGGTATGAGGTCCCTTTCTCTACATTAAAAAATAGAGATGTTTGTGAAGATATGGATTTAATGAAAAAAAAATTCTCAAAAAAATGTTATTTGTTTGGCTTAAAAGAAAGTATAAAAAACCAGTTTGTCTGACGCTTGTGAACCATTCTGATTGTTAACCAAATAATAAAAATATACACAATAATACATGAAATTTGTGCATAAAATAATAATTTTGGTGATGGTTTCAAGCAAAGCAAGCATTTCCCAATATTTTTCCAAGAGACAATTTTGTAATATATATAATGGAAAAAATATGAGTAAATTTTAAAAATGTTTAATAAAACACATTATAATTTTCTTAAATTTTAGTTACTCATCCTAATATTAAGAATATTTCCTTTGTTAAGCTACCAGTGGCTGGGATTTTCCATGGTACTGATTGAGCAGTTTTACTATTTCTTATTCTATGTCAAAATCACTTTCATAAACAGGTCTTATTGTATAGATAAGAAGAACATATACTTTTATAGACAACAAGGATACAGTCTGACTGCTCTGTCGGAACAGGATAAAAGAATTCCAGATGATAGTATTATCTCCATCTCACTTAACTTTATCCATCCATCCAGAAATTAGATGTCTATTGGTAGGTAATTTTGTAGCCTCTCTCTGTTGCCACTGTAGCCAAGGAGGAAGCAGAAGGAACCTGCAGGCAGTTAAAATTTGTTTCAATAAGAGCACTGCTTGAAAATTATTAGTTAAACTGAATAATAGAGATCAGAGTAATTTCTGAGGCATTCAAATAAAATGGCATTAGGTTGTGTTGAAGGAGAACATAGTGGTTTCAAGACAAACTGCTGTTGGCATTTCTTGTGGACTGTTTTTCAGATTAATTTTATATTATTTATATTTCAACCAATGTTGACTGTGAGAAGATGCAGAGATTTTTAACAACAGGCTGATGACCAAAGAGAGATGTTGCTATACTGAGTAAGATAAAAATCTCTCAGAAAGAACTGTCTGATCTTAAGACAATTTGGCCTGATGATAAATGTACAATGCAAATTAAAGTTATAAGTCTACTGGAAATTTTATCAAGAACTTTTTTTGGAAAATTAGAGGCCCATCAGGAAGAACTAGGAAAGGAAAGGAAGATCCTGAGAGCAGAAAATTATTATAAAATAATTGAATTACCATGAATGTGTGAAAAATCCATTAAAACATTAAATTTCTTCTATGGTATAGAATGACATTAAATTCTATGGATAAGGAAAAACATTTTGAAATATTTCAGGGAAGTATATTGACATAAAAAATTATAATAAGGACTCTCTATCTGGGATTTTACTCAGTTCTATGGTTGATCAAAACAAAGGTTAAATCTACACTTAAAAGAAAATGAAACTGAAGCCCAAAGTTGCTTAAAAGACAAGTTAGTTCTCATGGGGCCTAGATAAATTTAATCTGGATATTAACAGATAGATTTTAACCACCAGAGATGTGAAATTCTGAAGTAGCCTTCCCATAGGAGCAATGAGAAGAAAAATGCAAAATAATTTCATAATGGATTTTGTTACATTTTTAATGAGATTCTCGGACATGGTCACCTGAACAGGAAGATGCTTCAAAACATAAGAGATCTCTTCCATGTCTGTATTTTCATTTCCCTAAACACTTGTTGTAGGTTGAGTTATGTTTTATTAGAAGAAGTGGCAATATTTTAAATATTGTTGTCTACTTTTCCCATGCAAGAAGAATACATTGGACATTTCTCTCCTGGGTCTGTTTGACAGTCTGAGCTCACTTAAAATGGTTAAAAATAGGTGTTTGTCAGATAGGTCACCTGTCACTTCTGTGGAAAGAAGCACTCTAAGAAAAAAAGTAATTGAAAAGAAACATTTTGGTTTAGAAAAAAGACCGCAGAGGTGTGAGTTACGTAGTAGATTAAGTTGAATTTCTCTTTTCTACTCAAGTTATATTCAATTTTTTGTGTGCTTTGTATGATTTTTTTGAACTAAATTCTAAAAACCTGGAGCTCCAAAGAGGAGAGATTTTCCTTCCCCTACACTCTCCTCGTGGAAGCTGTGACAGGAAGGTCAAAGGGAGTTAATCCAACTGCTGAAAATTGGGAATTTATTCTCACACAAATCTTGGATAAATTTTGTCTGAAATACAGATAAAAATTAATTGCTTGTACTCAAACATAAGAGACCAAGCCCTTATCCTCAGGTAACATAATTGTTGTGGGTTTTCTACATGTGAAAAAGAAGAAGAGGAAAACAGTATTTCTTGCAAATATTTTCATCTATGAGAGTTTCAACTAGCCAGAAGTTCCACAAGGCAATTGCATAAATAAACAATTGCCTTTTAAAATAAGGCTTAAGTAATTCAATTGAGCCATGGGAAATCCAGTGAAAGTTTTGTGCTAATGAGGAAGTGTCATAAATATTCACATTTTCTTGCCATTAGCCTTATAATTTACTACCTACAGGTATAGAGATAGATGAGGAATCTTACACTTAAACCTTCACTGCAGAATAATGAAGAAGGAAAGAAAGAAAATTAGCTTATCCAGCTACATTTTTAGTGAGCAGCCACTAGCAGCAATTGTGCAGGAGTGTCATTGATCTTGGGCAGACAGACCAAGAAAGTCAGAAACAGAGTGATGTAAAAAGTAGAGCAGTGGAAATATAGAGCGAATGGCTATGCCAGCAGGATATGCTGTTAGTGTGAGAGGAACTCTGGGGGTGTCTATTTATTATTTGTATATGATATCATGGGGACAGAGTGCACAGAAATTAAATTTACCAAGACCAGAAAAAATTCTATTTCTGTGTCTGCACTGCTGAGGCCAGCAACTGAAATAATAATTTTGTCTTGACCCTGTGCAGTCTGCAAATGGTTTATGAATGGGAATTATACAGACTCACTGTTTTGCATGATCATTCCCTCCCTTTGTTTGCACACACAAAAAATAGTGATGGACTATCATTATCCAAATTGATAGCAGCTGTGCTTACTAAAAAAATGTTTTCCTCAAATCTGTTGACATGTCAGTGGTAATAAAAAAAAATAAAATATGTCATATGGTACGCTGAAACTCCTGAATTACTTGTCACAGACCATTTAAATGTGTGCTGCATTCAATCCAAGAAATCTTCTGTTAAATTAATATATTTGCTAGGCCCTTTAGTAGAGATCCTACCATCCTCTAGGGAAGTATTTTGAAGAAATCTTTAAAAATCTAAATATTTAACTTCCTTTCATATTTGCATAATTTAATTGGAAGTTTCCTTTTAGCTTGTTTTTCAAGTTATCCACCATTTTGTTTCTTGGAACTATTGTACTGTCATATTAACTCACCAGGGACCAGCCCATGAGCTCCCTCTGTAGTATCAGGGGACTGGGAATTTATTAACACTGTGCTTTGCAGGAGGAAGCACTCCTTGCAGCCAGAACTGACCAGAACCCACGTGAATTAAGGTCTTGTCTGACAACCTTTGCTGAGCAGCTGGGTCTATGAAGTGCTGCAGACTCCTGTGTCCTGCCAGGCTAATCACAGTCGTGGCTTCAATAGCTGCTATTAGCTCTCTCTCAGAGGCCACCTGCGAAATATCACACCCCCAAAAAAGCACTCAGCACTGCTTGTAGGCATTTGCAATGTTTTTTTTTTTTTTTTTTTTTTTTTTTTTTTTTTGTTTGTTTTTTTTTTTGTTTCAGGTTAATACAAATTTTTGAGCTTATAATTTTGAAGGTTGCATTCATGATCTATTAGATTAGATGCCTATCTTAATTTCTCCATAGGCACAACCCTAGGCTTCTGGTGAGATGAAGACATGGCCAGAGGAAAAAAACAAATAGGGAAGAAGATTTTTAGGGGTCATGTTGCAACCTTACAGAAAGCATAATATTCCTTGAAGTTCAAAAAGTGTGCTTTCTCTGAAGAAATAATTAGCCTCTACATAGGAAAAGCCCTGCTTTGTTTGGGTGTCATTTGATGGCATGTCTGATTTGGTTGCATGGTGCCTACAGACAGTAAGTGCAATTGAGACCTTTTTCCTAATGATGCTACAGACACAGGCAGCAGATGTGTGTCCCTGTTCTGTGCAGCTGACAGTCCCAGCTGAGCAGACAAGGAAACCTCAGGGAGATGAAATAACTTACTATTGTTCAGAACCTGAGCCAGAGTTAATGCTTGTCTTTCAAACCTCAGTGCAGTGATTTGTCTAGTACATCGCCTTACCTCCTGTTCTCACCAAAAAGCAAAATAAAATGTACAAAACCAAGCGTTGTGGATAAGATAGACTCTGAAACGAAGAGATCAGAGAGAGGCAAAAAGCCATTGGAAACCTAAGTTCAAAACAGGGAGCACGGTGGAAATACAGAAGGTCAGAAGCAGCAACAGAAAAAAAAGGGGAAGATATTGTAAGACAGCAAATAGCGTGCGTGTTCCCTATCCTGAGAACAAAATACCTGTCTGCTCACTCTGCCCTCTCAGAGGTTTAAAACTTCAACTAACAGAAGGCACCATTAAGCCAATTTCACTGCATTGTGATGGACTGGCCAAGTCCTCCCCTCACAGGCCTGGAAACTGTGGCTCCCTGCTCTGGGAGCAAAATCAGGAGATGAGGTCACTTGTTACCTGATCTCTATGGCAACAGGAGGCACTTCACTGTCTCATCTGCTCCTTCTACTTCTCCCATTTTTTCTGGGAACTGAAACTTCTGGCTGCGGATTTATGCTCCACCTAATGCTGACATCGCTTCCAATGTGTTCTGGTGTTGGCTGGGATAGAGTTAATTTTCTTCATAGTAGCTCATATGGGGCTGTATTTTGGATTTGCATGAAAAAATCAGAAGTGACTCCCTTAGAAAGAGTGATATGAAAAATTCAGGAGAATGACATTTTCTTTCACTAAATAATTGACAAAAGAAAGGAGATGGTTTAGAAGGAAAGGGGCTGAAGACAGAAGCTACCTATTTTTTGTCAAGACAACGTAGAGTGCAAAGATATATGGAGAAAGTATAATTGTTAGTCACTTTCCCATGAAGGATATTTTATGCGGCAATAAATGAGACAAACAGGCGCTGAATAGGGCTTTATGGGAAGCAGTTTTGGCTCAGTTGTACCTCTGCCTCTCAGGATGTCTCCCATTAGTCACTCAGCTGATGAATTTGCTCAGCAGTTGTGGCAGTTTCAGGAGAAGAAGAAACAGCTCTCAGAAGATTCAGCAGTTTAGTTTAAATACATTTCCTCTCCCACGCCTCTCCATGCTGAGCTCGTGTCTCTCCCTCTGCAGCTGTTGCCTGTTTCACGGGTACCCTCTCCTTCATGTTAATCACCCCCATCCATCCCTGGAGGCAGCAGAGCCAACCAGCACCACCATTTCCCAGCTATGTCATGGGAAGATACCAAGGTTTTAGAGCCCTCAGAGTTTAATCTGAACCCAGAAAAACCCTAGATTTTTGTTCAGGATTCAGAAGCGTTCAGTAATTTCTTGGGATTCAGAAGTTTTGAGTTCAGGTGTGCTAACTCCCTTGAAGTAGTGGTTGCACTCTGGTGTGGCTGGCATGGTTACCTGGTAGGTGGAGCCACATCTGCATGAGCTGCTTGTGCCTGAGCCAGCCAGAGACTGCTAATGCCAGGGAAAACAGTGCTGAAAAGCTCAAGCTGGCTTTGCCCAGAGCTTGCACCTGAAATCTGCAAAGCTGCTGTGCATGGTGCTTCATGTAAGGCTACCCCATCATGAGTACTTCTTTGGCTTGAGCTGACAGCAGTTTGACAAGCTCTGCTCTGCTTTCTGCAATTTGTTATAGACTCCATTTCCCCCTATTTAAAGTAGAGATAATGTAACTTGCAAAACATGCTGAGATATGTGCTGGGATGTTAATTTGAGGGAATATTCCAATTCCTCTAATGGCTTCCTTTCAAAGTCTGAAGCAGGGCCATGTGAGTTGTTTTGTCAGCTGAATTGCAGGATTTGTCTATTTTTGTGACTGACAAACCTTAATCCCTCACAATACAATAAATTTTCCCATTTACCCTGACACGGCATTTGATAAAGTAAGCTATTAAATAATAATTGTTGTAGTGAATGGCAGTGTATTTGCCCACTCTTAGAGATCTCTGAAATATTAATACATGGAGCTATTGCTGCAGCTGTCTCAAATGTGCCTGCCCTGTTTATGGCATGTACTGGATGCTCTAATTAAACCCATTTTCATTTAGCCAGTGGAAAAAAAAAACAAAAACAAAAACAACAAAATTGCTTTTTGCACCAGTTTGGTTATTTAATTGGGATGGGGAAAATGAGGAAGCAGAGGAAGAACAAGTGAGTTATCCCCTGCAGGATACTGAGAGAAAGGACTTTTTTCTTCGAAAAATCATTGATATCTGTCATTGTCTTGAAATTACTGTTACTTGCTATATTTTGGTCACAAGCTAGTAGTGAGATCTGAAGATGCTGGAGAAGTTACAGAGCTGAGGTAAGATGAAGTAATTTCTTCAAAGATAGTGGCTTCCACTGGGACTTGGACAGCTAATGGGATTGAAGAGTTTGCCCTCGGGGCCGTCAGTTGTGACTGAGCACATTAAAATGAGGGAACAGCTCAGTGGCTTATGTAAAATGAGATGGTGGCATGAGTCCAACTACTGAGTTCACAGGTATCTCCATCAACATGCTAATACTGAGGTTTGGGCTTAGTGTGCCATGAAAAAGCAGAGAGATCACCTCTTATAATGGACTGCAAGACTCCAGCTTTCTAATTCCAGTGGCAGGGAGGATATTATTTTCATACAATTGTCTCTATGCACATAAAAATATTTAAATGTTAATAAAGAAGAGGCAGGAATATATGCATATCTCCCAGAAAATGATTCCCACCTCGGGATGTAGAGACACCTTCCCATTACGGTGGTCCAGGGAATCCCAGGTCCTACCATTCCAAGTGAAACATTTTCAAGAGCTGGAGTGAGACAATACTTTGTACCCTGGCCCTGTATGTGATAGGAGATGACCACAGAAGCTCCTGAAAACCAGAATCACAAGCACCATCAAAACCACTTTGAAAATCTAAGCAGTCAAACTCTACTGTCTTTAAGTGAGAAAATCAAACCTCTATGGGCTGGAGTGAAAAGAAAGATATTATTTCAGTTCTGTCTACAATTCTGTAGGAAGCGTGCAATACATATCAATATCAATATCAATATATACTTTACAAAGCACCTAATGATAAGGGTCTTCATTAAATTTCTCGAGTTTTCTAGAAGGGCTTGGAAAGCCCTTCTAGAACTCTTTCAGTAGGAAGTTTGGAAATGTTAAATCACCTCACTTGTGAAATGCCTCCTTCGCTGCACAGATGGATGCTTGGGGAAATATTTTCTGCTGAATTTGCGTGCAGATCCATGAACCTCAATAATTTCCTTGGTTAAAATAATGTCTTTGTGGATATGATGATTTAAGGCTATAACCAAATAAAGTTTTGTAAGGAAGGTAATATTTTTTGTTAGGAGAAATCTTCAAGCATAGTACAAGTTCAGGAACCACTGTTCTGAATACATAATGTTTAGTAGCTATTATGTCTCTTTTTCCTGCTCCACAGGTACCAACTGTTTTTTCTCTCAATGGATTTAATTGGTTAATAAAATCAAGTAAAACTCAAAACAGTTCTTCTCTACCTGTATTTAGCTGGCAGACTAGTGTCTCTGGTTCAAAACAGGAAAAGCACACTTAAAAACATTATTTTTTTCCTCTCAATCCTCTACAGTTAGTTGATAAATTTGACATACCAATGAGAGAAACCTCTTCTTGCAAGCCAGACCTAAATTCTTTTTTTTTCTTTTTTTTTCTTTCTTTTTTTTTTTTTTTTAGCTGTTCATATGTGCCACTTTAAAAAAGAAGAATAAAAATGCATTTTAATGCCCTCAGATTAAGGTCAAAAGCAGCTTCACACTTACTCCACTGACAGAATCATCTTTCTGACTCTGACCCTCTAGAGGCAAACCATTTCTGAAATGTATTGTGCTTACAGGGCTTTTGGAGGAGAGATGAGGCCCACTGTGTAACAGCAATTTCGCTGGAACATGCAACTGTCATGTAATGCAGCAAACAATTATGAAGCGTATTACAGGCAAGGACTGGAGGTTTTTTTGAAGCCAAAATACAACTTTTTTTTTCCTTTGCTTTTTAAGTGGTTGTCAGCGGAGTAAAAGGGTTTAGAAAACTGTAGAAACACTAAATTTTACACTGCCTCAACAGAGAGTCAGTCCCCTTTTTATTAATGGTCTGTCTCCTTTCAAAATATTGATTAAAAACTCATCCATTCCATTTGACCTATCAGCTATAATATCACTATCTCACACCTGTTCTGAATCTGTATATGTGCGTATGTATATATATGTAAAACCTGTGGATTAATGACTTTTTGGGATGTGGTTCTAATTTTGAGGGAGGTATATTACTCCTTTAAAACACAGCTAGTGTTCCACAATGAAGCAAGAGCTGCATTTTCGTTCAGTGCTTAAACCAAACCAAAAGAATACATTTGCATTGACCTGAATTGACTCTGTGGGAAAAGGAACAGTGAAAGAGAGAAAGGGAGAATTGCTCCATTCCTTGCTTTGTTAAAGAAATACTTTACAGTAAATAGAATTGGAGAGATAGGAAAAATCTCTACCTCAATTTTGACTTGCATTTAATCATGAAGGTGCTAAATGGCAAAGCTCATTGATTCAGCTTGGGACTCAGCTTAAATAGTATAGGAAAGCCTTAAAAGTATAGGAGAGCATATAAAAACTTCTTTATCCAATTGTTACTGGCCTTGTGAAAACCATCTAAAGCCTGTGGCTAATCTGGCCTGAGAAAGCAAAACATTTAGAGCACATTAAAATGAATCATATTGACATTTTCAGAAAACAGTACCTGTTTTCAGTTGAGTTGGAATTATTTGCTAAATTAATCATTAGTTTCAGTATAGTCCAAAACTGCAATTTTTTTATGATTAATCCATCCAAACTACTGCCCAAACACCTTCCTGGAGTAAGGGAAAAATATTTTCCCCTAACTCTATCTAGCTCTGATGATTGCTCACATGATTCACACACTCTTATTGACCAATAATCCCAGTCAAGGATTTGGAGATGTGTAATTCTAGGCAGTGGGACATCTTCCCAAAAGGACATTGTGATTTTATCTGTAAGTTGAGGAACAAGATGGATAGAGCAGAGAGATAAGAGAGAAGGCAACAAAATGTTATTACCATTAGTGCAGTAAGCAGTGATTAAAGCACAGGGGGATTTTTCTCATCTCAGAACACATCCCAACACAGATGACTTTTAAAGACCTCAGCACAATTAGGCTGTAGATGTCCCACAGCTCTGCTCAAAGACAAGGCTGTGACTCGAATGCCCACATTCCCTGATTTGTCATCTCTGTAGCTGCAGGGATGGAGGAAGAGAGGGCCCTTTACAGAGGGTGATGGTGGATTGTGGCAGGGCTGTGGCTGCTGCAGGAGCAGGGCTGCACTGGGGGCTCCCCACAGTGCCTGGGGCTGCCGAGAGTACAGGCAGAAGATGGAGCAGGAGATCAATGTGCTACTCCCTGCTCCTGAGACCACTATTAAAAATGTGGTACCTCATCAATCATTGGCCTTGACAGAATAGAAAATAAGCCATTATGCACTTTTTATGGTCTTTTATTAGCTCCAAAGCACCATGTAGGTATAGAATGTGATTATAAAATCGCAATATAAATGTACTTTCCTAGATGTTAGACTTTTTATTTTTTGCATAACTGTGCAAAACTATATTTCCCAGCATAGAAGTTTTATTTGTTTTTAAATTACATCCATAGGAAATAGGCTTGCTTCCAGCTTCATGAAGGGAGAGGAATAGTATAGGAAAAAAGAAAATACTAGAGTGGAATATGATTCTAGTTGTGCCTGCTGCTGAACTATTACTTTGTGGGTTTGGTCACTGTAGTACAAGAATTTTATAATACTTCCAAACAAAGCTAAAGAAACCAATTCTAATGTGGCTAACAAATGAACTAAGCTATAAATGCAGGATAAAAACACCCATAAACCTACAGCAGCCTAGAATTAGGGAGAGTGAGAAGGAAGTTAAAAGTCTAAATGGAACAGACTATGTCAAGACAAATTAATATTTTCAGTCATGCACAGACAACAAAGCAAAAGAAGTAAAAATGGAAATTAAAAAGGAAAAAACATGTGGAGGAGATGTAAGGAAACACTTTTTTATTGAAAAGAACATTAACTTGTGAAGTGGCCTACCAGGCAACACTGTTGAACTTAAGCACTGGGACTATTCAAGACGTTACAAGGTAGTGTCTCAAAGGGATCACGGTATTGGAAATGTAGTGATTGGTTACTTATCCCCGGTGATCTCTGATCTTACATTGTATATGAAAGCTATTGCAAAACAGTAGCTGAACCTGCATGCAACCTTGCAGGAGCATGCAAAGGCAAATCCACACTCTCTTTGTTTGTGTTGATTTTTTAAATGCTGCTTATTTGTATCCTGAGACTTTCCCTGCCAGCTGTGCAGGGAAATTGTATGCAGATTTCATCTCTGGTTCAGATTCATGTACAGTTTTGGTAGGAGGTCCAACAGGTTAAGAAGAATAGATGAAATCTTAAAAGGGAAGGTTCAGGCAATGCACATCTACATCTTTCTGATCATGCTGCTTCAGGGGTTGGAGATAGGATTTTGTGCAAAGAAAAATACTGATCTGTTTAAGTGTAAAGAGTCAGAGGTATGACGATAAAACTCTGTTCTTGTTAATGTGGCCTCCTGTGATTTTGATGCTGATTCTTCTCATGTTCCATCGTGAAAAAGGTGTAGCCTGTTTATGTTTCTCTCCCTTTTTATTGATGATGATGATGATGATTGGTTTTTTTGTTTTTTGTTTTGTTTTGTTTTGTTTGAGTTGGCTTTTCTTCCCTCTTAAGATCTGGATGGTGAGAAGTTGGCTGAACTAGGATAGGAGGGCACAATTTTCCCTGCACTGAGGAACGTTAACTTGGAGGCAGGGTGTTGAATGGGCAGAGGTAGGGCAGGGAGGCAAAGTGAGAAGGGGCCTGGAAACACAACGTAATAGTGTTCAGATCCAGGAAAAACAGTGTCTCCTGACACTCCTCTGCTCTGCTGTTAAAGAACAGGGCAGGGAAATGCATGTTCTGTCTATTAGCTGAGTTACATGTAGGATAACAGCCCACTCCTGCTGCCTGGATTAATTCAAAAGGAGGTCTCTGCTCTGGTGTGTTTCATTTATCCATGTATTGCATTGTCCCCAAAAATGAAAGGTAAAATCAAGATTGCCTGCTGGTAGAGGCATAGTACCCAAACCCTAGGTAGCAATATGGGATTCCTTTTCTTTGGCAGTTTCTACTTTTCTAAGACTCAGTGGGTTCCTTGTAAACATCCTTTATGGACAGTGGAGGAAAGGCTCCACTTTACTATCTGCGTTTAGTTGTAGCCCAGATTTAGGAGTGTCATTAATCTCCACTTCTCACAAGGGAGGCCAAACAGTGTTCAGTCCTTTTGACGTCCCTGCTGGCACAGAGAGATGTGTTCAGTCCTGTACCTGGGCACCTGCAGTCTAGACCTTTCTCTCCTTGATGGGTTCTCAACCCACAATTTCTAATTTCCAGCACAGTGTTTTAACCACCACATTGCAGACCAGCCTTGAGGGAAGTAATTTCTGTCTCTTCTAATGTAAGAGTGACTCAGACACAGATCAATGGTCCATTAAGCTGTTTTTCTTATTTGCAACATTACTCTGTAGTGACTGCTCAGGGATGACCATAAGAACTCAACACCACTGTGAAGCAGTTCATTCTCTAATATATCATCCAGCTGAACAGCAAATGTGCAAGGGGGTTTCTAAATTGGAGTTTTCTTTCAGACCATGGGACCTAATTTTTCAAATCTATATAAAATATATATATACTTATATCAATTGCTTCTCAACCTCATCTCATGAAAAAGAGGCCAATATTTATTTGCATGCCATGTAGAAAAAAGTATTTTTTTTTCTTAAATGTGCTGTTTAATTGTTTCACTGGTACCTCTGTAATTTGTATGTAACCCTGTTCACTCACTCGATAACTGTCTCATTTTTTTACCCACATCTAAGTCAGCTCAGTCTGTTGCATGGAAGAGACAGAATATCACAGTTTATAGGTTCACTGTCATCCCCTTGCTCAGCTTGGGTGGAGGGAGCTGGCAAAATAAGGGACGGGAATGATGGTCTAGTCTGGAAAATAAAACTTTAATAATGAAAATAACAAATGTGGAGACCGCAGGTTACAGAGACTAAGACCAAAGAGCCCTGGGCAGGGCAAACACAGCCAGGTATAGGGGTAAAGGTCCAATCATGCAGGTGAACTCGGAATATGACCTTATATGAACTAGGCACTGAGCCAACTGAGAACAAGAACTAGAAACCTGACAAAATATAGGATGGTTCTCTTGGCATACTACTAATTCCCATGACCCCACTCTTCCCACTGTAGCCTGGTCAGGTACCCCCCCACCTCAGTACCCTGCCTTCCATGGTCTGTTGTTAAAGTCTTCTGTAAATGCAACTGAGGAAAAAATTCTCAGCTGGACGCAATCCCACAACAGACCATACTTGCAATTGACTTTTTTTTTTGCCTTTTTCTCCATCTTTTCAAGCCCAGATGTAATCTTTTTCAGTTGGGTGGCTGAAACTGTGCACAATATTCTAAATGCAAGCGCAGCGTGCATTTACATAAAAACACAAAAATGATTTCTTTTTTGTTCTCTTTTCTTTTCCCAATAATTCCTGCCATTCTATTGCATTTTTGACTGCTGCTGAGCACTGAGTTGCTGTTTCCAGAGAGCTATCCACAGTAACTCTAAGATCTCTTTCCTGTGTGGTAATGGCTTATTTACAGCCCATCATTGTGTATGTATAGTAAGGGCTATTTTTTCCTATACACCCTTATCAACATTGAATTTCATCTTCCATTTTATTGCCTATTCACTCAGTGCCATGAGCTCCTTCTGCAAGTCCTACCAGTCAGCTTTAGAGTTAAGTACCTTGCATAATTTTGTACTTCTCCAGCCTTTTTTACCTCTTTATTTAACTCCTTTTCCAGATAATTTTTTAACTTGCTGACTAGCACAGGATCTCTAGTAATCTTTCTCTATGTTGAGGACTAATCATTATTCATATATTTTTGTTTCCTGTCTTATGTTTGATATTAATTCATAAGAGGATGTCCCCTCTTGCCCAGACAGCTCAGTTTCTCTAAGAGGCTTCTGTGAAGGATCATGCCAGTGGTTTTTGCAATTCAGGGAGTGCTGTACAGACTGGGTCATTGTTTTCCATGTTCTTTCAGGCATCCACAAACAACTCCTTCTGAAACACAGCTTCTCTATACAGAAATTATGTTGATATTACCCAAGCATGACATATTTATCACCACTATGATTTTTGTTTTTCTTTTTAGTTTTTATAAAACTCCAGGATACTTGTTACTAGTCAGTTGCTCACTTGATCACTCTGAAACCCTGGATAAAGACTTCTAGCAGAATTGCCACCTCTTGTTTTTCAATTTCTTTTTCCTGAAACCTCTGCCATTGTCCAGTCAGGAGCAGTGCTTTAGGCTTATTCCCCATACATTTCTTCTGATGTTGTGCTTTCTGAGTGGTATTTGATACACATTGATCACCCATTGGTGATCACTGGTAAACTTTCCACTTCTGACATGTCCTATGGTTAGCATCTCTGCCTTCAACAAGTTGCTCTTCAAAACCTTTTCTATCTGTCGTATTACACCTCTATATACAGCTCCCCAAGGCATAGAAACTTTTCTATTTTTCTTAAGTAGATAAAAATCCAATTTTGCTGAAGAATTTTTATTTCTAATAAACTCCTCTACTGTTTTCCTTGCAGAGTTTTTTTTTTCCTGATCCTTTTGGAGTTGGATTTTTTGTTTGTTTCTCTTGAGCTTCTAGTATTTTGTTTTTAAATACTCCATAGTGCCACTTTCAAACAATTTATGTTACATACTCCTGATGTTTTTAGAATGAGCTCCCCTTTTTTTTTTTAATTCCTCTTTAAAAGTAAATATGACTGTTGCAGATTTTCTCTTTTTTTTCCCCCTTTACTTTGATTTATTTTTATTACTGATTGATTTTTTTTGTATAATCTTATTTTGAAAGCAAATGGGAATGCTTACTGTCATCTGGGTTTCTGGCTCCAGAAAGCTGTTGTTTATGATTACTGAAAATGTAGTCTTCCAGTAACATGGGAGTTTTGGATTGTTGTTTTGTGAGGTTTTTTATGTTAATTTGTTTGGAGTTGGGTATACTTGTTTAGTTTGGTTTGTGTTCATTTGGGGGTTTTGTTAATTTTATTTTTTTTTTTTTAATCTCCTCAGTGTCTTTTGGAATCTCTTGGCCTTTGCTATCAAACCAATGCAGTCAGTAGCACAGCTCTAGCAATCTGCTTATCTGAGCAGGGAAATTCTGTCCTGTGATTTCTGGAGTATGGTTTGATCTTGCTAATTTGCTTTTGATCATGTTAACTTACTTACTTCTTGACTCTACACCTTCATTTGTCATTCCTGTCCCTCAAGCCATGAGCTGCCTTTACCATCCACAGACACAACTGATTTTCTGACACCCATACAAAATACCTTCAGTGTGACCACTTGGGCATCCACCACTGTCTTGTGGCTTTTGGCAGTTTTTAGCTTTACTTGCAGGGTTTTCTTCTCTGTCCTTTGATTTCTGTGTATCAATTTATTGTACTTTCATCATTCATATGAAAAGAGTTTCTTTAGTTGACCTCTCCCAGTATGTCCAAAACCTTCGTGGTCTTGATGACTGTCATTCCTTGAGCACTCAACAATGCAAGAGTGAGGCTAAAGGACATCAGCTGAAGGAAAGACATGCAGCTTTGTTCAGGGTTTCTAGAATGCTCATTTCACACTAGCCCATTCCCAGGAAAACTGAACCCCAAATCCTTTCTTCTGAAGTTCCTAACTCTCTTCCCAGATAAAATAAGAAGTCAAGGTTAGCTGGTGACAGCAGACAAAAGATCTAAGTATTGCATTGTCTACTGCCTGGGATTTTGCTCTTGCTTTAAAAATTATACAGATAGCCTCACTGCCAGCAACAGTTCCCTGAAATTTATTTTAAGTTTCCGTTTTTTATCTTTGACCCACTATTTCTTGGAATTTTTTTCTGGCAACATAGGAAGTAATTTCTTTTATGCCTAAGGGGAACACAAATGTCTTTCAAACATTTGCAGATGGTTTCATGCCCCCTAGTCATCCCTCTGCATGCTACATATTATATCTTTTTAATCCTAAGGCACAGGTTGCTCTATAAAGCTGAAAACTCACAAGAGCACTAGGCTATGTCTCTGTCTCTCTGTTTTTTGATGGGTTTTTGGGGGTGTGGTTTTTTTCTTTTTTTTTTTTTCCATTTTCCTTTTTTTAATTTTTTTTTTTTTTTTTTCCCTGCACAACTTCAATTATTTTCACTGACATTGGCATATATACATCCACAGTCAGAACCTGTCCCTGTGAATATGAAGGAACCTTGGGCCAAATTAAGCTTTTAGTCACACCAGTGGGACCCCGTTGACTTCAGTTTTACCTTCAGGTGGTGGCCTTTTGTGTGTGCTGGATGAAAAGATACAGCTCAGACAGCTCTTAGAAATATTCTGCTCTGTTCAGGGCAAAGTGCCACAAAAGCTAAATCCCAAAAAATCCTGTAACTTGTCCATCTGGAACAGGTGTTTACAGTCATATAAATAAAATAAAATTGGTTTTTGCAGACCTAGAGTCATCCCTCTACTAAAATGTCTGGTACTTACTTGAAAACCAAGCAAAGAGCAAACAACAACCTGAACAAATGTGGGAGTTGGAGGTAAGGGAAGTGGTGGTAGTGCTGAAATGAACTAAAAAGATCTTAAAGATTCAAAGAGGGAAAAATATCCTGAACAACCTAATGCAAAAAATCCTGTTAATAGCACTGCAGTTTCTAACTTTCTTGCAGATTTTTACCTCATGGCAGTTATGTACAATTTGTAAAGTGAAAGTGAAGTCATCTCACAAAAAATCTTGGCTTTTTATGCTATCGAAGCAGGATATCCCATTTTGTGGAGGCAAAGAAGGTTAGAATAAGGAAGGACATCAGAAGAAATTCTTTCTGCCCACTTTTAGCCAACTTGGCATCCTCTATTCTTTGGAAAGGCACAGGTCCTATCACCTTCAGTGGATCAGGCTCTTTAAGCTGATCTCTTTAAGCTAAGTCAAGTACTATTTTCTTTACCATTCTTTTTGCCAGTTGTTAAAAGACTACATCCTACTTGATGCCACAAACCATAAAAGCCTAGCAAGAGAAAAAATAAGATAATGTTCCATATATGGAAGGTTTAATGCCCTGTAACAAAGGAATTATAGATTTGAATGTTCAGAGTTCTGAGTTTTTATGACTTGTCCATGGTTACAGATTTGGCCTGGTATTAAGTCTAGGTCTTCAAGGGATTCTTGAAGGGAAAACTGGAAGTGGGAAAGGAAAAGGAAAGAGTTGAGAGACAAATAATTGTGCTGAAAGCTGAAGAGAAAGAGAAGACAGTTTCCTGAAGAAGTGTAGACACAGTCACAACCTACAGATAATGACAGACTAGAGCTGGTAGACTCAGGATTCAGTGCGTCTCAAAGCCTTATTTAAGCTTTGGGAATACAGTTCACATGATTTTTGTTTTACCAGTTTACATCTATATACATGAAAGGATTTAAGTAGGGTTGGAATTTTTTTAAGCTTCAAAGGATTCACCAAATTGAAAAGATTGGGGACTGGTAGTTTAGGAACATGTCTACAGATACTACTGCTTTTACAGGCTCACCTCAGGTAGCTTTAACTGGTTAATCCTGGCCGGGTAATGCAGTTGTGGTATCAGTTGATTGTAGCAGGATCATGCTGAGGTATTTACCTGGATGTCAGTCAGGCTTTGCAGCCTGAGTCCAGCTTGGTGCTGCCTGACTGCAGCAGGTACTTAGCTTAGCTTGTTTAGAGCTATTATGGTTTGATCCATCTACACCAGACTGCAATGTAGTTGTAACTATAGTAGCCAAGCTCTTCAAATGTCTTTAACCACTAGGATGCATTACTGTGTCTCTCCCTTTTAGCTTTTACATGGTTTTCTGTAATGTTGCACTTCTAAAGTAGATCTACTTTGTTAATCTTTAAGGCAACGTCCAGCTGAATTGAAAATGTTTAATCCCAACTCTTCATACCATAGTTTATATATGGTTTCTCTTCCCTTTTTTACCACCTTGACAGCTGTATGAATGAGATCCATCTATTCACTGTGGTCTACAACTCCCATAACATGTTAAAATGTCATGCAAATGTCTCATGATTTCCATTTACCTGTATTAAATTATACATTAAAATTAGTTCAACACATCCTTTAGAAATATTTCTAATATCTTTCTCTCAACTGAAATGAGACTTAGAGGACTTGTCCCTTGAATCTTCCCTTGATTCTTTCTTGAATCTGGGGATAGCTTTAGTACCCCTTAAGTCCTTGGGTATGACTGCACTCCTTAGTGGCCTGTCAAAAACCTTTGCTGAAGGCTTTCTTATTTCCTTTGTTACTTCCTTCAGGATTCTGGGACACAATTCATCTGAGCCTGGTGCTTTGTCAAATGTAACAGTCCTAATTGCCTTATTATCTTCTCCAGTGCAATAGCAAAGCCTTTTAACATTTTACTTTCCCCTCCAGGAGAATGTCTCTCAGTCACAGAGATGCTACATTCCTATTTTTTAATTTTTTTCTCCCCACTTCCCCCCAATGAATAATGAGGTGTGGAATTCATTTAGGCCTGCAGCAGAATCAAACTCATCTGTCACTAACTTCCCACTTATGTTCTTCAATGTCTCTACTGTCTCATTGCCTCTTGTAGAATTCTGAATATATATTTAGAATCACAGAATCATAGATGTAAGGAATGGAAAAGAGCTATTAGGTCATCCAGTTCATTGCCCTGCAACTAGAGGATTGTTCTATGAAATATATTTCTCACTTTTTTGTTCAATCATTTTTTAACATCCCAGATGTTTCCTTTGGAGTCACTTTAATGTCTCTCACAAGCAGGAAGTTTTCCCTGATGGTTAGCTGTTTTCTCTTTCTAAATGTTAAGAATATTGTCTAAATTAAATGGTCTTGTTTCACTTCCAGTTTTTTCTCTGTTCATCTTTTCAGAAAGATATAGGAAACCCTCCTCTTTTTGGGAGACATTTTGACCTTATCGTCACACTAGCTTTGTGGAATCTGAATTTCTCATAGACTTGTAATGGCATAAAGATGATAATGGTTTAAAAGATCTTAGACTAGGTGGAAGTGACATGCCATTTCCAGCCTGGGTGAAAGCACCATGAGTGCATTTAGAATATCCTGCTCTGTAGGTGTCCTCTGGTTCCCATGGTCAGCATGAACCACAGAGAACATGGTCTGCTACAGCAGTCCTGAGCCAGGCAAAGTGCTTTAGAGCCCATTCCAATCCTTCTTCCAAAGCCCTGAGCTATAAAGTTGCGTGGATGCCAGTTAGCACAGATTTTGTGTTTATCTGTTCCAGTATCAGGGCGCCCGGTGTGCAGCCAAGGGCAGATACCCAAGGCAGTGCAACACAGAGCTCACCTGTGACCCAGAAGGAATGGACTTCTTTCTGCAAAAGGTCTGAACATGAACTGTCTATCCTAGGTAATCACAGCTGGACTTCTGCCCGTGTTACAGCACCTTCTTTACAAATCAGGTGTCTGGCTCAGACTTCCCAGTATCTAAGGCTGCAAGGCACAGGCTCCTTGCACAGGGACCACCAAGTAATACTTGACATAAACAACCATAATTTGATATGACATGGTTCAACACTGGCCAAATGCCAAACACCCACAGAAGTTGCTCACTCATCCTCCCCTGCCACAGCTAGACAGACGAGAGAAAAAAAAATAAATAAGCTTCATGAGTTGAGATAAGGACTGGGAGAAAACACTCCAAGGGCAAAACAGACTCAACTTAGAAGTACAAAGTGAGTTTATTACTAACAGAATCAGAGGAGGATAATGAGAAGTAAAAGAAGCCCTTCAAAACATCTTTTTTTCTTTCAACCCCTCCCTCCTTCCCACCGACAGTGCAGGGAGACAGGGCATTGGATTTTTGGGTCAGTTTGTTACCCAAGATTTTCTTCGGCTTCTCCAGGAGAGGAATCTTTATGCTGTGAGTCCACGGGTCCCTCTCACAGGAGACAGTTCTCCATGAATTTCTCTGGTGTGGGTCCACAAGCAGCAGGCCTACAGCACCTGCTGCAACGTGAACTCCCCCACGGGCAGACAGTCCTCCCAAAACTGCTGTGACATGAGTCGCTCCTTCCATGGGGTGCAGCCCTCCAAGGACAGGCTGCTCCAGCCTGGAAGCAGGGCCCCTCTCTCCACTGGGTCTCCCACTGGATCACGGCCTCCTCCAGGCATCCACCCGCTCCGGCATGGACACCTCCACCACGGGCTGTGGGTGGATCTCTTCATCCCCCGTGGATCCCCAGGGGCTGTGGGCAGATCTCTGCATTCCCCATGGATCTCTGCATTCCCCGTGGATCTCTGCAACCCCTGTGGATCTCTGCAACCCCCGTGGATCCCCACGGGCTGCAGGGGCTCAGCTGCTTCTCCATGGTCTGACCACGGCCTGCAGAGGAATCTCGTCTCACCCCTGGAGCACCTCCTTCCCCTCCTTCTTCACTGACCTTGGTGTCTCCGTGTTGTTTTCCATCACATGTTCTCACCTCCTCCTCTTCTCTGACTAGCAAAAAAAACTGAGCCCCACTTTGTTTTGATTTTCTTCTTAAATATATAATCACAGAGGCATTACCAACCTCTCTCATTGGCCCGGTTTTGGCCAGCAGCATGTCCATCTTCAAAGCCATCAAGGATTGGCTGTGCTGGACATGGTGGAAGCTTCCAGCAGCTTCTCACAGAAGCCACCTCTGTGGCCCCTCCACTACCAAAAACCAGGCTGTACAAAACCAACACACCTACATACCAGCTCTTCACTGCAACTGGAATAATGGGCTGTCTAAACCACTCTCTGGAATTTGTATAATGTTCCAGAGAAATCTATTGTAGGGATGGGACTGCAACCCCAAATCCCTCTGGCCTTTCCTGGTCTAGCTCAGACTCAAGTTATTTGAAAGTGAACACAATATTCTAGGTTCCAGTTATTAGAGCTCTATTGGCAGCTTCCTGTAGGCCATGAGATTTTGATACTTATAGAATGTTTATGTTTACTTTCTTTGCTATTACATATAATTTATTACTCTACTGAACCTTATTCCTTTTTACATTTCATAACTTTTTCAGGCTTTTCCCCATTTTTCTTTTGTTCTTTGATATTTTCAGGTGTTCAGTGTGGTTCAGCAAGGTTTTAATTTTCCTCATCAAGCTGTGAACTTCTTCCTTTTTCTTTCCAGACAGCTTAATATGGTTTGACATTTCTGCACATTTCCAACAGTCTGTAGCTGCTTCTACATGTAGCCACTGTGATTGGAAATGACTGCATATGATTATTGTTAGACATAATATTGTGATTGTACTGCTGCTGGGCATTGCTTTGAATGAATGGGAAGCCAAAAGAAAACATATTCTACTACCAAACATTTTAGTCCTAAAAACAAGGCCCAAGCGTGAGCCAAGTAAGCTTACCATGGTTCAACAATGAGAAAATACTTAGCTGTTAAGAACCAGGCACCCAAGATTACTCATATCCTTAAAAGCATTACAGAGTCAACCTAGTACACTTTTGAAGTAGGAAACTATGAACAGCATATACTCTGCATTAAATTTTTTGATCTTTTCCAATGTTCCCGCACCAACATTTTAATCATTCTCTTTAAGGCATGTCCCAGCCTGTGCTGTATGTAAGGAAATTAATTGTACCAAACCTTAGTATTTGCATTGCCCCTTACATGAAAACCAAGTGTTACCTGCTCAACACATTCTCATTTCTTCTTGTATTTCTTCTTTTTATATGGTAGAAGATAAATTTGGATAAAGTATAAACCAGCACAAAACGTGCTTGCAATTTCCAAAATCATTTGCGTATTTCCTATAGTCAGATCCAGTAATTTCTTTTTCTGAAAACATTGTGAGAAATTATTGCTTTGCTATGACAAAGAGTCTTACAATTTAACTTTATGTAGAAAAAAACTGATCTGTTTTAAACCCAAAGCCTGAGTCTCAGTTAGCATTCCTTGGCTCATGTCAAGAACACATAGTAAAATACCTTTTCTTGCTCACCTTTTCTATATTTTCTGTATATTTTTACACCTCTGTGATGTATCTTCACTGTCATGTGCTAATGTAAACAAGTAATTTAAAGCATTTTATTTTAAGTCAGGGATCTTTCAAGCAGGAATGGGTTTAAGTGTAACTGGCCTGTGTTGGAACAGAGGGACCTGGATCGCCTGATTGTTGGCCAGTAGAACGTGAGCCAGCAGTGCCCTGGCCGTCAGGAGGGACATCCCTGTCCTGGGAGCACCAGGCCCAGCATCACCAGCTGGGCAAGGGAGGCGATTGTGCCACCTGCTCTGGGCTGGGGCAGTCTCACCTCGAGTGCTGGGGGCAGTTTTGGGCACCATGATATAAAAGAGAGCATCCAAAACAGGGCAACAAAGATGGTGAAGGGTCTTGAGGGGAAGCCGTATGAGGAGCAGCTGAGGTCCCTTGGTTTTTTTCAGCCTGGAGAAGAGGAGACTGAGGTGAGGCCTCACTGCAGTTAGAACTTCCTTGTGAGGGGAAGGGAAGGGGCAGACACTGACCTCTGCTCTGTGGTGACAGTGACCGTGCCCAAGGGAATCGTCTGAAGTTGTGTAAGGGGAGGTTTAGGTTGAATGTTAGAAAAAAGTTCTTGACCCAAAGGGTGGTTGGGCACTGGAACAGGCTCCCCAGGGCGGTGGTCACAGCACCAAGCCTGACAGTTCAGGAAGTGTTTGGGCAATGCTGTCCCATGTGGTGGGATGAAGGGGGATGGTGCTATGCAGGGTCAGGAGTTGGACAGGATGATCCTGGTGGTCCCTTCCAATTCAGCATATTCTGTAATTCTGTGATGTACTCAATGATCAGACTGCTTTCCTACATAACAGCTGGGCTGATCTGTACTGGGATAGGCTTTCACACTACCTGGGCAGTGGTGTCGGGGTGCAGCTAGTGCTGTGAAGTCAGAGATTACAGTTACTTTGTGCCAATTGAATAGCAAAAAGAAGCTGAGTTAACCTACTTCTGACTGGCATCAGAGAAAATTTCCGAAACCTGCAAAAGTCAGTTCGCTCCTAGAATCTGTGAGTTTAATTTACACTGGTGTGATATATAGGGGAATTGATAGGAATACACAGATGTGGATGCCTGGTGCTGAGAAAAGGTGTTATCCTCGAAAGCCATTGGCAGGGATTTGAGGGCAGAGAGAGTGTACTTGGTGTATGAAGAATGCAACAGAAAAGACAACATGAGGTTTGTCAAAGAGGAGGAGTTAGCAAAAGTGTGTTTCCAGCTATAAAGATCTTTTTGTTTAACAGAGGAATCATCTTTATCATGATTTAAGAAGAATAGCCCGAGAAGAAGAGACACAGCATGAAGCAAAACTGATGGACAAACCAAAACAATTCTTTTAGGAATTTAATATCTGTTTAACTTGGTGGTTTCTGTTAAGAATGGAGATAAGCACACACAGCTGCAGATTAAAAAAAGACTTTAAGCTAGGCATGCTTACTCTGTGCTGTGCCAGACTCTCTACCAGAGAAGCTGCCAGTGCTGTGAGTAAAATACATCCTCTTTGTACATACTAGTCAATTTAGGATCAAACCCATTTAACATCCTCTGCAACAGGGACTCAATGCACCTGCACAACATTTGGTTTTATCAGAACCATTTAGCCCATTTAAGCTAAGACGGAAAAAACTCTGAGTCCTTGTGTTCAGACCCATTCGTTTTTATTATGGATAGGCTGTCAATTAGCCTTGCCCGCATCAGCATCAAAATTAACCTGGTAGTGCTAAAATCATGGAGTTGAAGAAATAATTAGCTTTTACCTGCCATTTTCATGTAAGTGAAGCCAAAGGCAAAAAAATCATCACAAATCTTTCCGTGTAACTTGGCAAAGATGTAGCTGTATTTGTTTTCAAAAAGCATTTCCTCTATTAGAAAAACCCAAAACAACAAGACACAACAAAACAAACAAAAAACCCCAAACAAAACAAAGACCCCAAACCCAAATACCTCCCTGCAAACACAAGCAGAAGAAAAGTAATCCAAATACAGCTATTTAGCTCCATATTCCAGCCAGTGAATCCAAAGCAATTCAAATTTAATCTGAGAGTGCATTTACGCCAAATTCAAATCCTTTCCTCCCCTCTGTATTTGATATTTTCTGTTCTAAATGCCTCTAAGTGTTCTCTCACCACAAATTCTTGCCACAATGGCAGCTGTTTAGCAAATAAACTAAAAAATAAAAATATTGTCATTGTGAAATAAGATATATTTAATTAAATAAGATAGAGAAGTGCTATTACAAGAACATAAAACTGTAAGGCACAAAATAAAACTAAATTACTACAAGGCTGCTCAATTCAATCTAATCCTTGAAGATAAAGATGGAGCCAGAAAATTGCATGTATTGTGAAATCAACATAAGCCCTAAGCAAATATTAACTAGGGATATATAAACTGATTTATTATAAATACAAGTGTGAATGCTAGGATTAGTTAAGGAAATGCAAACCGAGACACAATAAGGCATAAAATACTCCAGTATTTCTCTAAAATACTGGGAAGTGTACACAAAAAAAATGTGCAATGCCCAGGACATAATTTTTGTTTACTTGATTTGATACACTGTGGAGGCAAAATTATGGAATAGAGAGAAAAGTGGTAAATTTGTTTTTAGCAATTTTTGATAACATGCCGTTCACAGAGTTTCTTTATGTATTAAATGATAGGGTATGATTTTAAAAAGGTATTTTGCTTTGGTTTTAACTGTTTGTTTTGTATCAAAGTTCTCCTTACTAAATTATTAGGAGTGCATATTACACATTGAAGACTGTGCATGAGATACTTCTCAGTATCAGAGGACTCATATTTTTGTATGGTATGAGCAGAAAAAATGATGAAATGATTCAACCTTTCCTCTGGAGATTTTGATTCACCCTGGTTTAACCTATGTGCAATTCGCTGCTGCAGGGCAATAAAAAAGTGGAGGGGAAAAAAAAGGAAAAAAATGGAAGTAATGCCAGATGGAAAATGAGAACACTTAGTGAACATGAACAGATGCAGATCTCTTGTCTGACAAAATTTTCATGTCTTTTTACTGCTTCTCCCCAATCCTGATATCCCCATGCAGTAAGGTCTTAATCTTTTCTGGATTCTCAAGTTCAAACACACCGACACATCTTTCTTCTCTTTCTCTCTTTTTGTCTTTCCAACTGTCTGTCTGCAGATAACTTATACTTTCAGGATTTCTTACAAGACCCCTAAATCTTTTCCCCAGTCAGTTCACAGCATGCTTTTCTCATTTAGCCTTGCTTTGGAAGACATCCTTTTGCCATTATTATGCTTGTTATGAGGAAGATAAGGCAAAATATTCCACTAACAGAAGTTAGAACTAATAGGTGATTTTTAGCTCAATTTTTTTAAACAAAAGAGAAATAAACAAAGGATAACAAACATCCAGGAAACTTCACAAATGGGAGAAAAAAAATGAAGCTTCTATTGTTTCCTTCATCTAGGATCTGCAGCTTTGATGTTACATGAGGATTACCTGGGTTCTTTTGTCCCAACTGCTGAGAGCAAAGTTGAAGAACTTCACTATGCATTAAGTCTACCAACTTTGATGTTATGTTGAACATTCCTGAGTCAAATTTGTGTTGTCAGAATTGGCTTAGCTGGATGCACATCAAAATACTCAGAATATAAACAGTGCAACATCAAAGTATATATTTGGTCTTGAAAATAACACAACATTTAGAAGTGTTGATCAACTGATTACCACTGGATTTTGTGACAAATTGCAGAAGCCATCCCTGTGCTTCTGTCTCAGCTGGATTGGTACTGCCATCACCCCTTTCAAAATACTACCATGTAACAGGAATATTTTGCAGTCAGGCCACAGGAAGGGACTTGGGCCTTGTGATACAGATACTGAGATGACTAAAATTTAGATTTTGAGTTGTGGGACTGGAAATTATAATATTCAGTTGAGTTCAACAGTTGAGTGCAGAAGCAAGTCCTCTAATTTGCATTCACGGCAACTGGCACAGGAAGAGGTGGAATTTAAATTCTTAATTTTTTCCTCCATTTACTAGGGTATGAAACTTGGATCCAGAAACTGGAAAGTGTTCCTGTGTCATCATTACCTTGGATAACATTAAGACTTCTCACGCCTGGTAATGCCTGTAAGGCTGCATGTTATTTCTGTTAAATTATTGTATTCTGTGAAGTATTCAATAACTTCTGATTTACGTTCCGATTTCAATTAACTTTAGAGTTCAAAACTATGACTGAGTAAAAAAAAAATAGCTCCTTGGATTATTTATTTTTTTTTGAGCAACCTCTTATGTCAGAACAAATGTTTCAGCTTTCATACACACATGCTGCTTGATTGCAGCCTTCTGTGTGAATTTATTTTCTTTTTAACTTTAGATAGTTACTGTGAATTGGTTCAGTACACCTTACACCAAGCCATATAAATCTTGAAAAATCTTTAGAAAACTCAGACTTTAGCTGGACAGAGCTTGTGTTTTTTGAAGTACAGTTTTGAAGATGTGCTTATAGACATGGTTTAGCAGTGGTTAATGGTTGTACATAAAGAATTTAAAGGTCTTTTTCAGTGTAAATGATTCTGTGATTCTATGATCAACTTCTTTAGCAAGCTAAGTTGTCCCATTTTAATCAAAAGCTGGAAAATCGTAGAAATAATTAAAAAATGTGAAGAATTAATGTCTTGTGCTCATTAAATTGTGTTTTGCATCAAAAACAGTTTCACTTTTTGGGATCTTGCAATATGTATTTGAAGAAGGCTGAGTACAGCTAAGGAGGACTTGTATTGCTTGATGGACTCCTAATTTCTGACAGTAAATGAGAAAAAAATCATTAAGACCCTAAAATTACATTATAATATGTCTTTTGTTGCCATTTGCATTTTAATTCAAATTCTGCATTTTTCTGAGACTGGCTAAGAGTCACAAAGACTGGCATATGGGATTAAATTGCTTTAGTCTAGTATACCACTTCTGAAAGTGGAATATATTGGCTTCTTGAGAGAAGCACAGGAAGAATCTTATACAAAATTATAGAACTTTTCTCTATATGATTTTTATTTTATTTAGCCTGCTCAATTAGAAGTTAAGTTTTGAGCTAAAGCATAAGGATTTTGAAAATCTGGCAAATATTTTGAAAATAAGTAATTCTTATATAGGGGTCTAGCTGCTTTACTTCCAAAGCTTTCCGAAGTGCAGCTGAAGATTTTTTCCCTCTGCTTGTATGGACTTTTTCTGTGCTTACTGCACCCAAAAGTAGTTAACACAGACCTGATGGGTTTGCTGCTTCAAACCAATGCTGTTACTGGATCTTTCCCTCGGGTTTCTTTAGAAAAGAATAAAAATCAGATCTTGAAAAAATTAGTTATGTCTATACTTATAATTTTGTGTATTAGTGTTAATAACCTTGTTCTGTCTTACTGTAGTTTTACTCAAACTTCTTCACTCTGCTCCATTTATAACACAGCCTCTAAATAAGTTCTGAAGAGGATTTTAGGGTTTTTAATCATAGAATCATAGAATGTATTGGAAAAGACATTAAAGATCATGTAGTCCTAGCTCCCTGCCATGGACAGGGATGCCTCCCACTAGACCAGGTTGCTCAAAGCCTCATCCAACCTGGCCTTGAACACTTCCAGTGTGTGGGTGTGGGGCATCCACAGCTTCTCTGGCAACCAATTCCAGTGCCTCACAGTAAAGAATTTATTCCTAATATGCAATCTAAATCTACTCTTTTCAAAGTCATTACCCCTTATCCTGTCACTATATGCCCTTATAAAAAGTCACTCTCCAGCTCTTTTGCAGCCCCCTTCAGGTACTGACAGACTTCGTAAGGTCTCTCTGGAGCCTTCTTTTCCTCAGGCTGAACAATCCCAATTTTATCAGCCTTTCCTGACTTGTTCTCAGGGAGTAGTCTAAGCCAAGCTCCTGCTCAAATCATGGCTCACTGCAATGTTACATCTGGTTTTGCAGGACTGCTTGCAGCTGAGGATTGAACATTTCCAAGGACGGAGGTCCCACAATCAGTAACTGACCACTCTCCTTGGAATTTTAAAAATAAGAAAATTTATTATATTCACTCTTTAGCCTAACTCCCTCTCTCTTATACACACACCAGCTCTTGGATGGAAATTAGTGTGGCCTAAATTCTATCTCTGTCCCCATTCATGGTATTTCCTATTGTCTGGCTGCAGACCTTCAGAGGCACATTGTTAATAGGGAACAGCAGGGGCTGGTCCTTGGTTGAAATGTAGGGCACCCGAATCGAGACTTTTGACTCTGTCATACACAGCTGTAACTTTCTACCTTCCTGCTAAATACCAAGCACTTTGTCTCCTGTCACATAAATCAGACAGAGCCAGATTTTTCTATTCTAGCTGGGTTTGTGTGCCTTCCTCCTCACTGGGTGCCTTCCAGGAGTACATTAATCAATATGACTCAGGGCTGTCTCTGGTGGTTTTGCTGTTTTCAGTCAGCTTCTCCTCAGAGTCTATGGCCTGGCCACCTTACAAGGACCACAGTTTTCCTCAGTCTTTCCCAGTTGTAGGAAGAAGGGAGCATTGAGAGAGAGGATGAAGTTCTTTCAGGAGAGATGAGACTTTTTTTTGAGACATCTCTTTCTTTTGATCTACTGCTGTCATTTTCGATGTGAATTTCTGGGTTTGCGTTATCTGCTAGAATGTCAGATCATTGTGATGGAAGCCAGCTATTGAGAGAGATAGATACACATATGCAGGAGTAAGGGCATTTAATTGAGACCAACATAAAACTAATATTGTGGTAATATTTAAAAATGGTAAATGGGACAACCCAAATAATTATAGTCCTGTCAGGCTGACATCGATCCTTAGTGAAATAAGGGAACATCTGATATAGGGCTCAGTTAGGAAAGAGCTGAAGGATGGAATTAATGCCAATCAACATAAGATTATGGAAAATAGATCCTGTCAAACTAAGCTGATATCATTTTTTTTAGATTACAAGCTATTTTTTAAAGTAATAGTATTGATGTACCATACTCCACAAGCTATTTGACTTCATAGTGCATAACACTTTCATTAAGAAACTAGAAAGATATAAAATGCACATGACACACATTAAATGGATTGTAACCTTTTTTTACTGATGGATGATATGATCTAATTGTAAATGCACTGTCATGCTATCATAGAATTTTTCAGAATATTTGTTCCTAAACCACATGCAATTTAACACTTTTTCAGCATCTAGGAAGAAGTACAAGATTATCACTGATGATGTTTACAAATGATCAAAGCAAATTTTACTGTGAGGAACATAGTTCACTTTTCCAGTGAATCTGTGAATGTTTGATGAGCTGAACACAAATCCCATCTAAGACCAACTGCGAAGTCCAACAGCTAAGAAGAAAGCATATACAGTAATGCTATTTTTGTATGTTTAATGGTCAAAGGATTTAGAGAAAGAAGAAGGTAGAAGTAATATCCTTTAGTAGGTAAAAAAATGCAGTTAACAATGTGGCCTACCTCCCTAGCTATGTGTGTGTCTTCACTTCATTTGGACCATCCAGTTTAATAAAGAAATTTACTTTTACTCTTGATCTTTCCTTGTGAAGAATGCTGGCTATACAAAGTTAAAGATTATCTCAGAGCACATCATCTTGGAAAAGGCCAGAAGGTTAATCAGTAGTTAATCTGTGGTTAATTAATCCATCACAGTCTGGTTAAGTGAGTTAATCTAATTCTCAAGTATATAAGCAGGAGGCAACTGTGTTGCCATTCCAGCAGTTAATTGTTATTGGTTTTAAAAAATATGTTGAAAATTTAGAGTGAAATAAGGTACAGGAACATTTTTGTGTTGAAAAAGCCATCTGGGGCTTGGGTGACAACTTCTTAGACAGACTGGATGACTTTCTAAAGCAGATCCCTGAGAATCAGAAACTCGCTCAGGACATTTATATACCTTTTTTCTTACTACACACCTACTTAAAAACCTTTCTCAGCCTTCATGAAACCCCAATATCTCAAAACTTTTTCCATCCTTTCCCAGGAGGGAATGTTACAGGTAATACTGGTATTAGGTTTTCTTCCTCCTTTTTTTTTACTGACTCTCCCAAATCTTTATACTGTGATTTCCATCAAAACCATCCCTGAGTAGCACTTTCTCCCCTTTTTTCCCCAAAATTACGTGTTCTTTGGTAGCCTCCATCGGCATTTGGTAGCCACCACTGGTACTTTGGCTCCCTCTCAGTACATACCTTCATACTAACCAAGGTTTTACCTGTAGCACCTGAAACCCTTCACAGACATTTTGTAACCTGCCATACCATGACCCTTGAAGCACAAACTAGTATTTGTGCAGCATGGCAGTGAAGTAAATCAGAATATATTGCAATATCTGATCTTAAGAGACACTACCATATGCGTGCCGCAAACAAAAACTTTAAAGAAGACTTTAAAAAAAATTTCTAGACCTAGAAGAATCAATTGACTACAGGATATTTCTATTACTTTGGCATTTCATCAATGTTTCTCTTAGGACTTGTCTGCAGTTGCAAGTTAATTTGAGCCAAGGTGGGCTGTGAATTTAAAATGGAACAACTACTCTGAGTAAATCCACATACTCTTCTGCTGGTAAAAACACTGATATACTCTAATTTAGTAAATCCATCCAGAAAGTTTCCTCTTTTCCATCTAAAAAAATTCAAGAAGGCATTTCAACAGCTATGGTGTTTGGCAGCAAGAGGATAATTTCTGTCTAATTTCATGAGCAAAAAGCACTTTTTTACTTCAAAGTTCAAATCTACTTACTGGACCTACTGTGGACCTATCTCTTCCCACTTCCACACTGTCTTCCAGTCCCACTGGAGGTTATTCTAGAGCCTCTGGTCAAGTGATTTTCTCTGACAGTAAACAGCAAGAACTCTAGGAGATACCTTTCGACTATACTCTAACAAGTCCCTTTTTAGCTTCTCTATCAGCATTTGCTACTAAGATCCAGGGAGCTTCTACTTTTCCATCTTGCTTTATGCCAACTATTATAAGCATGTTTCCCCTAGGATAATTTCCCAGTCTTCTGTTACACTGAGTTTTCACGTGTTTCAAGACCTCATTTTGGAGGAACTTTCCACAGGTTAGTGCATATTATTTTGTTTTCCCTCATTTGCATACCTGAATTTCCTCTGACTCACTTTATTCTCATGCTCATCATCTCCCACCCTTCCCTGGGGCTAATTTTCTTTCCAAGTTTATGGAGTGGAGTTAGCTCTCTTTTTCTGCATATGGACTAATTTTGAACTTATGATATTTTTTTGTTATAATTGCCCCATGGAGCAATTTTTCAACATGAAGTACAGATCATCAGTGTGTGTCAGATATTAGGCTTTCATAACTCAGAGTAAAATTGTATAAATTGTGTCTAAGTATTATAATTGTGCCCAAAGGCCAAAGAGATAAAAAATCAGCCTGATGTTGTGTAAATGGATGGATAATAATTGCTTGTGTCCCAGAGGTCTTACAATCCAAAAATTTTTTTTTGTCTTTTAACTTAATTGGAAATAATTAATATTTATCACTTTTAACAACGAAATCCCAGACTGGGATCTGTTTTCTCCACCCCACTTCCCATTCTATATTCCTGTCTGCTTATTCAGTCCACTTGAGAAATAGTAGGTAGAAATAGTGCTTTAATCAGCCATTTTAGGGCCCACTAAAGAGTACTTCTGACTGGGAATGGTAATGACTATCAGATTCAAATATCTATTACCTGCTACAGAGCAATGAGGCTGATGAAGTTTATGCAGGTATTGCAGATGTATTTGAGATTATCCAAGTTCAATTGAGTGAAAGTAGCTATGGGTGATTTGCCCACTTAAGCAAAGAAGCAATTTTTGCTTTTCCTGTGTCTAAGGACCCCTTAGAACTAAATTAGCACCTATATTTTGGGTAGAATTAAAAGAAATGTTTTTAGTAAAATTATTTCTTCAGTATCCATCCAATATTATAGCTGTTATAATGATGATAAGAACTTCTACCCAGTGAGATGAACTTTCATAAATCTATAGTAGCCTTTTTGTGTGTGTGTGTTCTTGCAATGCCCTCTCCATCTAGAGAAAACATCGAAAAATATCCCATACTGCAAGGCATCATCCTTGAGGTTGACAGGATCAGGCCAGAGCAAGGTTTTTTAGAAGTTAAATCAGAGCTATGGTAATACAAGGCAAAAACTAGGAGAGTGCTTACCTGACAGTGCTACAATTCCATGTTCCCTGTCTGCTGGGATTGTCCTGAAAGAGCAGGTCACAGGCCTATATTTCACTAATGAGGTTAATGAGGAGCCTGGGAAATGGAAACAGACACTACTTTTGGGGTTGGGCTATACACATGGGGTCTGGTAACAAACCTCTGCAGTGATACTTGCAAAACTCCTCTGGCAAATCATAGATGGCAGAACATTTATTTCTATCTTTTGTTATGAATCTATTAAGGACTCAGATTCTTTAAAAAATATTTTAGTGAAGAAAATGTTGTATTTCTACTTCTACAACAAAAGGCTGCAGCTCCCAAACATGCTATTTGTCTTTCTTATTCTTGCTAACTCATTATCAAGTTATTTTAATAATGATAAAATTTTTCAGACTTTAAAGAATGAGGAAAACAATAAATGCTGAACTGTATTGGTTGACTGTGTTAATTTCTTCCGTAATAAATTGCTTAAAATGAAAAACATATCCTCTTATTTTATCATCATTTTAACAGTTTTGACTTTTTTTTTAAGAATCCCCTACTTTTCTACCATAAGGAATTAAAGAAAGAGGCGCAGTTTTTAAGACATTGCCTGTGTTCTTAGTTGTCAGTGAAGGCAAATGTAACTGTTATTTGTTAGATTAGGATTTTTGTTTTTATTCTACTCTGTAAATGGCTGATACCCTGACATGTAGCAATCCAGGTCCTTCAGGCATCTAGAGGAACAAAATGCTAAGAATCCCATAGATATGGGTTTGTGGTGGAAATTCTCTATAATTTATAAAATTTTTTTATGCTTCTATGGAATAGCCAAAGTTCCTATGGGATCAAGAATTTTGAACTAAAGGTGGAAATATATTTGTCCTTATGCTGCAGCAGAAGTATTGCTACAAAAATATTTCAGCCTGTGTCTTGGAAAATGTGATTAATTGTCAAATGAGGATTATCAAAAAAATTGTATTGTGTATGAGAAAATCCACCCTAAATATAAATGCAAGAGTATAAAATCTTGCTATGTAAACCCAATAGAGGAAGACAGAAGAAATGCCATGGTAGGGGGTTTTAAGGGGACTTCATTGTGCAGATGTGGAAGGATGGATGAGAGAACAAGTGATACTAATGAAGTTCCTTGCTCTTGCTGAAGAACAGCCTGAATGGTCCAGTCCTCAGATGGCAAACATTTGTGTTGCTTGCTGGTGCAGATGATGACAGCTCACCTGCATGCAGCCTGGTTCTGGAACCACTGGCTGCCTCGACACTGAATAAAACAGGCTAAAGATCACCAACTGCCAGCACAGCTTGCACAGATGAATTCCCTTAACCCTTGAAATAGAATGGCTGTGGCCAAGCTTCAGTTTGGGGATGTTCCCTGGGCTGCACTGGCCCTCGCACCGTGCCTAGGATTGTCCTGAGAAGGTCTGACAAGCTCTTGGGGTTTGTGGCAGTGAATATTTCAGTGAGGTATCCACGAAGTGAAGCTGATTTTGCATTAAGCATTTCCCAGCTCACTTTCAATGGCAGGCAAACTCAGAATAAGCAGAGTTTGTCAGTAGGTAAATTATAAACAGAGAAAAGGACTACATTTGTCAAATTCATGATTTTCTACCGATTCCTCACTCATCTGCAATTCTCGGCTATATCCCAGCTGTCCTGAGGATTAATTAGTTAATATTTATGGAGCACTGTGAAAATGAGGACTGCTAGAATGGTGCTAAATGTTTTATTTACATGGTTTATAAACAGCAGCCAGTCAGTCCCACATGGGGTTCAGCCCATCACAGTGTTCACAAATTTCCACTGCAGGTTGAATCAGGATGGCTTTTATCATGATGCAATGTATCTTTATTGCTGTAGTAGAGCAAATGTATCCTTTAAATTATGTGATTAGTTTCAGTACAGCTCACTCTCCAGAATAGCTATCATAAAGCGTGAGACTTTGAAAGCATTGCCAAATTTATATTTAGACTTCAGTGTATGATTTCATGTCAAAAATTTATGCACAACCTCATTTGTCAGGCAGCATTATTGATTTTATAATGTGTAATGTTTTTCTTATTGAAAAAGTGTTCCCAGGCCTGAGCTTATTAACACAGTGTTGATTACTCTTTGGGGGCAAGCAAACGGTTTTTCCATTTATTAAAGATGATAAGAAATGGGAAATCATGGGTTTTATATACACATTATTTGAATAAAAATGATGGTTACTGATTAAATAATATGAGGATTGAAAATTAAAGTGTAACACAATGCTTTCCCTTTATAAAGTTGTGCAAGTTACTAGAAAGTCTGCCTGTATTTAACAGACATATTAGGAGTGTTACATTTCCCTCTTTTTTTACTGTGAAAAAAGTTTGCAGCAAAGAACAATACTGTATCTTTTTTTTTATCAATGCCCACATCAACTAAAGTGATGACACTCGGGTTGAGACATCATCATGCCCATAGTGTGCATATTCAAATATTTCAGAGGATTAGAATTTTTGTAAGGAATAAGCATCAAGAGCGCAGATGACTGCTAAGAAACCTAAAACTGAAGGGCTTGGGTGAGGTGAGGAATGTTGCATTGTTTGGGTTTGTTTTATTTTTCCTTTTCTAAAAGACAGTAATGGGATTTAGATATGCAATTTTTAAATTTTTTTTTTCATTTGGATGGTGGTGTCTTGTGAAAATCTCAGTTAAAGCTCTTACTAACTAAATAAAGAAACTATGAAACTTCTGTCTTTACCAGCACTTCCTGTAGGATTATAATGATAAAACCTGTATAATGCTGCAGTAGTGTAACATGGCATATTTAATCAATGAGATAAAGATCAAGCTTCTGGACTTATTGAAATATTTCTAAACTCCACTGACTTCAGTATGGCCAAGACTTCATTAATTATTTCCTCAGCAGGTACTCAGTCTTTGTACCTTGGTGCTCAGTTCTCAGTTCCTCAAATGAAGATTTAGATAGAAGAGATGCTCAGTTCATATTTTTCCCTAAAAGCTGTCTTATTTGCACATTCTGGTTTTCACTAGGGATATTGCTGGCAGGAGCTCCCCTTATGTTGTGTAAACACATAAATAAGCTTTGCAGCAATTAATATTGGTCCACTTTCAAGACTATCCCCACATCTCCACTCCTTTGGAATCCATTATCAACTTTTTCATTATTAACATACCACTCAATTTGGCTTTATAGATTGCCTATAAACTCCTTCTATTATGCCATGTTCATGTTTATATCCCAAGTCTTTCTCTGCCTCCCAGAGGAGCCTGGGGAAATACGAGTTACTTTCAAAACATGCAGCACTGGGCTGTTATGTTGCAGGGTTGATAGTGGCTGAATAGGCAACTTAGAAGTAATTCTTCATGTCCTCTCCTCCTTGATAGCTCAGAGTCTTGGTCTCCTCTGGAGATTCAGTGGCAGATGGTGGTAAAGTTGAAATTAGCTGAAATCTTGCACTCTTCCAATTATTATGTTCCTCCCTGGAATGCGAACCAGGAGTAGACATATTCTTTAAAGGAAACTGATACGGGTCTTGGGCAGGCACAGCAGGGAATTCATTGCAGTATCTTCTTGTGAGTTTTCAGCCTCCTCTCCTCCTTGAGTCCACTTGGATTTTTAATTATCTTTCAGATCCTCTTTTCATTTTGCTTGCTCAGAAATGCAGAATAAAGCCTACCCCCTGTTTTCTATCCAATTTGCTCACAGTCTTCTGTCGCAATTATTGTACTATAATCCTCTCTCTTCATTTTAATCCTTTTCCATAGTCAGTTTATTTCAGAATTAGGGTTCTTATCCTTTGATCTATTAATTTAGAGTTTAACCTTATGCTCTCTTTCTGCTTTTTATTTGGGGCATTGATGAGGATTATTTAAGTGGGAAGAAAGCAGAGCAGGGCCTTCTTATTACACATTAAAGATCCCCAAAAGGAAGGCATTAGGGAAGTCCTCCTAAGGGATGGCTACTGGGAGAAAAATGCAATTTGGGTTTGGATCTGAAAGCAAAGCAGAGTAGGGAAGCTAGAAATGGAAGAGATGGGCACCATCACTCTAATGTTCATTCACTGATTGAAACATCTTATGGTTTAATTTGCTGACTAACTTCAAATAAAGTACGGCTGATGTATTCTGAAAAGCAGAAATCCACCCTCCTCAATACACACCCACACCCACACCCACACCCACTCCCACACCACATCTTGTAAATTGTTTTCATTTTTTCTGAAGTGAGTAGCCTGCCTTTGGTATCAAATGCTTGAGAATAAAAAAAAAAAAAAAAAAAAAAAAAAAAAAAAAACCCCTTTTTTTTTTTTTTTTTTTTTTTTCAACC
>VZSE01003873.1:939538-1159590 GCA_013398275.1 Promerops cafer
AAAAAAAAAAAAAAAAAAAAAAAAAAAAAATCTGCTAATAGTAGGCAGGGAAGAATTAAAAAAACAATTACACACAGCATTTTTCACTATTGCTCATTATGTGTGTTTTTGTGACAAGGACATGTTTAAAACAAACAAAAGATGCTTCAAGGTGTTATTCTGCCAAGTTATATTCCTGCTAAAATGTATGAATGGTCACCTTCATCTAAACTAATAAGAAAGCACATATGAAATCACTCCTAGTTTAGAGTATCTCTAAGGTTTATGTATGTCTATATACATGAATGATATAAAAGATATACTGTCTCTGTCTCACATGCCCATAAAACACTCACAAATACACATACTTATGTAGATATACATGCATGCACAGCTTCATACAGAAGGTAATTTATCTTCATGAAAATCTTTCCAGTGCAGCCAAATCACTTTTTCTACTAAGGAATATGGTAAAACATGTCTATAAATGATGTGATACAACATTGCAAGGTTGGTGGCCCTTGACAGTTTTTCTCTCCAATTATTCTTATGTCTGGAGAATAGTTTGTTCTTCTCAAAGACTTACTGTCCCTGACCAGCCTGTGCGGGAGGAAATTGCATGTTGATAATGTCTTTTGGGGGTTGTGATGACTTGCTTAAAATTTGGATTAAAGTCACCATTTTTTTTCATGTTATTTCCCATCAGAAAGGTGTAAAAATAATACCTTTAAATCAATGAAAATAAATGCTAAGATGCAAATGAAAGATTTCATATGTGTCTCTACCATTCTTTACCCTTCATTCTACCTACACAGTACTTAGAAGTATTTAAAACTAATTAAAATGAGGATTAAACACAGTGATCTGAGAAAGAAAGAGTTTCAGTCACATTCTTTTTTATGATTTCTCAGTGAATCTCTGTAAGGTCTGTCCTTCCTAGAAATATAATGGAGAGGTAGCTGTATTGCTCTGGGATTGGTAATATGAGGTAGAGTCTTTTATTTCTGCTTTGTCAGTACAATGCCAGTCTAAGTCTGTGACTAAAAGTTGTTACCATCCGATGGCTCTTCAATGGGCTGTTGGAAATGAGTTTCATGGTTCCAGTTTCCAGCAGTGAGGCATCCACATCAGAAAAGCCATCATTGCACTTGGCAGTACTAATTGGCACCCTTGTCACAAGCCAAGGACTATAATAGGCTGATGGTAGTCCCTTCAGATCAGAGCTTAGGAACATTGCTGTTGAAGCTTTTATTCCTGCTCCCTGTGCAGTACATTTTTTGTGGACAGACAGAGACATTTCCAGAACTGTCAGTCTGATACTTTTTTCCTCAAGTTACTATACGATAATAAAAAACATTTTGTCAGAAAATTTTTGCAGAGATTTACAGTGTTTCTGTGTTTTATTTTCAAATAATGCTTTTCAGCAAAGATGTTTAGAGCATATTTGGACTCCCTACATTGTTCACTTAAATGATAATAGTTCTGGAGAATATAATTAAAATCATCCACTATCTTGGGTACCCATGTTGCTTCCACAGTGTCGCAGAATTTTGTCTTCTTAATGTATTCTTGCTGTAACCTTTTTAGGTGAGAACACCTAGTCTTGTCATTTCAGAAAAGTGAAATAAGGCATGTGGACAGATATCTTCTTCCAATTCCAGATGTGCTGGTTTGTAGAAATCTCTGTCCTCAGCTGCCCTCCTCCTAGAAGTTACTGACTCCTCCGCTGCTCTGGCAGAGCAGTTTACATGAATGTCCCCCATGTTGCTCCAGGGAAAGCCAAACTAACTCTTTCAGACCACACAATTATTCTACTAGAAGTAGCATTGCAAATTTTGCCTGAAGGCATTTGGAGAAATTTCATACAAGCTTTCACCAGTGTTTACATGAGCTCAGTAAATTCTTGTAGTGTGTAACGAAGCCTTAATTTCCTCTTCTGACAAAGATGTGACCAAAAGAGAAAGTTTTTCTAGACTGGAGGCACAAGAAAACTTACTAGATCTTTAGGGCAAAAAAGTAACTTTGTTAAGTGCTAGGCTAGCCAAATGACACCAGCACTTATCTGGGATACTTGCTACCAGACCAATATTAAAAAGGATTAATTCTAATAACAGAATTCATTGCAGAGCCAAAATAAGGCCAAATTCAGTAGGGCACATGTTTTCTTTAAATATATTAATATTTCTTTAAATGCAATGAAATAATTTACATATTGAATCTCAGGTTCTTGCTTCCATACCATGATGAACTGAGCTTTATGGTAATAGCAGCACTTAAAAAACATTGAAAAGGGTTGAAGGAACTTGGGACATGGAGAGACAGAGAGCAAGAGAAAAAACAGGAAAGAAAGGGAAAGAGAAAGATGGAGATAAGAAAGAAAAAAAAAGACAAAGCCTTAAATTTCTACCCTTTTGCTAGAGCCAAATGTTATTTAAGATTCTGCAACTTGTTTCAAAAATTACTTTTAGTATTTTGCCTGTTATCAGATCTGGAAGTGCCAAAATACTATGAGAAAAGCTGTTTTAATGTTAATTTTGGCCATGGACAGAAGCAGAAGTGTGAAAAATCTCACCACAAGCAATCTTTCACATTTCATTTCCTTCTAGTTTGAAGTTTCAAGCAGTTAGGATTAACATTTGATTTTGTATCCTAATCACAATTGAACCTGAACCTTTTCAGGTATTGCCATCACTAATTAGGAGAGTTGAGTCCATGTTTACATAATAATAAACAGCTATTGAGAGCTGCCTCTGAGAGGATATGGCAGCCAATGAACTTCCATTATATCAGTCCTTCAGCAAAGTATAATGGTGGAAGTCAATATCGTGGACTCTGATCAGGGTGAATACTTTGTGATTATAATAAAGTCTTTTGAATCTTGAGAGTTCTACACTCAAACTGCTCAGGTCCTTTTTCAGTGCTTATAACTGTGATAGCTGAACAATACCATGATCTCTGCAAATCTTCTTTTCCAGTCAGTGACATTCATGAAGAATGAATGTGAGAGTTTGTATTCTAATAATTATGATGCAGTAAAGACTAGATATAGATTTTTATTATTAAGCAGTCTATGTTATTAATGAGAATAGCATCTGTGACAAAATTTATGAATTATCTGCACATTTATTTGAATAAAAGAAAGAAAAGGTGGCAAGTAACTTCTTGAGAGAGGAGGACCTTTCTGGTGTCCATGGTTTTATGAAGTTGAGATGCTAGATATATGCTTGAAAGTATTATTTTTAAAGAAAACAAAATCTGTAATAACACAAAGCACCTTTGTAAATTGAGAAGTCTCCCCTTTTACTTAACAAAACTAAAGGAAAAAAATTAAAAAGAGGATCTCATTTTCCAAAAGAGACTAATTAACATTGTAAACTCTTTTTGTAACTAGAGATAATGTCTGAATTAGAAAATGCTAGAAATTGGTGCCTCCCTTTTAATAAGTAATATACTGCACACATTGCGTGCCAGAGTAACTATCTGTGTATCTAGATCTGTTTTTCCTCTAAATTCATCAGTTGAAGGACAATCAATCATCTTTTGTCATTTTGAGTCAGGTTCACTGCTGTTGCTGATCTGGGTGGGCAGTCGTGTCTATATGTGTATATGTTTTGAATAAGTGTAATGTATGTATGATGGAACTAGTGATACATTTTGAGCTGTGGCACCAGTTTGACCTTGGTGTCAAACTTGAGTGGAGGCAACCAGATAAACGCCAGAGCAGAGAATGGCTATTGTTAGAGACGACCTTAAGCACAAGCATAAGGAGAATGTGGCCTGGAAATCTGCCTTTAGATTTTAATCATTATTGGTGTTTGTTATTCTGTTATGTTATTCTGACACTGACAGTAATGTGTGGGGGTTTTTTTTTGTAAACTAGACAGTCTGGTCTTAATTTTTGGTTATGTTCTCCAGCTGAGTAGAGTTACTGCAAGATGACTGAAATGCCACAGATGTGAATAGATAGACTTACAGGAAAATAATAAAGTCAGATATATGGACTTCATGTTCTTTAAGGTATTTATTTTCTGAATGTTATGTGCTTGCTCAGTCTTTATGTCTTTATGGAACAAATATTTTCCTGCAGAACATGCCACCAAATTGTGTATCTCTTCTTGCATTAAAATCCCTGAAAACCACAAGACTTGTGTTTTTGATAGGATTCTGGAGAGTATGATAGGACTGGAGAATCTGGGTGGATGACACTCATTTCAGAGCTGGGGCATTGCCCTATTACAGCCATATCTACTGCATGTTCTCTTACTCTGTGGTTAATGCAAGACAATTCATGGCAGCTTATTTCTCAAGATTATTTACCTTGAGTGCTTCTTTTTCACAGCATTGAGAGAACAGCTTTTTGTAAGAAGTAGATACTCCTGTGTAAGGTGGGTTTTTTGTGTCAGAAGTCTCAGCAAATTTCTGGTGAGTATTTTCCAGAAAGATCTGACAAGATCTCCAGTAATGACACCCTTCAAGGCTCTTAAAATAAAATCAGATGTTAAAGGTCATGATCTAAATGTTTAATATAGATATGTGTCTCATACAAAATCATGTAAAGCCATCCATGGGTAAGGAAATCAGTGAAATCATATGGTTAGCAAAAAATCTTGTAAGCAATGTCATGGAATAGATTTGACTCCAGAAGGTGGAAACCCCAAACATTTTCAGCCAAAATGATCCCCTTCGTTCGGATACTGCTCTGGTTGTGAGGGCCAGATGCAGTACATTTTCAGCAAAAAATGAGTTACTTTTTCAGCAAAAGAATAAGTGTCATGATGTGATTTCCTTTTGTCCCAGATGAGCTGAGGATATGGAGGCACTAAACAGCTCTTCTGAGTGTTGAGCATCTGAAAATTGTAAAAGGAGAAATTCAGAGCAGTATCTTTTCCCCTTATTTCTGGAACTCATGAAATTGCTCTGAAAAAGAAATATATACTTTTATAGTAGACTAGATAGTGATAAGCAGAAAGTTTTTGAAGAAAATAGCCTACTGGGAAGAAAGAGTTAGATAACTCCAAAAGGTTTTTGTGGACCATCTTCTCTTTGCCAGGCAAACAGAATACTGTGTCAAGGATGAAACATATTTTTAAAATAAGACATAACCACTGCAAGAGAATGTACTTCCTATCTCTCCATTTACCAAGGATTGTCTTCCTCCTTTATTTTGCTTATAACTGCCTCACCTCTTTGCTACTTGTATTTGAACAGAAACATAAGCTGATAGGTTTCCTTGAAGTATGTTCCGCAAGCACACCCTCTGGGGACACTGCATGGACCTGTCACGTGCTGAGGAGGTGACCTGGGTAGAAGATGACTTTTTCTACTTTGTTAGCACATTTCTGGTGGGAGTAGTCACCTGTTCTGTCTTATCTGACACTGCAATGACACTGCAGCCCAAGTTACGCACTGATCTTGCTTGCTATTGGTCACTTGCCACCTCTTAGGACATCTTTTATTATTACAGGATACCACAAGTTTTCCACCCCATGTTCCAGGCTACATACACATAAAATTATTTCCTAAATCCTTTCTGAAGATAAGAGAATCTCTTGTTCTCAAGCAGCTGACATTTATCAGTGTTTCTCAACGCATGCTCTGTACACTGCCATCCATTTGAAGGCCTGAGATGGAGTCTGAAAAATGGCATTAGAACTGTACACTTTTGTTCCATATAAAAGTATTCCTACACAGGTGGGTGAGCAAGAAAAAAACCCCACAAACTAAGCAACAATAATACTAATAACAAAAGCTCAACAGAATATACAAACAAGGATTCAGAAACTAGTAAACTAAAACTAAGAGCAACTATAAAAGATGATGTATGAGTAGTTTTTTAACTAATAAATGATAGTTTAGTTTAGAAAAACAAAAGAGAACCAGTGATCTAGTTGATACTGAGCGTAGTAAGCCGTGTCATATAGATTCATGCAAGAAGAAGGAATCATTTTCTACACATGATCTGTGGGTTCATGTGTCTGTAGCTTTTCTCAGAGATCTTAAAAGGCAGCCACCTAAAGGAAGTATTCAGTAAGTTACATTCCGTAGCCCAGTGTTTGACCTGTGCTGAAATTTATTTAGAGATCTATGCGTTGAGCTATACCTACTCATGTGATGGCTCCAAAGCCAGCAATTGGCCTTTCTTATCTCTTTTTTTTCTCTCTTTTTTAAAAATGATCTCTTATTGAGAAAGATAGTGACTGTGAACCAGGGAAGACAATGAAAGCAGAAATGCCAAACCACTGACTCCAGCTCTTATGTGATGCTGAAAGATTATGTTGAACAAAATTCTCCTGTTCAATCATTGTGTTTGTAGCTGTCTTTTGTCGCAGTTTTTGTTTTAAATTCATACGGATTGCTGCTACCTGCCAAAAGCCTGGCACGGCTTCTTTGCCATTGGTACAAAATATCTGCCATTGTGCTTCATGACCCACTAAAAAATGAGCTTTTCCTGCAAGGATCTCAGGAGTTTTGTGTTTATTTCAATAACTATCTCACAAGTTTTCTTTCCACCAAGTAAGAACAGTTCTGCCCCGTGGGCTGTTCTCTCCTTTAAGCCGATAACGCTGCGTGTGTGCTCCATCTGCAGTGCTGCTGCCACACACAACTGGCTTGACTAAGGACAGGGACAGGGGGGCCTCCCAGCAACAGAATTAAGACACAACATGTTTGTTTTTCTCCTCATTGCTCTGATTTTTATCTTCTCTTCCTTGGTGAACAGTTTATTTTCCTTCCTGTTAGCTGAAATTTCCCCCTCCATTTCTCCAGTGATGCTCACCCCCTTGGCTCATGGACATCATTCAGTCTTTCTAATTTTTTTCTTTTTTCTTTGGGAGCTTGCTTGCCAAGCGAGTCTTCACAAGTTCTCAGAGCTCTGCAGGCAACTAAAGTAATTACAGGATAAACTTATTAATAATATGCATAGAAAAATCACTCTTCTTACAGAGGGAGCTCTAGAAAAGGGAGAGGTATTTAAATGTCACTGATGCAAATTTCTGTGTACATCTCTGTGTGTATGTAGACATCACTAAAACAGGTTGCCCAGAGAAGCTGTGGCTGCCCCATTCCTGGAAGTGTTCAAGGGCAGGTTGGATGGTTTGAGCAACCTGGTCTAGTGGAAGGTGTCCCTGCCCATAGAAGGGTGGTTGGAACAACAGGATCTTTAAGATTTCTTCCAACTCAAGACATTCTGTGACTCAATGATTCTATGATTTATAGTGTGCACTTTTATCTGTGTATGTCTGATGTCTTCATACACTGTTGTAGCTGCTATTACAGTGTTGTTTCAGATGGAGCACTACTGATAACAACTCTAAACCTCACTTCATATACAGTAAATTCTTTTAACACCCTATGCTTACCTAGTACAGCAGATTGTACATTCATTACCTGATGACACATGAAACAAGACACTGATAAGAAGACTCAACTCTCTCTACATTCACCTTGATTTTCTCTTTTTTTTACCTTCTTTTTTTTTCTGTGGATTTACTGAGTTTGTTGCGGTGAGGTTTGTATAATTTACATGATCCTTACTGTATTCAGGATAAACAGTGAGGGAATTCAAATAATCTCAAAAGCAAGGAGTGGGAAGTAAAAACTAATAGTTACAGAGGGCTGTGCAGGCAGGGGCAAGCAGTAGGACTCCACAATGTGTGTTGAAAATTGTATATAACTTTGGGCATGCATGCATGCATACACACAGACAACACTCTTTACTATTGATGGGGCCATAATAATCATTACAAAGAATTTTAATAATGAAGTAAAAATTAGATGCTTGCTGCCATAATAATAGCCTTAAATGTAACAAAATCAAGCCAGCAAGATTGGATTTTCGTTATTCATCTGCTCTGTTGATAATATACCACAGCACAGAGTAATGCTTCAAAAAAGGTTTAGTGTCATATGTCTATTTTGGTCTGTTCTCACCATGGTGTCTCATGGTGCTTTCTTATTGTGTCAGGTTTTTTTCTTTTTTAAATATCAGACTAAATGTGATTTAAATATTCCTCACAGGTGTTATCTGAATTAAAAGGGATGACTATTGCTAGTAGCATGCTTTCTTCTTAACAGCACAATGCACACAGCTTCTTCTTCTCTCCATCCTTATGCTGCATGCTGTTTAACTGTGGCTTTTAAGGTTTCATCAATTCCTACTGACACTTTACTGATAAATAGGTCATTCAGAAATTCAACTGCATCCTAGTTTGAAGGGTTATGAGGCTGAGAGGGTACTGAATAATTTCCTTGCTCTTTCTTTCACCTCCCGCAGCAGGAAAAAACCACCCAGTAAATCTTTGATGAAGGATTATAAATATTAAGGAATTCACAGAAGTAGCTTAAATTTCCTATGAATAAGGGAAAGAAGCATAGGTAGATGCTCTCCCTGTTTGAACTCAGAGTCAGCAATGGGCTGGGGTGATTATCCACCATCCCTAAAATGCAAAGCATGAAGAACCTCACCTTCCTTAGCCACGTAGGCTACAGCTAAGCCAACACTTTCTGGGACTGCTCTATAAAGAGTGGAAGCCACACAAACACGTGGACAATGAATATCCTGACACAGCTGCCTTGAGCATGTGAGCTGAGGGAGGGACGATATTTCTCATAGCATGGTCTGATGTCCAAGTGGGTGGGAAGAGAGGTCACAGGAGGATTGCCACAGCCTTGGTGTGATGCCAGCCTCACATCTTGCCCCTTTCTTCTATCTTCATCTTTGGAGTAGCAGTAATTATACCCCTCTGGAAGCCTCTCCTACAACAACAACTGAGAGATAATGCACAAGTCCGTAGCGCCACAGTGCCAATGTCTCCTCCTCCTCAGAGAAGGTGACAGTCCACAGCTAGGCAAAAACAATACCAAGAAAACAGTTTACATTTGTGCAGATCACAGAATTGTTAAGGCTGGAAAGGACTTTTGAGATCATCAAGTCCAACTGTTAACCTTAACACTGCCATCTTCACCACGAAACCATGACCCCAGCTGCCCCATCTAGATGGTTTTTGAACACTTCCTGGGATGATGATTCCACCACTTGCCTGGGCAGACTGTTCCAATGCCTGAATACTCTTTCAGTAAAGAAATTTTTCCTAGTAACTAATCTAACCCTTCGCTGGTGCAACGTGAGGCCATTTCCTCTTGTCCTGTCACTTGTTACCTGGGAGAAGGTATCATCTACTGATAAAACTTGGACCAGAGTAGCAACACACAGAATTGAAGCTTACCTCATTTTGTCTCACTGGTTAAGAAAGTCCAATTTCTTTTGTTTTCTATTTCTTCCCATGATGTTACAGGATGTTTCTTGCCGCAATATAGTTCTTAGGGGATTGTCTAGACTACACTTTGGTAGTGTGCCACATTTTTTTGCCAACTTGGTCATAAATTGTACTGAAACCTTCTAACTTCTGATTTTTAATGACCTTTAAAACTAGTTATTGGACTTCTGCTTTTTGGGGAATCCACAAGTGTGTTCTTATGTACAGACCTAAACTGATAAGAGTTGACTTGGATAAACGTATGTATAGTCCAGCATATTGTAACTTTTAATCAATTACATTGATTTATTGCCCTTATTGATTCACTGATGTCCATTGAATGATCTGATTTCTTACATTTCTTTGTGGGGTGGGAGAGAGAGGAGGAAACAGAGGCTTTTTATTAGTATCAATTTTTCTGTGAAACTATAAATGGTAAAATGCCAGGATGCAATGTGTTCTGGTGATATATTGGGCACAATTAAATTGAACAATGACTTGCTTATAAATCAAAGCAAAGGAGGAATCATAAACCATTGCTAACCAAGTGACCATAGAGATTTTGAGATGAAAGGAGGAGCAGTTGTTTTTCCCACGATTGATACTCAATTTGTGCTCTGTCATGCATGGAAAACAAACAAATCTTTAAATCATTTCACTTTAACGTGTTCTTCCTTTAACAGCTTTAGAATTGATTTTTAAAAATTTTATTTTATTAAGTAGTGGTGTATATTTAGAAGGTAAATCATACATTATAAAAACAATGGCAGCTTGAAATTTTTTTTTTAAATACCCTGAGACAGAAACATAAAAAGTAGAGTGGGGTGTTTTTCTTTCTTCTTCTTTCTTTCTTTCCTTTCACTTCTCTGTCAAATAACAGGCAGAATAAGAGAAAATCACATTTATAACTTATTCAGCAGATTTGATTCTCAAGGACAATATGTTCTAATGCAGTTGTATAATCAGTTCTTTCCTCCCTCTCCTATAAGCAGGGCATTGTGCTGTGATATAGCACAATAAACTGGTAAAAAACTAAAGGACTCTTTGCTAGAAATAGTCTGTTTTAAAGGCAGGATATTACTGAATTGTATCTTATGCTACTACATTGACTTTGTAAACATTAATGTGGATAATGTTCACAAAGTAATGCATCTGCTTGTTTTATCAATTCGCTGCTTTATTAACTCAAGGCTTTTTAACATACTTGAAATGAACAAGCATGGATTTGTGATAAAAGCATCAAAAATAATGTCAGGCAGAGAACCTGGGCTCTATTCCTGATCCTACTGAAGATTTACTGCAGAATATTACCTAATCCACTATCTTCAAAGTTCACAGACATTAAGTTTGGATCACTTTTATGATCATCTCATCCAATCTTCTATGTAACGTAGGCAAATAACTTTTTCAGGATTTCTACTTCAAGTCTATATTGTACTTGAGCTGGAGAAAATTAGACACTTAAATCTCAGGCAGAAGGGGCCAAGGATTTGAATCCTCTTTGCCAAAGTGATGGACATCTTCCATTTTCTTCTTGAAGTTAAAGACAGCTGTGCATGTTCAATATCTCTAAAAATAAGGCCATCTTGAACAACCTTTACCATCTTTCACTAAGGTTATTTATATTTCTCTACCTCTCATCGGTGTTATGAATTCACTGCTATTTGTAAGGCACTTGAAGGGAGGTGTTACAGAAATTGAAAATATAGCCATACATCATTTGCATTGACTTGAATGTGCTCTGAGAGAGAGAGGGTGAGACAGAAAGAGAAAGAGAAGTATCTTTCTAGATATGGAGACAGTGCATGTATAAGGCTGTTTTTCCTGTCTCCTAGTCATTTACTTATCTGTAAGCACAAAATATTTAGAGGTATTAATGTCATATGCAGAGGAAACAAAGATTTTCTGGGGAGCTGAAAGAGAATAGGTTAATAAGAAATCAGAAAGGTAAAATAAACTAAGGGCACTGCTTAAATGGGAAGGGCACTGCTGAGATGGCTTTACAGTGGGCACTTTTTTTCTTTTGAGCAGAGGCAAATCAAAAGAAAATACATGGATGATTTAAAATGCAGCATTGAAACAGCCTTGCTTCTTGCATAGGTCTTCTGAATGGGATTTGGTTCTGTGTGAAATTAAATGCATTGCATTTCTAACACCCGGGACATATTAGAAAGTGATCTACATTGCCTTGGGATTTTTAGCCCACGCACAATTTGAGTATATTACCACAACAATTAAAATGCAAGCATAATTTCCCAAATAAATACTTAATTTAATCTTCCTTTTGGACAAAAACATTTATATATATATATAACATATATGTATATATGTATATAAATATTTGGATTTTTGTTTTTGCTTTGTTTCTAGAAGATCGTATGAAAAATATCTTTCCTTAATGATGCACTACAAGTAAATCCCCACAGAAAACATGCCAGAATTGTCAGGCATTGCTTGGCATATCTTTAGTACAGAGCAGGACACATAACAAGATTTACCCACTGCCTTGGAGACAGAGAAGGGGTTGTCACGAGGACAGTTCTTCAGAGTTTTTACAAAAATGCATGGCTCCATCTGTCTTCCCTCTTTTCCCTGGCTACGAGAACAGCCTAGCAATTTCAATAACCCAACAAGGGACCTCATGCACCAGGAGAAGTGAGGAACAGATTTTTCAATTTGGCACCATTCTGATTTTTTTTTTTTTTAAATGGCAGTTGAAATAATTATCCCCAGCTACAGGCAGCTGATGGATAGCATGTTTAATCTATGGATCCAGCTTCACGCTCTGCACTGTGTACTGAGGATAAACAGGGATGTTATGAGTGAGAGAGCTGTATGAAATAGTTCAAATACAAATCAAAGGTAGAATGGTTTGTCTTTTTACTGACTTCACAGAAAGGAAACTACTGGAGCTGTTTTACAGGCATCATCTGATTTCACAGGGTCTAAAAGAATAAATAATAAGATGCTGATGCCCTGACCCTGAAATGTTCAAGTTTAAAGCCATACCCAGAGTCATATATAAAATATAAACATGTACACACAATCAAAACATATGCATATAATCAAAGGCCAGCTATATTTCAGCATGAATATATAGAAAACCTCTGCTTACTTACTGGCTAGGACATATCACAGTGTAAATTTCAATACTTACTACATTATTTTCTGATGGAGAAAAATGGGAAGTTTCAATACACTGAATTCACTAAGCCACATAGTAATTTTAACATAGTTTTGTAGCCCAGTGGATTGTTTTTAAAAGAATTAACATGTTTCAGGATCCATCACTTTTTGATATTCAGATATTGAAGGATTTTATAGACTGTTTGATGGGGTAGGTGGTATGGGAAGCATCCCCAAGCTTCAAAGCACAGGTGATTTTTTTGAGATTTGTTTATTAGACTAATATAAGAAATCTTCTTTCCCTCTCCAACAGATCCCACTGCTCAGTTCTTTTCTTTTTTTTTCCTATTTCAGAGATGGAGTTTTGTAGTCATAGGCTTAAAGGACAGGCTTCCCCAATGGCTACAATTTTCTGACAGTGAGTTTCCTGGTAGTTTTGCAATTACTTTCCAGAAACTGTAGCTTTTTCAAACAGTTCTTTGAGCACAGGGCAGAAGATGCAGTTGCACACATTTTGGCTAAATTTTGACCTCCAGGTAGATTTCCTTTATATTGTTCCTCTGCTGTTATTATGATTTCAGCTATAGCAATACCTAGAAGATCTAGACTTGGACCAGACAAAAACCTAGCAGTTATTGCACTATGAGCTGTACAAACAAAGAATAAAATTAAGTCTTTGTCTCAAAGCTTATGGGCCATGTATCAGATGAGAAGTATAAAGGATGCATGAGCAGAAAAGTATAATAAAAAATACTGATTATCATCATAGGGTCTTGGTATATCAAAATCTTAATTCTTGCAACTGTTTTCATAGGGACCAAGGTGAAGCAGAGTTATAAGTGTAGATTTAAAGGAAGGTAATGAAACAGCTCTGTTCATAGGGAACTCCTCCTATGCATGAAAATAGAAATTGTGCTAAAATCCAGCCCCAGTAGATGATGGAGACTGGTTTAATAAACTGATCAAAATAGACATTTTGTCACTTTAAGATGATGGACAAGTTGGCTTTGAAAATGGAACTAATTAGCTGTTATTGGATGCAATATTGAAGGAGGGTACAAAAAAAAGATGAAGGAGAAGGGAGTGAATAGTGCAAAGATAAATCTGAGGCACTGTGAAAATGATCTTTACCTCAGCCTTAACAACAGTTTGCTGTGGGACAAAGCTGTTTGCAGCAAGAGAAAAGAAGGACTTTGCAGGAGTCACATTTTAGATGGGGAATATCTCAGCCCCATGGATGGAGGGGAAACCTGGGGCTTGGCTGTGGTACTGAGAGAGCACCTGGAAGACCCAGAGAGGCGCCTCACTAGATTCATGCGTGCAGTGCAGGGCAAACAGCTGTGTATGAGCACTGGGCATGTCCATTGCTGCTGAGGAAAACGAGCCCTGACCCCTCCTTACAAGCACAGCAGGGTTTGTATAGACAGAAAGGTGAGAGCCACCCCTGGGGATGGTGGGTGCCTGCCAAGGGCTCTGGCAGTCTGGCTGCATTCGCCTTTTAAAGCCTTCACATCTGTGCCCCTGGCAGCACGGCTTTTAATTATCCTTTTAAGCTCTGCCTCTACCCACTTTAGTCAGGAGAGCACAAGAAGGGATTTTCTTTCTACCTCTTCAGTGTCAAGATAGGTTGCTTTGCTTTTTCTTTCCCTTGAATATACTGATCTCTGAAACACTTCATAATTATCCCCTGTTCCAACCTTAGCTGATCCTTTTTTCTCCTCTCCCTTTTGGTGACTGATTTTATTTTTTTGAATTTTATAAAGAGTGTTTTTTAATTATGTTTTTTGTTGCATTTTAATCATGGTTTTATTGCCCCTTGCAGCACCTTGGGCATAGTATAAATATTATCATAGCCTTTCAATGTTTAAAAGATACCATGTCTGTTATGATAAAATATGTCATTACTAAATGTGTCAGGAACAGTCACATTTTTTTTCTCACATGGTCTTTGGTTGTTGTTCTGTAGCAAATATGCTTAACAGCCCTCAGCCTAGCTTTTCTGTGTGAAGAACTAGGATATAACCAGTTTCTGTTGTTTTTAAGAAGAAAGAAAAATCACAGCCTCTGGCTCAGTTGCTCAGCTAATGTAAAATGGCACAATGTTATTAAAATCAATGTGACCTGGGCCAGGTTGGTCTAGCCAGGCTGTTGAGTGATACTAATATATCATTCAGTACATTACATTTCTAGAGTAATAATACAGCTAGAAATTTCCAATGGCACCCCAAATTTTAGGCTGATTCACTTACAAATTACAGTGCTGAATGAAGGGCATCAAAAACAACAGTCCTGGTGCTTCTTTCAGTGTAAGTGCCTATTTTTTTTTCCCTGGGGGAAATTCTGGCAAATTTTAATCTTTGTTGGATCCAGCAGGGCTTCAAACCATGTTTTTAGATATGTGAGGGTTTTTTAGAAAAAATATGTTGATACCCCATTCTTGGTGCCTTTTGCACTACGTGATAATATTTTCTGAGTTATTCTTCCAATTCAAACATGGAAGAACCAATGACAGAGCTCTGATTTGATAGCTGAGAGCATCTGGACAGAGTGTGATGTGTACGTGTCATCTCATGGAAGGTCACACTAAGTGTAACACAACTTTATTCAAGAGCAGAAAATTGGTAGGGGGTATGTGTGGCCTCAACAGCTCTACTGTACACTCCTACATCACAGGATCAGGGCCTCACTAAATCCTGTGTGTGAAAAATTCCTTCGAGAAGATAAAATAAGGGGCATCACAATGGAAGCATTTTGATCAACAGCGCAAAAAGTAACTGCCTGCACAGAACCACATGAACACTTGAGACCATAGCATGGCAGTGGCAAATCCCTGCTGCACAAAAGACAAATTACAAGCACATTTTCTGGAAAATATGTCCCTGATGTTGTGCAGGTTTTTTGATGCTTGCATTTGGATTTTTGTTTTTGAATTTCATTATCATACGGAAAATATTGCAGATTTTAACAGATCAATTTTAAAGAAAGATTCTGCTCAGTTACTTCCTTGGTGATGACTGGGACTTTAAAATTATTGCATGTATTAAAATGTCAAGCAGTTTGGAAGTCCTGAAATCATTGTCCCTCACTGTAAGGATCAGTGTCCAAGAAGGACTCATAATGGGTCAAATCAAAGAGACTTCAGGGCAACCCCATCTGTGTGTAAACAGGTAGAAACTGGATGAGATCCAAGGATTAAAGGAAGTGTTTAAATGTTAGTGTTCCTAACACTGGTAGCAGGGAATCATTAACCAGATTCCAGAGATCCTGAAAATGTGGAATTTCTGTACTATTGGAAGATTCCTTTTTTTAAGGAAAAGACTTTGAAGCCACCAGTCGCAAAGTCCTTCGTGAAGTGACATTCTGGAAAAAGAAACAATTTTTCAGGTCAGTCATGTCATTCTTTCCCCATCAAGGAGACTGTGTTTTGCTGCTATTTTTGCAGGAGTTTCGGCATTATTTCAAAATAAATCATAGAATCATAGAAGGATGGAACATGTTGAGTTGCAAGGCACCCATCAGGATCATAAAGCCTGACTCCTGGCCCTGTCAGGTCACACCAAGAATCCTGCCAAGTGCCTGAGAGCATTGCCCAAACTCTTTGTGAACTTAGACCAGCTTGGTGCTGTGACCACTTTCCTGGGGAGCCTGTTCCAGTGCTCAACCACCCTCTGGATGAAAACCACATAAAATATATGTCAAGAACAGGAAAATAATTTTATTTAAACCTGAAAAGCCAAACCTGAAAGCCAAAATATTACATTTCAACACTGTTAAACTACATTCCAAATAATATTATTGGAAAATACACTTTTTGTTCTGAAATTAAAAGCAAAAAATGAAAAAAAGCCAGAGTTCAAAGAATGGACATTTTCTAAGAGTTGCAGCACTGAGATATTTTCATCTGGTTTTAGTTACTGAAGTTTGACTGTCTTTTGTATTGAAATGAAGAGTTACGAAAACTTTTGTGTGCTACTTCTTGCCTTTCAGAAGTTTTCCAAGAATTCACCATCAGCCAGGTCTATGTACACATTGCACTCTGTCTCTGATGAGGTTTGTTTTAATGAAAGAAAAGAGGAAATAACTCATGGATGAATACAGTTCTTCAGTAATATAGCTTGTAATGATAAATGTCATAATTTGCCTAAGTTCTTGTGTACCATTCTTCCCATCTCACTGCTAAGAATCTTTTGATCTAAGGAACATCCATGATAATTTAAAAATATAGTTTCAGATAAAAATTCATATTCTTTTTGAAATTAAAATTAAAAGCATTTAGCAAGCAATCATAACTACATTCCAGTTAACAATTACATAGGATAATCAAACATCATGCTCTAAAACTCTGGCAGTAGGAAGTAGAAGAGGATTTTCTTGCTTTTGCATTTTACATAATTATCTATCTTTGTTAGAGATGGATTTTTAAAACCTCTTCTCTACTTAAAGTATCAAATACTAGTTGCAGAGTAGCAGAGGGGTGGCTAATCCTGTGTGCTTTCATGTGGCTGTAAACCATAGGACACATGGTGAATCAATGGGAGAGATGATTGAAGAGCAATTCACAGACGGGCGATGACAATGGCTCATCATGGATCCTATTTTGGGAATTGGTGGGGCTGTGCATATCGTCTTTCAAGGTCACCCAGAGATATCAGCTTCATTAGCCCCTTCTGGCTCGTCCTTGCTGTTAGCAGCAGAGGCTGATTACACCCACGCTCCCTGTGCCAGCACGGCCCATTGCTCCTCTTCCCGCAGCGTGAGCTGGCCCTGGCAAGGGAGCCTCACCTGGACAGCTCAGGAGGTGCCACATGTTGCTCCCTCCTGGCCTAAGCCAATGAGACACAACGGTGGTTTGATTGTCTCAACATTCCCTCATTAACACGTATCTGCAGATTGATTTTTAGCATGCTTTTGATGGAAATTATTTCTCTCAGAAAAATCAACAGTTGTTCAGAGAAAATCCCATATGAGAAGATTTGGTTTCTTCTTTACATGCTAAAAACCATGGGTTCTTTGGGGCAAGACATGTTCTAACAGCTATTAGTATAAATCAGCCCAGTGCCTGGTGGCTTTAGCAAGGAGGGGATGAACACATGCCCAAAATGTTCATTTTTTTTTTATTATTTTTTTCTTTTTTCTTTTTTCTTTTTTCTTTTTTCTTTTTTCTTTTTTCTTTTTTCTTTTTTCTTTTTTCTTTTTTCTTTTTTCTTTTTTCTTTTTTCTTTTTTCTTTTTTCTTTTTTCTTTTTTCTTTTTTCTTTTTTCTTTTTTCTTTTTTCTTTTTTCTTTTTTCTTTTTTCTTTTTTCTTTTTTCTTTTTTCTTTTTTCTTTTTTCTTTTTTCTTTTTTCTTTTTTCTTTTTTCTTTTTTCTTTTTTCTTTTTTCTTTTTTCTTTTTTCTTTTTTCTTTTTTCTTTTTTCTTTTTTCTTTTTTCTTTTTTCTTTTTTCTTTTTTCTTTTTTCTTTTTTCTTTTTTCTTTTTTCTTTTTTCTTTTTTCTTTTTTCTTTTTTCTTTTTTCTTTTTTCTTTTTTCTTTTTTCTTTTTTCTTTTTTCTTTTTTCTTTTTTCTTTTTTCTTTTTTCTTTTTTCTTTTTTCTTTTTTCTTTTTTCTTTTTTCTTTTTTCTTTTTTCTTTTTTCTTTTTTCTTTTTTCTTTTTTCTTTTTTCTTTTTTCTTTTTTCTTTTTTCTTTTTTCTTTTTTCTTTTTTCTTTTTTCTTTTTTCTTTTTTCTTTTTTCTTTTTTCTTTTTTCTTTTTTCTTTTTTCTTTTTTCTTTTTTCTTTTTTCTTTTTTCTTTTTTCTTTTTTCTTTTTTCTTTTTTCTTTTTTCTTTTTTCTTTTTTCTTTTTTCTTTTTTCTTTTTTCTTTTTTCTTTTTTCTTTTTTCTTTTTTCTTTTTTCTTTTTTCTTTTTTCTTTTTTCTTTTTTCTTTTTTCTTTTTTCTTTTTTCTTTTTTCTTTTTTCTTTTTTCTTTTTTCTTTTTTCTTTTTTCTTTTTTCTTCTTCTTTTTTGTTTTTTAATAAGAGTTTAAAGTAGAAAGGTTCCCTCATCTCCCTAATTCATCAAGGGTACTTTGGAAATCCTGTCACTGGTAGGGGAGGCTTAGATGCTCACACAGAACAGCTTTATCCTTCTCTTGAAGCCATTTGTACATGTAATTGTGTTATCAGCTCATTGACCAGTACACAATGTATATGCAAATGTGTGCTCTTCAATTGTAATGACAAAAAGTAAAATTCATCTAAAAAATAATTTGAAAATCACATACTATGAGTATGGTCTGTTGCTGTGGAGACTTGAGGATGCTTGACTGTCTCTGCTCTGCTGTTGGTGTTAAACCAAACCTGTGTACTCCATGACTGAATTACTCTCATGTCTTTGGTTTCCAGAGGGACAGAGTTAAATGCTGCCTGCCTAAGAAATGCTCAGCTGAATAATAAAGCATGGAAGCTCAAGCTGCAGTGAACAGTCACTCACGACCTTCTTTTTGCATGACAATCACCAGCTGAGCGGAACAGTGATAATCTCTTTTGGTAACACTGCTGCTGCTGCTATTGCATCAGGAAGACTGATACGATGGATGCACACAGGAGTCTCTGGTCTTCCAGTGAGCATGTGAATATACCACAATAGATACAACTCTCTTGGCTATCCAGGGTTAGGAGGCAGAAGGCACAGTGTCACCTGTATGGGCTAGACTGTCCTGTTACTCATAAAATCCACTGGCATCACTGCTTCCAACTCCAGCATTGGTGATAACTCATTGCTGTTCAAAGAGATTATTCAAGTGTTCATAGTTAAAACTGCAGGACACATTTTTAGTTGGTGTAAACTGGCCAGGTGCCCATCAAGAGATGTCTACTATTATAAGTTTGTTGGTAGGATGATTCTGTATGGTCTTCTCTGGTCTTCAAATTCTATAAACTACACTTTTGACATAGCAACTTAGTTAGGAAAGCTAATTAAAGAGCACATGGCTTTCACTGGTGACATGCATCTGTCCACAGATGTCGAGAAATTTTAGGCATGTTCTCTATTTGGATGGGAAAAGAACCTTGGCAAAAGCAGGAAACTCATTTTGGCACCCTTTGGTGACCTGACAGATAGGAAGAAAGTTCCTGATAACATTCAGATCTCACTCTTGGGTTGTCTGCTTTCCTGTATCCAAAGGAAATAAATATCTGTGCTTGGACAGTTTGGGGTAAAACTGTTCAGAAGTCTACTTTTAAAACAATGACTGAGAGGACAAACCAAAGATAAAAACAGGTAAGCAAACAAAGAACGAGCTGTAGCAAGCTGCCAGATTTAAGTCACAGCCGTGAAGTCCTGCAAGAAGCAGAAGTGCTTCTTTTAATCTCAGGAGCAACCATATGCCTAATTGTGTAATCAGCACAGCGTAGCGTTGGATCTGCTTGTGGCAGACATGCCAAGTTTTGTGCTGTGCCTGGAGTGAACTATGATGTTTACCAAAAGGACACATATATTCACACTCACATATACTCTGAGTTGGAAATACTGGCCATTGCAGCCAGTGGAGGTGAGGAGTAACTGTGGAACAGCACAGAAGGTGGTCAGTGAGTAATGTGGAGACTGTTCTGAGCAGAGGGAAGGATATACAGAGAGTATGAAGATGCCTGGTGTGGATAAATGTCAGTGTCTGGGGAATCATCTGAGAACAAGCTGGGCAGAAGAACTTTACAGAAAGGGTGACTGGGGAATGGAATGGACTGCCCAGGGAGGTGGTGAAGTCACCATCCCTGGAGATGTTTAAGGAAAGCCTGGATGTGGCACTCAGTGCTATGGTCTCGTTGACAAGGTGCTGTTGGTTCATGGGTTGGACTTGATCTCAAAGGTCTTTTCCAGCCTCATTGATTCTGTGATTCTGTGATTACTGGATAAATGATTTAAAACTTGCTGAAAGGAGTCTCAGGCAAGTGTGCAGAACCTGCTGAATGTTGAAGAAACAACTGGAAAATATGTCACCTTTCAGCTCTTTCACTTTTTCTGTTTCTTAGTACTGACATCTACTCCTACTTCCTTACTGTAAAGTACAAAGGGACAACTTTCTTGTTTCTTTTTCAGTAGGTATTGTAAGAGCCCCTAATGGCCCCTTAATTGCAAGCAATTATTGAAGATAAAATATATATAAAAACAAGAAGTTATAAAATGCATAAGATATATGCTTCCTAGCAAGGTTTTAGGGCAAAACTTTACTATTGACATTTTCTTCTTTAAAGTTCTAGTTTTTTAAGTTGTATAACTTTAAATGTCTGTCATACAGTAGGCAGTCTCTTCAAATGACTATTATTTTTAATTAAATGCTGAAATCCTGGCTGGGAATCAACACATGTTTTTGAATTTTCAGGCTATTTTTAGAGTTCTTAAGTAAGATCTCAGCATTGTAATTTTTGACAGGTCTTTTTGAAAATCCCAGTATGGATAGTGTTATCTCAGCCAAATTAATTCCTAGAGTAATTCACTTTGATCCATTAAGGACTTGCCCTTGTGAGATTTTTTTGGCATGTCCATTGCCTTAGAGACATAACTGTAGAATTAAGTGTATGTAAACTTTTGATCACCTACAAATTGAATTTTATCCTTACCAGTGGCATTATTTCTTTCTAAGCATTTGATGATGTGTAATCATGTCACTTGAGAGAGATGGGAATTTCATGTATGTGCCTTTAAAGAAGTTGTGTCTTTTTCACTTTAATCTCTGGAGCAACAATTTTCTATCCTTGAACAAGGCATATATTCTCACTTTACCTACTGATATTTTTTGAAACATTAAAAGTTAGAATTTTTTTTTAATGAGTCCTTATTTGCTTTTCTCTCTCTTCTTCATGGGGCCAGGGGCAAGGAGAGAAGGTGAAAATCAGCTCTGCTGAGGGATGGGTAGGCAAGTTCCCATCCTACTAAACTCAGTGGGAGGGTTGCTACTGATATGAATAGGTCTCTCTCTGATGCACACAGTTCTCCTGTAACATTCAGCAGGTATCCCAGAAAATCAGTACAAGCTTTGGGCAGAAATGCATAATAGGAAGAGAATGCATTTTTAAAATATTCCTTTATTTTTACTCTTTTAAAATTACATAGCTCATAGAAGGCAGCAGACAGAATATACAGTCTGTTCTGTGTGTCTGTGAATAACTGCTGAGATTCCTGCTAGAAACACTCACACAACAGAAAAGCAAAAATGCCCTGATAAAAACTCTTTAATTTCCCTTCCCTCTCTTTTTTCCTCAGAGTGCCTTTATGTTCTTTTGATGGAAGCTAACTGGAATTAAATATTGAAAAGAGTTAAAAAATGGGTAACTTCTTTTCTGAAACTCAGAAAAAAAAAGAGATTTCAAATCTGTGAAAGACGATTTTGACTATCTAGTTTGGCCTCCTGCGAAGCACAGGACATGGCATTGTCAACCTTGTAAAGGTACCTCTAACCTGTGCTGGACTAAGGCAGAACTTACAGAAATACATCTTGACTTTATTTGGACACATCAGACAATATAGGATCTACAACCTTGTTTGACAGCTTATTTCCGTATTCATATTGTTAGAAAGTGGTGCTATGTTGTTAATAATAGCAGATCCACCAATTGCTTTGGAAATAGTTACTGTTTATATACTCTGCTACATGGCTGTCTTCCCTCCCAGGCTGAAGCCTTAATTTGAAAATATCTGTGCCATGGATAATCCATTCAGGACAGGATTTATGGAGATCCTGTGGGGTGCCGGTTTCTGTTAATTAGCGTAGGAGTTGGAAGCCAGAGAAAACCACGGGATCTGCCTGTCCAGCTGCTGGAGTAGAGAATATCCTTTTCTTCACACTGATGCTGAGCTTCTCCACTCCTGGAGACTGTCATTACCAAGTCACAAAAAGCTTCCACCCTTATAGCCTGAAATCTTGTGAAAATGGTTTCTTTGGCATATTTGCAGCCCAGTGAAAGAGCTTTCTAGTATCACTTCCTGCTGATCTGCACTGCTCGAGGAGAGCGGGTAAAAATGAAGTTACGGTTGAACCAGAAACAATGGAATTTGGAATGACAGAATCTACCTGATTCCTAGAACCAATATTTAGGAGCTCCAATGGGGAAAATATATTTTGGAAAGTAAAGGAGAAAAAAATATTTTATAGGTAGCTGTGCATGTGCTAAGATCCCAAAGGGAACAATTGGCTTCTGCAAATCAGAGAAGAAATGTATTTTTCAGGCTATTGTTGAGAAGAAAAAGAGAAAAACTTTTTTCCACAGCTGGAAAACAGTCCACTTTTCAGGTGTCTGTTTGGAGTACATGGGAAAACAATTATTTTTATTAAAAAAAAAACCAAAAAAACCAACAAAACAGGAAGCAAAGCAGATATACTAGGAAAGTGCTGTAGTAATGAAGTGGGAAAACACTTAATTCTGAACTGATTTATGAGGACTCACCTCACCACTGCAGAGGTGATGGGGATGCCAGGCAACAATATCACAGGACCTCTTATCTGGCACAACACAGCATAGAACAGGAGCTGCTCTGTACGGGCTGTGCTTGAGGTAGCCTTAGGCACAAACTGGAGAGGAAGGCTGCTCAGCCTCATTCCCTGTGCTTTTCCGTGGAGAGCAGATGAGACAATAGCATTTAATCCATTAAGTGTGTGGTGTGGAGGGGGATGCCATCCTCCCAAAACAAAGATGGAAGGTAGTCTTGATCTTTTTGCATAAAACACTAAAGCTTATGCAGCATCTCAGGTACACCCTCTGAGCTCTGTGCTGCCATACCAGAATTAGTTCCAGCCTGTTTTCTAGTATGTATCTGAACACCTTCCCTGTTAAAACCTCAACTACCCAACGAAAATTTTGGGTGGAAGGTGAGTGATGCACAGCTTCTCACTGTTGCTGCCTTCCGAATGGAAAAAAAGTGTGATTAGCATCTATTGGTGGTCACACTTCCTCCTCACAGTCATTATGGTGCTCTTCTGATACCTTAAGTTTAGCTTTCGTATTTTCCAGGTTCTGTACTGCATTAGTATGTAACTCTGACCTTCATATACAGTGTTAGCAAGTTCTCTTCACAGGGAGTTTAGTTAGACAAAACAATCCTTTTCCAGCCTGACAACCAAGGACACCATTGCAGCTTCAGGCCCTAAAAGTATAGACAGCAGTGAACTGAGGAGAGCAATCTGGGAGGATGGGACTTCATAACCTGAAGCTGTAATTGGACAGTTAACCCCAATATGTAAATGGACCAAAACTTATAAAAGTGTGAAAAGTCGTGACCTGGTGTCCATCTTGGGTGGAGCCACGGCCAGGCTCTTGTACTGCCCAAGGTGTATCCTTTGAAAGCCTTTTAATAAATGCCTACTTTATTCTTTTAACACCCTAGCCTCTGTTCTAGATAGCCTCTCAAGCCATCAGTTTTTGGTGACTCCGCCGGGACTCAAACCCAGAACCTTTGAATTGGAAGTCCAATGATCAATGGCACACAGCTGCTAGGGCAGTACTGGGACTGTGCACATCCTAAGCACTGGCACAGATCCCTTCTTCTCTGATTCTGGGATTGCAGGCCATTTGCATTTTCCCTAAATACAGTTTATTGCTGCCTTCCCTTCTGATGTCTTGAAAGGTTGTCCTCCACTTTCTACAGACTGTATCTCCTACTGCAGGTGGGAACACAGTTTGGAGCCACTGTTGCACAAGCAGCCTGGGAGATGGCTGGTACTCCTTAAATGGTCTGGACTGAGTTGCTCCTGCTGCTGCTGCTTGTAAAAAGGAAAATCATCAACCACCTCTTCACACTGGAATTGTCATACTCATTCTTGAAAAAATGCCTGAAATACAGCTAAGTAACTTTTATCCTCTTTGCTATCTCTCACTAGATTTAATGATATTTAATATTTCTGCCACTACCTCTTGCAGAACAGAACAAGAAAGCAGCATAATGCTATCTAAGCATGGTGCAAACAGAACACATTTATTTATTTCTGTTCATTAATTAGACTGCTGTAATGCAGCCAGTTCCTCCTCTAGTTCTTCAATAGCAGTAGGTTTTCATTCATCTAATAATGATTTTATGACTTGCAAAATGGCACTGAGTAAAATTTCACATGATGAACGTGTCTGCCTGTCTTCTTTGGTGGCTTGAGTTTCTGGACACACAGGAATAGAGAGAGCCCAGTGGAGAAATAAACTTGAATTATTGGGACTTGGCTGTAAACATGGAGCTGGGAGCTTATTCTATCTGACTTTGTGTGCTGGCATCATTCTTTCTGGTGCCCACTGGATAGTGAAATCAAAGCAAAATCTCAGCAAGCCAGAGAAAAGAGAATGAATAGAGAAGGGAGATCAACAGAAGAGCTGTTAACACTTCTTTGCATATTTTAAGGGTAAATGGCCTTTGTCTGACTTCTTAGGTATTACAGTTGCATTTTAGCCAAGTATTTCACGATTGAATCCAGGAGCTATGAGTTTAAACCACCTTTCAAAGCACATTTTCCACAAAGGAAACAACAGGTGTAAATCTGGTACCCTTCATAGTTTGTTCCAATGGCTAATCATACTCACTGTGCTTTATTTCTCATTTGAATTCGTCTGGCTTTAGCTCCCATCCACTGATTCCTGTTATGACTCTCTGCTAGATTGGTTTAATTTTACTTCCTACACCCTGTTCCTTTCAGATTTATTGGCCAAGTTCTTCTAAAAATAGAATAAAAGCAAAAACAGTTGGCAGAGAGGCAGAGAGAGGGGGAGGGAGGAAGGAAGGAAGGAAGGAAGGAAGGAAGGAAGGAAGGAGTATAATTCCTTGAACAATTCCTTGAACCATCATGATAGTATTCAGGGCAGTCAAACCTAGAGTTACTGACATGGGTCAAGATTAATAATGCCATAGAAAGACTCGTAAGCATGTCACATCTGTCACATCTGCCATATTTGCCTTCGAGTGCCCATTCTGGCACAGGACGTTTGGCTTCTAGGCACTCATAAGGTCAAAGTATTAAAAAATTAGTGATAATAACTTTAAAGATTTTTGATATTGGGTCATTATATCCTTGCCTTCATGATTATTTTTCAAAGTCTCAGAATTTTTTTCTGAACATCCCGTATTTTTTAAAACAGGGCTTTTCACAGGGCAAGTTGAGAAGGACTCATGAAGTTTTAAACAACTAGCCTACACCAGTCCCAAGTCCTGTCCACTGCCCTTCTTCCCCCTTTTCTGATAGGTGTCCAGCATGATGTGTCATCCCTGTGAAGTCAGGGCTCAATATAGTCCATAGAACACAGCTGCTCTCCCAGGCCTTGTCTCCAACTCTTAGTGGATTTAACCATCTTTTCTTGATCTCTGGCCTGAGGACAGTGGTGGAAGGGTACAGCTGAAGAAGAACCCTTCAGTACCTCTGTTTATAACAATTTTAGTTGTTCAGGTACTGGAAGAGACTGTGAGATAAGCTGTGTGTTTTGCTACTGTCATGTACATAAGCAACCATATGCACTTGAAACAAGAGTCCAATGACAATGGCTCTGTTATCTTTGAAAGCTTTTAATGAGCTCCATATGTCTAGCAATCTGCAGCACAAATTCGAGGCACAAATTAAAATGTGGCTTTTTATCTCAAGGACTCATTGGCTTATTATTATGGGCCATGTTCTGACCCTGGGAGGTGGATGTCTCTGGATAGTGTGACTGGTTCCTGATCTGAAGCCTGTAGCAAGCCAAGGTTTGCAGAGATAGGTAACAGCTTTTATTAAACCAACTGTTGGAAAAAGTAGAGGAGGTGTCAGGAGCACAGACTTTGCTGCCAAAACTTGACTATTTTTTCCCCTGCTTGTATTAGTTTCCTTAATAAGGCCTCTCTTTCCAAAATTTTCTAGTCCTTTACCTTCTGATCATTATGGCTTCAAGTAATAAGGGTTTCATGAAAAGAGCTGAGCAGGTCACATTATCATTCCTTTAATGCTGTAAACATCTAGTCTTGCATAAAAATAGACCAAGTGTCATTACTGGAGATAAACTTAGACCAATGACTGTTTTCTCTGTGCATTTTTGCAAGACTACATTTGGAATCAAATTTTGTTTCCTGAGCTCATGTCCAATTACAACAAGGTGGATTTCTGTTTTGCATATCTTACAGCACTGTCATGAGCAGTCACAAGCTGCATGCGATTGCTAGCGTAGAGTAGGTTATTTTAGCAATCTACCAATTTCACCAATCTACCCGGAATTTGATACAACGTTTACCGGCAAAGTCTTCCCTGCTGGCAACAGAGGTTCATTGCTTCTTCAGCCACTTTCAGTCACAGCATCCCAGTCTCAAGCTTTTTGAATATTAAAGCATGTCAGCTCTCTTTGTGAGGTTGTGTCCTCACAACACTGCTATATTAAAGGTTTGTCATCCTTATGGCCTAGCCAAAGGCACAAACAATGAGAACTTAGCCAAGGATGTCCATCAGTCTGGAATAATCTTTGGTTCCTTCAGACACAAAAGAAGCCACAGGATATTTAAGCCACTGGCTTCCTTGCAGTAGTAGTGGCCGCAGATTTTTTCCAGTGTTTTTCACAGTAGAGAGACTGGTGAAATCTGGATATTTTGCTTGGGCATTTAGCTTCAGCCAAAGGCTAAGTGACCTCTCCTGCTTCTTGTTGATGGGGTGAAATAACCTCAATTTGCTTTATAGAAGAAATTGCCTTGAGATTATCTAATGAAGGTATTATTATCATTATTATGAAGTGAATGGGAAAAGTGTTTGGATAATTGGCAGAAGAGAAAATGAGAACAGCGAACAGTTACAACTCTGAGGCCCCTTGGCAACAGATACCTTCTTAAGTGCATGTGAAACAGGCAGCTCCCTTGATCAGCACAGACCTCTCTGCTGGAGAGGCAGCTTCTTCTAGAAGTGTAATTGTGAATTTAAATGCACGGGAACCGAGAAACAGAAATAACAAGGTTCTTGATTTCCACCCCTCCCACTAACTAATATGCATTTACTGCTAATTAAGTTAGAGGTATAGACTGCATTCCCTGGCAGGAATTTGTCTCCTACTATTTGTTACGATGAATAGCAAAGGAAACCCTTTTTCCATTTGAATTAATATATCCCTGTTTTGTTTTCTGTGGGGTTTTTTTGGTCTTTTATTTTATTTTTTTTTTTTTTTAAACCCTACCACTTGTTTTATTGCTTGAAAATATGTTCAGATTCTTCTATGGAGGGATTATCTTTCTGCTGCTGTACTGAAACACAGGAGTAAAATAAGAAGCAAATATTTTAGGATAAATGCTTAAAGCAGCCTCAAGCCCTGTCTGTGCAACTGTCCCTCCACTCTCAGGAGCTGAGTAATTGCATCAGGCAGGTGAGAGCCATTCAGTGCTGCTCTGCCCAGGGAGGGTGATGTCTGGTGTGAGGTCAGCTAACATCCCAGAGTGCTGAGGTTGGGTCCTTGCTGCCACTAGTGATGCTTTTTTCCATCCTGGGAAGATCCACATGTGACAAATTGTGGATGCACATGCAGTGCTTTTTGTTTCACTAATTTTTTTAAATATCTATTTGTTTATTTAGTCTGACTTTTAAACACGGGGCTCAGGAGCCATTTTTTTGGCCTTAATGTATTCCACCTGGCCTCTGACTGTTGTGCCAAGAGGTTATAGAGCTCCCCATGGTGCCGTGTCATGTCAGTCAGCCTGGTGCAGATCTACCCAGCACCATCCCAAGACCAAGAAGGAGCCAGAGGCACCCAATTAGATAACTGATTTTATTTCTCTGGGTGTTTTTCTGACATCAGATATTTATCCTCCCCAAAATACTCCTGTTACTTCTCTCATTGGCATAGGGACTAGGTTTTCTGTAGAAAATAGAAAAAACAACCTGATCTCAATATTTCTTCTTATAGGGAAATATATGTTTTTATTCTTGGTAGAGACATTGTTTATAAATAGGGGATGGAGACCTAGCAGGCAAACTCATTATACATTCCTTTCCTCCTCCTTTCATGTTCTTGTGATTTTTGTTGTATTCAGAAAGCCTTTGTTGTCCAAAGCTACATGTTATTATGCTCCTAGCTGAAGCCTGGGAATGAAGGACAGTAAATTTTGAATCTTCTAATGAGATAGGAAGCGTGATCGAATGTGTACGGACTGTGGCACTGCATGGTAGCTGCTGAAATGACTGCTAGGGAAGGCAATTTTCTACTTCATGTCCCTTTTCTCCATTCCTACTCATTTATATAGGCTGTAAGTTCTTAGCATGTTCCTATGAATCTACACAATGCCTTATACAACACCACTTCAGTAGGGTCCTATAGAGCCCCTTGTCAGAACGTATAATATATGCTTGCAAACAAATGGTAATAAATCCCAATAGCAGTTAGTGCCGCATGAGCGTATCACAGAGGCACTGATTGTTCTTTCATTGCACTGAGAAAAAGAAACATTCAGTCAATCAACACAGTGAGTTCAAGGCCTGGCTATCAGCACTAATAATGTCACTTGTTGCCAAACATAAGCAGAAACCTATCAGAGGAGGAAAGGGTGAATAGCTACAACCCACCTCTAAAGCAACCCAGCATGACAGAGCCCACATAATTTTTCCATGTGAGGTTTTCAGAGTGCTTTTATTTTTTAATTTTTTTTGTTCCTGAGGATAAACCACTGTTAAAATAAACCACAAAAGCCACAACCTTTGTATCTCTCATTTGCCTCCTTCAGTCTGATCACAGGAATAAAGTATGAGAGCGTGAAGCACCTCTCTAGTCAAGCTGAAAGAGAAGGAGCTGACAAGCCAGGGAAATGTTCTCCTGTAACCTTGAACTTGTATTCACTTCCCTCTGAAAACAAGATGTCTCAAGGCAGACAGAGGTGGAGGTGAAGTACTTCACAACATCAATACCATGTTATAAATACCTCAGAACTGTGGTAGCCTGAAGGTTTTGTGGGCTCCATGGAATTTAAAATCAACCTACCACAGAGGGGTTTTTTTTAACAGTGAAAAAAAATCCAAGTTCAGCTTGTTGCAATTATAAATTGCTGGAAAAAGAGGGCTGAACAAAGGAATAACTCCTGTTCAGTGATTCAGTACTTCAGCTGACAGAGAGCTGAGCCAATAATCCGGGTGATACTCTGGAGAACTAGGGTAGGACTGAGGAGCTATACTCAATTCTTGGCACATCCACAAACTGTATAATACTGGACAAGCCAGTAAGTCTGATTTGTTCCTCAGTATATCCTTTCTGAAATGGACACACTCCTTCTGTACTTTACAACATAGTTTTGGGAATAAAAGTCTTTAAACTCTGCTACAAATAATTTGCACAGACAGAAAGACTTCTCACTGCTCATGACACTCAGGCATCCTGTCAGTTACTGGATAGAGTGAAAGGAGATTTGACCCCAGAACCTGGACTCTGCATCCTTTACATGCTCAGCACATTATAAAGTGCCTGGAAAACCAGGGTAATTTTGGAAATCTTGTGAAGAGTCTGTGTGTAAAGGTAAATACACTTTCTGTAAGAGGTTGAATCTTGATATTTTGTTCTTCAGCTTTTCAGACCATCCTGAGAGAAAAAAGGGTTAAAAAAAAATAAATTAATACATAATTCCTCAACTTTGCTGTTTAGAAAAAGAACAGAGAGAGATAGATAAATATATTTCATGAGAGCTCAGAAAACACAGACTGTGGTGAGAGCCATACAAAGGAACAGAGGAAGCAAAAAATCTAAAAAAAGGACCATGTCTCTGGTAGTGTGAGGGGTAGATGGGCTCCAGCAGCTTTGTTGCCTGGTTTCATTGCTGCTGGTGTATGCAGAGCCGTTCCCCCAGTAGGGTTAATAATTGAAGTCCAAGAGAAGAATAAAGTGGGATGGGTTCTAACAGAAAGCATCATGAAAAAGAGGGAAATAAAAATCTTTTTGCGCCTCACACCACAGTGGAGTTCATTACTGGCTTTTTTTCCAAGCAAGAGCAATGAGTATTACAAGGCTTGTTTGGGAAGAATGAAAAAAGACACAAAAAGGGTTTTGTAGATAAGTTGTATCTGGAAGTGACATCATACATCTTAGACACAGCACTGGAAAAGAGAGGAATGAGAGGACAAAATTTTTTTTAACTTAGTGTGTAATTTAGTCAAATCTCTGTCAAAGGAACAAGACAGAAACATTGAAGGTAAAAGGATCTTATTTTAAGATAAGGGAAATAGTACTCTGCACATTTTTAGCTTTTTTCCAAAACTACTTTTAGACAGCAAAATTAGGTGAATTGAATCTTACCTACAGGACAAGACAAACAAAGTACAGTACTCATCCCCCCGTTTAACTATAATGTCCTTTTACAAGTTCATAAATTCCTCCTGCTTTTATCATCATGACCTCAAAGGATGCTTCTTAAAATGCTATCTGATGGTCTAACTTTAGAAGAAGTGCTTTCTAAACAGAGGTCACAACAGGCATTTTCCCAAGGGAAATGTAGTGAACAAGTCACTTCTCTTGCCTGCTGAGGCTTTGTAGAATCCAGGAATGGGCACCAGAGTATTATCAGTGGCTGGTTGCCTTATTGCCATTCTCAAAGTATCTGGAGCTGATCTAAAAGTGAAACTTGGATTTTAGGAAATTCACATACACTTTTATTTACAGGGGAAAGAAAGACAAGGGTAAGAATAAAAGCCAATACAGTGCCTTTTGTCTACATTTAGCTTCTTTAATAGAGCCCCCTGAAAAATATGTGTTGGTGTCTGTCTGCTGTTCCTATGACAGTGCTGCACAGAAGGCATGTGATGGGGAGACTGAGACAGGTGTCTAACACAGACCTGCTGCAGATGAAGGGTGGTTAATAAGCAGGGTGCTAACACATGTCGTTCAGATCCATGTAATCAGACCAGACACATTATCCAAACCAGGATAAAGATAGAGGCTTCACTTTTCTAGGCATCAAAAAAAAAAAGAGAAAAAAAGGAAAAAAAAAAAGAGATGTGTGAATGAGAGTATATGCACAAAATCAAAATACGTGCACCCCCCTGTTGACATGAAAGAGACTAATTAATTATCTAACTTGTCACATCCCCAGCTTGTCTGCATTCTGTCTCGCATGCACATTCTCACTCCATCAGAGGTTGTTTTTTTCTGGGGATATAAAGCAAAATTTAAATTAAACACCTATAATGTTATGTCTGATATTAGTGATCACATAATTTTAAACACAATGAGAGAAGGTAAGAAGGAAATATAAATTCTGAGGGGAAAAGAAACCCCACGAAAGAAACCCAAACCTATAGAAGGAAAAGTCAGGGAGATGTATAAAGTCTCACAAAAACACAGAGGTGGAAACAGAGAAACAGGAAAAACAAATAGGTGACACAAATGTGTGCAGACACATGCACATATTCACAAATCTCTTCTTGGGTTAATGGTGCTTTACAGATGCATCTAATATTTCTGGTAAACAGCTACTCTCTACCAATTCTCTTTCTCTAAACTTCTAGACTCTTATTCCTGAAATAAACAGAGCATTGGGCAGCTGTTCTGCGTGGTTATTCGTGTTTAACCATAAGCTGAAAATCAGTCACTTCTAAAAATATATAGGCAAACCTTTCAATTTATTGTAGCTCTGGAATTTCATTCTGTTGTAGCTTTTTTCCCTTATTTCATCAAATTTCTGTATTAATGTCCTTATTATCTCCTTATTTCATATCTTGCTCACTGTTTACTATGCTTTGTTGGAATTGTGAACAGCATCATCATGGACATACAGCAGAGCACAACAGCTTATATTTCCTAATGACTAATGTGCAAGGATTTGCTACTTTGAGATAGAATGAAACTGAGACAGAAATCAACCCAGGATTTGCTCTGCAAAACCCCAAACTTCCTTCTTCAACACTTAGTTTGCACTCACTTCAGAACCAAGAGTATTTCTGCTTTTGTCACAGAAGAAGAGCATTTGTGCATACTAAAATGAATAAATTTTGTACAGATTTTAAATGAAGAATTAGAAATTGCAGTTCAAAATCCAAGGAAATTAAATTGAAGTTCTCAAACTTTAAATAAAAATACAAACACTCTTCCTGGATTGTAATGTAAAAAAATCATTTTTAAAATAATAAAAAATGAATAAGACCACCATGGAAAACTGAGATATATTAATACAAGAAAAAACAGCAAAATATTTTCACAATAACTAATTCTTAGCTATTTTAAATGAGCTCTGATGTTTCATATGTCTTAAAAAGCAACTGTGACCAGTCAAACATTGTACAATTAATTTTGCTTCGTAATTCCTGTCTCAAGCCAAATAATCTGAAGATGAAGTAAAATATGTGTCACAGAAAAATATTGATATTTTTTAAGGTTTCCAAAGGCAGGAAGTCCACAATAGAATATGATTTGACAGTTATTCACTTGAATCTTAAGAATGAGCACCTTTATTTCCACTTTGAATTTCCTTTTCTCCCTCTTCCAGTCCCTGGTTCTTATTATACCTGTCTGGGAGATTAAACATCTCAGCTAGATTTGGAAGTTGTCTTCTCTTGTAAACATTCTCCCTGTTTTGATATACATGACTATGTCTGAAAATATCCTCTTTATCATCAAAAACGGATGAAATATGATATAGCTCAAAGGCAAAACCAGATGTCTTGGTGACAATTTTTCGTAGTGTCTCCAGCTGAAGAAAATAACACAATTAAAAAAAAAAAAAAAAAGGAGAGAGAGAAATTGAAGGTAAAAAGTTAGCCAAGAGTAAAATAAATTGGAAAGAAACTCATAAGCGTATCCAAAAAAAAGGGAAAAAACCCTCAAACACAGGCATTGGTGCTCATTCCAGCATCCCTGCATGCTGCCCTGGCTGTCCCTTGCTGGCTGGCTGCCGTTTCCCTACAGCATTCCAGGGGATGCTCAGCCCAGGCTGGGAAGGGTAGTGATGCCATGAGGCAACTGCTGGCAGCCCCTAAGCAGACTCAAACTGCTGCCTCTCGTGCTCCAAGATTGCTCCCAACTGTTAAAAAATTTTACTCTATGCCAGTGTGCTCCTTCAGGTTGACTTCTAGCTTTCAAAAGCAACTTTGAAATTCCCCGCTGAATGTCCAGCCAATATTTATTTACTGTGATGGGGTTTGGCAAAGACACTGCAGAGACCATCCGTTTTATCCGCGTTCTTTCGCATTTTCACCCTAACAGGGGGTGCTGCTCAGGCCGTTTGCCAGGATATCTGGTTGCAGGAGTGAGCAGGCACCTGCATGTGGCCAGGTGTCGTCTGCAGCCCGGCCAAGCACAGGTGGTCCATGGGCCTTTTGCCATGTTAAAATACAGTTACAGTAGATATCTCTGTCTAGAGAATACTGATGTATAGCCAAAGGGTATTAGTGCAGAATAGTTAGGACAGAATTTGGCTTTCCTAATATCAGATGCCAAAAAATTGTATGGTTGTGTCTAGGCAGGACACATTTTATAGCTAATGGAGAGGAATCAGCATTACTGGAAGCTGATCAATCTCAATTCTCCAAGAGAGTAATTTTTAGATGGGAAATATTTCTTTCTGTCAAGTCTGAAAGAAACCTATAAATACTTGTTTGGATTTGACCAAACAAATTAAGATATTTGTTAAATATCTTAATTACTGAACAGTCCTACAAGCTTGTGAGCAAAGGTATTTAAATTATCTCCTGTTAGGTTCTCTTTTCATCACTGGTTTTGTTAACATTCCTTTTTAATAAATTCTCAAGTTTTCTAGCCCTGTTGAAAGAAACATTCTCAAAGACAGGGAAACAAGAAGGATTAGTACTTTTGATCATGAGTAGAAATATCTTTGGGGGGAATATTTATCAAGGGGAAATAAAAAAGATGGAACATAGTAGGTAAGTATTAATCATAAGGGGGTTGGTCTGAAAGGGAGCCAAGTTTTTCTGGGACTGTCTCAGATGTGAGCTTCACCATGTGAGATCCCAACCAGGCACAGGGGTCATAGCACTGTCCCATTATCAGTAATAAATTTGCAGGATATGATGACTGTCCCTAATTTTCTAGGAAATTAAATCTCTGTTGAAAAGGTGATTTTTTCAAGTGTGTGTAATACCTAAGCATCTACATTGCTTTCCATCAGGTATTTTGCATATAATCAAGGTCTAGAAACAGTTTGAAATATGTTTTATATGACACATACAGGTTTTTTTGGAATAGCCAAGAAAGAAAAAGATAGATTCTTGAGCATACACTGAAACAGAGCCACACGTGCACAGAAAAACAGAGACTTGTTATGAGGCAGAGGGCCCATGCTTTTGAAACAATTATCAGCCTGACTTTACGTTTACATCAGGGCAAGAGAAGAAAAGACAGGAGGATCATAACAGTACACTAATCTGATCTTATTCTGGCTCTTCCTCTGCAAAAAAGAGACTGTTTCATAACATCTGAGTGGCATGTTTTTTCATATCTATCTAAGCACTCTTTATCCCAAGCCATGTGGCTCAATTCGGCTTGAGGTGAGAAGTCAGCCAAGAGGGGACAGCAGCATAAAAGGGATTCGTGCTCGGGAGGACAGCCTGCTCCAGCTTTAATTGCAAGACACACACGCACAAATTTCAACGGCTTGGGTGCCACGCAGTCATCAAATGTTGTCTGTGCTGCAGGTGGATTTTTGTTTATTTGTTTTTCCTGCCTCTGGATTGTGAAAATGTTCTTTACAACTCATCTGATACATAATCCCTGCTTTCCTGTTTATTCAAAGTAAAAAAAAACCTCAAACCATAGCAATGCACAGCACCCTGCTTTCACTGATTGTATGAGACATTTAGAGACTTGGAAAAGTGTTGGATTCTACTTTATAGCAAAGCCCTGCAAACCAACAGACCAATACCGAGCTCACTCGGAACAAACAGAGAATTTTCCAGGCTTTTCTCTTGGATGTAAAGGACCCTACTTCTCCATCCACCTCCTCCAGAAAGGTGAAGAGGAGATGGGCTGTCCAAATAGATATCCCTCCTCTGGAACAACTGAAGGATACAGACATCTAACCTGAAAGAGGTGTTCTGCTTCAAACTTGCCTGGAGCTGTCCCATGCCTCAAGAATTCCAGAGGCTTCATTGAAGGACTGATTCTTTAGTGCCTTGGATATCACATCTCCAGAGGAAAATACCCTTCTCCAAATCAATAAATGCAACACCCAGCAATTGACTGTGTGTGGTGCACTGCAATTTCGGCTTAGCCTGTCTGTTTGCAGACTGTCATTGCTGTCTTGCAATAGGTGAACATCTAAGGCCACAGGAACTGGCATCTGAGGGTCAGCTTCTCTTTCAGACAATCATCTTCTCTGTAGACGGAGATCTTTGAATTAACCATTCCTACTTTTCTTTTAGCAGTGTGTACCACGTGGGGTGGTGGTGGCATCCTCAGTAACAAATTTGGGTAGGGAGGAAGGTGCATTTTTCTCCCTCCTAGTTACCAGGCAGGCTGCATAGGGGCAAAACCCATATATTTTGCAAAGCAATCATTATGCAGAAAGAAGTGAGCTTTTGTGTAGAATGGGAACTGGAAGAGCCAAAAGCCCTGCAATGGCATTTATATATTCCTCGGGTATGGTTTTATAACAGACTACTAGCAGCTTTGAGAAAAGATTATAAACACTACACTTAATTGTTATAATAGAGGCTGAGACTTTTTTGCCACCTCTAGAAAAGCATCATTCTCTTCAGAAAGGATGAATTTGTTTCTTCCTAAACTGCCTAATGAGATGAACGAATATCAGACAACAATAATTTCTTCTAATTACAGGAAGTCTAGAATAAATTAAAGCACGGAAATATCTATTTCTCTCTCTTGTTTTGTTTTTTTTTTTTTCTTTGTACAGCAGCATTTTTAGTCTTCATCAACTTTGCCTCTAAGGCAGAAAGAGAGTCATGCATGATCAATTTGTCTTACAAGTCTTCCAAAATAGTTCCCTCTCTCCATTTAGCACTGTCAAGGTTTGTTCTTATTTGCCATTTCAGACAAGATTTAGAGCTTCCACACTTTGATTCTTGGGATGAAGGGGGATTAAAGTTTTCATTGCTTGTTTGTAATGAGGCAAATTGTAACTCTAATTATGTAACCAATTTGCTGCAGTTAACTCTTGAAAAGAACAGCCATGGTCCTGGCAAATGTTCATTTTGCACTGATGAGGTTTGTAGCCAGTGCAGAAAGTGCAAGTTGAAAGGCGACAGGATGTGGGTGCCTAAAATAGACATGGTTTTGAAAAATCCAATGATAATCATTGAGTGGCTGGAAAAATAGTGCTGATAGCAGTGACTGCTTAAAGTTAATGCAAGGAAATCCAAATATCTTCATGTGTTTTCCCTTCACATTAATCCTGTTCTGAGATCAGAGGAATTTCATTAAAAGATCCAAGCTAGTTAAGATCTAGCCTCCAAGAAATGCATTAATCAATTCTAAGGGAAAAGAGACCTTTCTGATCACCTGCATTACACAGGAGGCAGACATGCACACTTCACTTTCTATTGGAACCAATAACTTAACGCCAAATCCATAATTTCTGAAAAGATAACTTGTCTTCTTCAAAGGACTCCTAAATATGGAAAGTTCACTGGTAAATTGCCCCAGTTTTTAATGTTACTCTTATTAAAAATGAGCAACTTACTTTTCATTGCTTGTTGCTTGCTTCAGCCACCAGACTTGGGGTTTTCTGGTTTTTAATGATACAACATTAAAAGGTAATTTATCATTTTATGATAAAACATACATGGTTTTGGTATCTTCTTATGTCAGTATTCTTACATTTAGGTCCAATTTCTCTACATTCTCTGTCACTAAATAAATGTAGGCTGGATTTTCTTTTTCAGCTTCTCATCAGAAGTGTATTTTTTCAGGCCGTGGAAGAGAATTTTGGACAGAAGAGAGCAGCTGTCAGGTTTTGGTACTTCTTTGGATCAATATTGTGGCCAATTTATGTCCGTATACCTGTTATGACCTTTCTGGAAATCCCAATTCTTTCAAGGTGTGTTCTTACAGCTGACATGTGCATCCTCACTTTTCAATCCAGATGGATTATGCTTTGCTGTAATGCAGTGCAGGTTCTTTGATCACAGCAGACTTATAACATTATTGACAGTGCTGATGGCTGAATGAGACTCCTAGTCAATACTCAGCTCTTTATATTATCAATGAAGCTTCTTGCAATGATATATTCTTTCTGTTCATTGACCAAAATTATTTGTGAAAAATGTGTCATAAGAACCGTAAATAATTTGTTCTACCTCAGTGGACCAGGCACATATATGTGTTTCTGTATCTGTGAGCACTTCCCCAATATACATTATTTTGCTGTTGCTGTTTGAGTTTTGATGTGAAGAATCAAGTGCTTAGTTAAAGTACTTCGCAATATGGAATGAGCTTGTTGACTTGTGGGAAAAAAAGACAATGGTAAAGTTAGATTTGCTACCAGCTAAGAGAAACTCTTCTTTAATTCAAGTGGTTGGATGGTGGTAAATATTCCAATGCTGCAAGTGAAAGGCTTTTGGAACATCCTTGGGTCACTCTTGAGAGTACAGAAAAAGAATAAAAGATTTCAGAGACCAGTGCAATTGCTTACATTTCTTCTGCTTGTTGGCAGCTTAAAACTGCAAAAATGAAAGTCACTCTTGCATCTTTACAGAGTTCCAGTGTGCTTCAGAAATTCTTCCCTGAGACAGCCAAAGTAATTGCATAAATATATTTCAGCCCAAAATAAAACCCACAGTTCCACATTGGAGTTATTTCTTCTTGTTGAGGTTTCATAGACAATAATTTTACTGACAAAAAGAGTTCAGCTGTTTGAGTTGGGGGAGTTGTGACTCTTATTTTGAGATCCAGAGCCTTAGACAGGCTGTGGAGCACTATAACACATACAAATGAAAAATCTATTGCCTCAAAAAGAAAAAGCAAAGAATAAAAAAAAAACCAAAGGGAAGCATGAGGGATTTGTAGTAGTTTATCAAGGAAGAGTTGGGATATTTTGCCTGTGGGTTAGTAATCTAAATAAGTATTTTTTGGTAGCAAGCATAGGTGGGGGAAAAGAAAAACAAAATTCCATATTAGGTTGGAAAAACACTTATTAATACCCAGAAAGCTTCATTTAAGAAAACTTGATAGGATCAGAAAAAACAAGCCAAAAAATAGGAGCCTAAAGTGCCCTTTGAATTAAATTTACAAACTGACATTTAGGAAAGCGAGACAAGTGATTCCTCACTGCAGCTCTTGGGGTCCTGGGAGTTTCTTCGTCAGATTTTTGGGATTCAGAAACAAAAGGCATCCTTAAACTAATTTTTCTTGTGCTTGTTGTACTACACTGAATTCAGCTGAAATTGTGGAGATGGTGTTGCAATATGCCGTGTTATAACAGATTGATTGATTGTGAGGTCTTCAGGTAAGTGGGAATCTTGAGATTCAAACATTTATTTCTAGATTATTTCTAACATCGACTGAGGATGTGTTTAAATACCCTTGAAACTATCAAAGCAACCTTTTTGTCAGCCTGCTCTGTAATCCCCTAATTTTAATTTCTTGCTTGCAAAGTGTCCCTTCTCCTACTAGACAGTCAGAGTGGCTCTCCCTTGGCATTTGCCACGACATCCCTCTCCTGGACTTTGGAAATGGTGGGTTCAGAGCACCTCCTACATCAAGTCTTCTCCTTCCTACTCAGGTGTTTCTTACTGAAAAACCATGATGATGAGCTAAAGGGGTTTACTTGTGAATTTTGTCCTCATCTTCCTTTGAGAAAACAGTAGGCTTGAGCTATATTTCACAGAGGTGTGTTGTGGTAGGCATGACACCTATGTTCAACTTAGAGAAAAAATTTCAGGCATCCTTGTGCCTGACACTTCCTACTGCTGCCATCTCTGAGCTGCTGTTGGTTTTGCTTGCCAGTTGTAGGTCTGGGTCTGCAAGCAAAGCCCTCCCTCATGCACAGGAAACAGACTTGCTTCAGCACAGCAGCTTCCACCATAAGACAGAAAGTTTGACTTTCTGGATCTGGACCATGCCTCTTAAATATCCAGAAAACAACCTGTGGAGGAATAGGATGAATCTATGGAAATTATTGACAGCTGCAAAAAGTAAGTCTGAAAGCAGGACAGAAGGCATATAGGAAAATCATCCCAAATTCAGTGGTGGTGTTTGTGAGAGCAGCTCCTCAGTATTGCTGTGCCTGTTTATACCAGCAATGTGTTTGTCCTGCTCTGTGCACTGAATAGGACAACAGGGATTAGCATTTAGAATAGAGTGAAGACTTTTCCAGCTCTCTCCAGATGACTGTGTTGATTTGGGAGCTCCTGTAAAGTCTACTGCTCTGTTATGTTCTCAGATACTGTATTTTTTTTACTGGTACTAAATGGTTGTCTATGTCAGCTCAAGTTACAAAAACAAGTGGGATCTTTTCTGGCCGATTTTTAGGATACAGTCTGTGATTGATGTAAAGTACTAAAACACAAAGAGCACATGAAATGGTGAATGTGAAATGTGAATTCTCACTATTTCTTTATAAGAAGTGGTTTTCTCCCCATAGAAACCTTGCCATGCAAAAGAGTGAATAACAATCAAGATTTGCCTTCCAGTGGGTGAAATAGAACACTGATCACCTGTGGCATTGGCAAGGTGAGCAAGCAGTGCAGCAGGACAATGCTTTCAGAGTTGTTGACAGAAAACAGGAAATAAGGATTATTTGTTTGTCCTTGGTTCTTTCCTTTATGGATGCTGGTCACTGGGACAATATTTACTAGCTGGCTGTCATGAACCTATTACGTTTCACCTAAAGCTTTTTCAGATACCATTACAGTCTGTGTTTTCTTGGCTGCTAATATTCCTCTTTAGCAGAGTTTCTGTGGTTTTTGTCCCACTGTTGAAATGAATTACTTGCTGTGGGATTGCTCGTCAAAACTGACAACATATTGGTTGTGAATGCCCCCCACCTCCCAGCACTGGAGGTGTTCAGGGTCAGGTTGGATGGGGATTTGAGTAATCTGATCTAGTGAAAGATGTCCTTGCCAGTGGCAGGGGGAATGGACAAGATGATATTTAAAAGGTCCCTTCCAACCCAAATCGTTCCATGATTCTATGATTCTTTGATATGTCTGCAAGACAGCAATAAGAGAGAGCTCATGAGTGTGGCCTCTCACATGATTGGTCCATATTGCTGCTTATGGGCTGTCTGCAAAACTGGCTGTAGCTAAAGCTCAAATTATTAATGTTGTATGATGGAAGAATGGAGCTCAGTTTCTCCTGGGTGGATGTCATCTTACCAGGCTGCACTTGTCTCACTCGCACTGCTAGTGAAGAACAAGTGCAGTTCTGTCCTGATCTGTAGACCTGGATTTGCTCCTGTCACTGTATTGGAGACTGCACCTCAGTTATGTCTCTCTCCCATGGGAGAGCTCCTCAATTCATGCTGCCTAACGTTTTTTGTGAAATTTTGTGGTACCTATGATGTGTGGGTCTGATCATGTTCTGAGCAGCACCGAGCTGAAAATGTAGATATAACAAAACACTGCTTTTGGGAAGTGGAAGCTGAACAAGGCTAAATATCCCTCCTGAAAATGCACCTCATTTGTAACAGTCTATCTCTAATGAATTTCAAGAATTACAGTGTAGTTGGAAAGTGATGGCTGTTATCAGTCCACAAACACATCTAAAACCTAGAAATGTTGACAGTGGATACATTTCTTTCAGGCACTGCCTTTTGGCAGCAGATCAGATTGTCTGTGTGAGCCACACAAATCACATGCTTTCCCAGGTGGGCATTAGCAGAACCATCTGGCAATTAGAAGTCTCTGGGGCAGTCAATCCAACTTTGAGCTGGATTAACTTGGAAGTTTCAAACACTGTCATTGCTTTTTGATAGACAGTGAGGTTTTTGGCCCTTGTGAATAAGAAAACCATCTGATCAGGGACAGAAAGGATTATTCATTTATTTATCTTCAGCCCCGTTCAGCTTTCCATAAGGTCAGTCTAAATTATCTATCTTAGAGCACATATATAGAGGAAATGTATATGCATGGCTCAAATCCAGCCAGTTTTGGGGATGAGTAAGTTGGCTGAGCAAGCAGAGAAGATCTGTAGCAATCTTGGAGCTTTATGTGGTGTGGCAGACTGTGGGTAATTTTGGACAGAGAGTACCCGGTGCTGTTATTTCACAGAAACTGTTTAGCTTTTGCTGTATTTCAGCAGTGACAAAAACTCCCACAGCCTCACCATAGGCCCTCTTGATAACAACTGAAAAAATCTGTATCTTCCAAGTACGTTATATCATTAGATGAAGTGGACAAAAACAAAACAAGTATGTTTATGACTTAGCCTGAGGAGATAATTAACTTCTGAGTGCTGAGATCCTTGATTGCATTCCTAGCATGATCTTAATTGGAAGTCTGAACTTGTAAAGGGTTGTAGTGTTTGGAGGATATCTGAAATGGTTCACTGAGAAATTGTGTGTTCATAAATTTGAAAGGTAATCCAGACAAATACCTTTTACTTTGCCTTTGTTGTAATTGTTGTGGTTGATGATGATGATAAAAACAATCTATTACAGCGGCAGCAAAAGCACCAGACTATTCAGAGAGAACCTGTATCAAAATGTATTGAGCCACTTCAGGGAATTTCAAAAGAAAGAAGTTTTACAAAAAGGGCTGAATACATACCAAATGATAATACTTAGAATCTGTATTACTGCTCCAGAGTGTGGTATGGTACTTTGCTGAACTATTGACCTCTTGTGTGTTCTCAGTGAGAATTGTCACAGTCTAAGATTTTTGCATGGAACTATGCTATGTTGCACATGCACTATGGTAGGTTGCCAGTACAGATGAAAACTAGAAACTCTTTTGTTATGCTGTCAAAAATCTCTGCCCTTTACCCATCCCAGTTATAGGCACTTGGCTAACAGGAGGCCCAGCTGTCTGTGACCAGTGAGTGCCACAAATTGCATCCTTTTTTTTCTGAAAAAGGATGAATTCATACTGTATCAGAGAACATCTCCATCTCACCTAAGCTTAGTCGTTCAGAGGTTGGGCACCGTCCTTGGTGTTTCCTAAAGTCAGTGTTGAAAAATGAATTGCAGGTAGTTTAATGTGTCTAATTTAAATTTGACAGGGGAGACATTATTGTGGCCTTTGAATACATAAAGGGGGCCTAAAAGTAATGTGGAGATAGGCTTTTTAGTAGGGTCTAGAGCAATAAGACAAGGGGTAAGGATTTTAAACTAAAAGAAGCTAGATTCAGTGTAGATGTAAGGAAGAAGTTTTTTACAATGAAGGTGGTGAAACACTGGCACAGGCTGCCCAGATATGTGATAAATGTCTCACCCCTGGATATACTCAAGGTAAGGTTGATTGGAGCTTTGAGCAACCTGTTTTAGTTGAAGATGTCCCTGAACATTGAAGGGAGGTTGAACTGGATGATCTTTAAAGGTCCTTTCAACCCAAAGCATTTTATGTTTCTAAATATATAAGAAGAAGAATATAAATAAGTATCTAAAGAGGTTGTTAAATATATGCAGAGCCTTCCCTCTTGACCAGGTTAGACTAAAAAACTGACTTAGAGATGTTTGAAAATTTTGGTGAAATTAGGATAAGGTGAAAAAATTATTTGGTAATTCATTTTGATCCCTGAGGAAAAATGGCAGCAGAAATATGGGCAAGTTTCACATTACCTGTGCCCAGGAACCTGGATCATCAAGCCCACTTGACACAGCAGTCTGCAGTAAGAGTGTCTGCTCCTGTTATCCTGCAGAAATCACAGAATATGCTGAGCTGGAATGGAGCCACAAGGGTCATTCAGTCCAACTGCTGGTCCTGCACAGGACACCCCAAGAATCACACCATGTGCCCAAGAGCTTTGTCCAAACTCTTCTTGAACATCAGAATTGGTGCTGCGAGCACTGCCCTGAGGAGCTGTTTCAGTGCCCAACCACCCCATGGATGAAGAACCTTTTCCTAATATCCAACCTAACCCCCCCCCCCAACTCAGCTTCAGGACATTCTCTTGGGTCCTGTCACTGGTCACCACAGAGCAGAGATCCATGTCTGCCCCTTCAGCTGCCCCTCATGAGGAAGTTATAACTGCGACGAGGTCTCCTCTTCTCCAGGGTGAACAGATCAGAAAGGTAACACTGAGCTTGGAGATGAAACAAATTAGCACCACTGATAGACAACTAACTGGAAGGATGGAAGCTATTGGAGCAGAAAATAAACTATGGAGCTCTCAAGGGAACAAAGATGCCGTGAAGGTTAGCTCAACAATGTATTGTTTCATAGAAATCTTAAAACTGAAAAAATTGTGCATCTCTCTGAATGCAGCCAGTACTGGCACAAGGATGTGCTACAAGTCAGGATCCCCACAAATGAGGGAGTCAGGGTCACACATAAATGAGATGGGACACAGTAGCAGACCTAACTGAGTTGGAGTAACCCAAGAAAAGCTAACGCTAGTATCAATAAACAGAAAAGATCATCTGTTGTTTTTGATGTGATTGGTTCAGAAAGTCAGAATGACTGTTATCCAGAAAACAAAGAAATTCAAGAGACTGGGACATATGCAAAATAGAATAGTGAGATAAAACAACTAACTTTCAGATAAGAGCTGAAGAAATTATTTTACAGGCAAAAAACCCCCACACAAATAAAATTAAATGACAGATACAGAAAGTACCCAATCTCCTGCAAATGTGGGACATGCAGAGAATAGTAGATGTTTTAAAATGTTATAGAACTGTGCATTCAGGGGTAAGAAATATCCTTTGAGAAGTGTCTCTAATGAATATACAAGTTTAACCTTCACTTGCTGCTGCTGCTGCTGCCATCCAGGCTGATGGGGTGAGGGAAATGCTGTTGGCTGGAAAACACCTTAGGGAAAGCAAAAGGTGGAAAGACATTGTGTTTATATCTATTTACCTTTCCTACCTATTTCTCGATGTTAAACATTTCTCTATGTTAAATTCAAGACCACTGCCTAGACTTTAAATTAAATAGCTTTGTTTCCAGTGATGATAGTGGGGTTTAATAAGTTCCTGTTTTGCTGCAGTGGATAGTATTTATACAATTTTCCTCAAGGAAGTTAAAAATAGCTTTCTGCTCCTTAGGGTTGCAGGGGCTGCTTTTGCCTGTGCTGTTAACTTGGCTTGTATTTTTTAAACACAAGTAAGCAAAAAAATAAAAAACAAATAGAAAAGGGTAAGTTGGGCCTCTCTCTCTCTCTCTCATACTATTTTTTGTAATTGGACATGAAATAAAAGCAAGTGAAATTGGCAGATAGCATTGTGTTCTGGGTGGTGTGAAGTGCCAGAAACAGTGTTTTGCCTGCACACAACTTGTTTTTTAATAGTCCTTTTTATTTTTCACTCATAACAACAGAAGTGAACTATTAAAAATCAAATGTTGAGATGAATTGAACTAAACAAAAACATGCCGAAGGCGACAGACCGGGTTTAACACTCTGTAACTTTTATCTCTCTGGTGTCTCTCTTTGACGGTTGACATGGCAAAAGAATTCTCACAACACTTCTGAATCCTGATCACTTTGCTAATAACAGCGAGACCACCACTGCATCATTTCTACTCTTGAATCTCTCTAGATACGATTCCTTGCTTACCCACTTGATATTCACATGGCACTGTTCAGCAAAGATTCAATGAAAAAAATTAAGAAATTCTTATGGAATTAGCAGATGATGGTGCAATATTATTATTATTATTATTATTATTATTATTATTATTATTATTATTGCTCATTTGATCATCTGTTGTGCCAAGGGAAACCAATCAAGGATCAGTGCTTTAACCCAAGATGTGGCAGATAAATCCTCAGTGGGGTATAGTACCACATAAATTAATGGATCTGGGATGCTTTAAACCAATTAAGATTCTATACTTCCAACAAGCCCCCAGCAGTGGTGTGAGGTGTGGACAAGTAAATGAAAAATTGAGCATGTTTCTATAACCATTAATACAGTCTTTGCTCCACAGACTCCCTAGACACTATCAGTCCGAAAGATTGCAGAGACTTATAGAGGAGTAATGAAGTCAGGGCTAAAGAGATTTCAGATGTGCTAGTAATATTCTTAAAGGTTTTGTCAGTTTTCTCTCTATGGGGAAAAGGTCTTTTGTGAAGGCACTGAGCTGAGGCTCAAAAGATTTGCACTTCCTTCCTAGTTCATCGTGGACTCCCTCTTTGATCTTGGAAAATAACCTGTTTTGTTCATGTGAAAATAGGAATGCTAATAATAAGCCCTTGCCTATCCTGCAGGACTGGGTAATAGGAACACTGTGGGCTATGGCATCCTACGTCTGTGTACAAATAGGAAGGGATTGCCCTTATCAGCAATCTTCATTGACTGCTGTAACACAAATCATCATCAGAAAATGAAAATCACAGAATAACAGAATATCATTAAAAGGGGTATTTATCTGCTACTTATATCCATTCAGTCCAACAAAAGCAAACTTTTCCTCCTGTGTCTGAACTTTTCTATAAGTAGAAGTGAAATCATGGCCAAAGGTGAAAGGGTTTTATGATACAAGGTGAGCCAATATTTTCACGCTTCTAAAAAATCAGTTGCCTTCTGTTTTTTTAAGTGCTAATGATTAAAAGGGCAATAATAATCAGCTTTGAAAGCCTTTAATAGAATCTTACAAGTATTTTACATAAGGAAAATCAGATTTTCCTGTTTCAGATTGTGACTGTGACAGTATATAGATGTACAGGTATGGTTCACAGCCTTTACACAAAATCTTCCCTGCCTTACTCCTGTTGAGCCTTGTGTGTCTATTTACAGTGGAGTAAGGTTGCAAGGTTTTGTACTCCTACCTCTCTGCTGAAGCTCTGCTTCCATTTCTAGGCAAGAAAAGCAAATCAAGGGCTATGTCTTCACTGGCAAGTTAAACAGAACAAAGCACAAACCTGAGAGCTTGTATATGATCACCCATCTGCTAAACTGTGAACAAATTGAAAGCACTGAGAGGGTGGTCAGGCACTGGAACAAGCTGCCCAGGGAAGTGGCAGAATCAGCATCCCTGGAAGCATTCAAAAAGTGTGTGGATGTCTCACCTGGGAAAATGGTTTGGTGGTCAACATGGCAGGGCTGGGTTAATGTCTTTTCTGACCTTGGTGATTCTATGATTCAAAAATCCGTGACATGGAATAAACTGGTGTCTGGTAGCATGCCAGCAAACATTGCCTAAGTGCAGTGAGTGGTTAGCAAAGTCAAGAATCATTCCCAGTATCTACTTTGGGGGTAATCTCTTCCTTCCTGGCCAAGGCTGGGGAGATTTAGCTGTTTGAAGGTGAGCTGTGCCACTCTGTATCTCAGAACACTGTCCTGTTTTGTTTACTGGTACAGAAACAGTAAGGTGTTCGTTAGTGTTTGGGGGGAAGAAACTCCTGAAAGATTTGAGTAGGGAAATTGTCATCTGAGCATCTGTCAACTGGTAATGAAGTCAGATTAAATATTTGTGTAGTAGAGTCATAAAACATAACTGTGGGAGTGACATGGGTCCACTTCTTCATCAAAATCAAGTACAGTAAAATTGTAGACAGATGTTTCCTTAGGTGCTTCCAGATGGTTTTAAATGTCTTCAGTGATGAAGAAAGCACAGACTTCCTGAGTAATCTATTCTAGAGCTGAATTAACCTTTGAGATGGAATTTTTTTTCTTGTAATTAGCAGTTAATATTTTTTTTCATTCTTCATGTGAAGAAGAAAGTTCTTGGAGTCTAAAAGATTGGCAGTCTACTGCCAGTCGTGTGAGCATTCTTATTGTTTTTTCTTCCTAGGGTAAGGTTTCAGAAGAATAAGGGAACTGGAAAGTGAAAAAGACTTACAGTAAGGAATTGGAAGCATGGCAGCTTGTAATTTGTAGTAGGAACCATGTATTATATAAGATAAAAATAAAACTTGGACAAGGCTATATTTTGGGGTCCTAGTGGCATCATAAAATACTCTTGCTTTTGCTTTTATGGCTTATTTTGATGTCAGCAGAGTCCTGAGATATTTATGTAGCCTTGAAATTCAAAACCATCTTCTCTTTAAAGCACTTGGTTTTAAAAGGGGTACATTTGAAAGTGGTAAAAAAAAAATTATCTCCATTGTGAAATATCAATTGTTTGTAAGTGCATGGATTAATTTATTGGATTTTATGGGTAAAAGAAATGGAAATTGTTTTTTACATTAAAAATTAATATTTTACATCCAGCTGTGTCTGGCTGGGCAATAAATCAGTTCCTTACAATTACTTATTTGTCAGTCAGCATGTTAGTTCAAAAAGCAAGGAGCTTGCCTGTGGATCCTGCTCTACTTGAAAGCAGGGAGAGTTCAGGTCAAATCAATTTGAGCCACAGTAATTAAGAACAAGATTGAAGATCCTTCCCTACCTCTGTAGTAAGCATCTGGAGTTACTTTTCAGAATGGATCCACTTCTAGGCAGCAGTAGAGAATATTGAAGGCAGACAACACTACTTAGGAAGAGATTTTTTTAAATGCTTAACAGAGTTATATATGAACCAAATACTTACACTTTCCACTGAATAAAACTGAGTACTTCATATTTGCTAAGCAGGGAAACATCTATTTACAGCTCATATCACATAACCTTCAGAGGAAGTATTTACAGAGTCTCTCTACACAGAAGCAAATTAAACAAGGCCGGGGTGAGGTAGTGCCCCATGATCACCATGATCATGGCAGTTGCTGGTGGTATCTGTTGATTTTTTTTGTCACTACTCTCCCTGACAACATCTGATCATGTTTCAAGGGTTTTACTAGGGACCATCCTCAATATAGACTATGTGGACCCTTATTTTGAAATAGGGTAAAAACATTCATCTATGTTAAAGGAACATTCTGCAACCTTTAAACCTAGGGTCAGAAAATGAACACAAGCCCTTTTCACTGGTGTGGATACAGCCAGAATATTTGAGTTGATGCCAGGAGAATAAAAACCTAATAGAAAACTAGTATCTTTATCAAAAGTGATGAATGAGGCACAAAATTACATTAAAATTAAAAAAAAAAATCTCATAGCTACTGATGTAAATAAAAAGCTTACCTCAAATATTTCTTTAGGGTATTTTGATTTGGCAAGGCAACAGAAAATCTTGTTTAATTTTGATAGAATGTAAGTTTTTAAAGTTTTCATTAGCCATTAGTTTTCAAGATGAAAAATTAACTGTAACCAGAGCTCTAGTTGTACAATGTTCCTAGTGAAGAATTCTGTCATGGTAGGGAAACTAAGTCAATCATATCCAAGAAAGATAATTACTTGCACACTTCTTGCACATACAATATCGTATTCAATTAGAAGTAAATTAAATAACTGTGGAAATAAGGTCACACGAACTTCTGCTATACAAAAGAATCAGACCTTTGGAAGTTGCAGAAGGTGAAGAGAAAGCTCAGACTTCTGCCTTGCCAGACAACCTCATCTATTAGCATTGCTCCCTTTCTCCTGTACTGGGATTCTGCTGTAGAAGTGCACAGGGCTGGGGACTGAGGGACAGAAAGGCCTGATGCTGAAACCAGGGGGTGCATTGGAGAGCAAATTTTTCACCAGCAGCACTACAGAGACTCCCATGTCAACTCACCCTGTGTCCTATGTCCTGTGCCTGAACAACTTGTCTATTATGAGTGAAGCTATTGTGTGTCACTACTCCCAACCCTCTCATGCAGCTATTTGTCTCACAAAGTAGCATTTCTCTGACTAAAACTAGAAGTAATACTTGGCATATAATGAAGTTTTACTGCTTCTATAAAACCTATATATTTCTGAGTGCTAGTTTCTGGCATCATTTGATCTCATATTTATGTGTACACAGACAGTCATTTACTGAGCCTGGTGTAATGAGAAAAAAGCTGTCTGGTGAAACCACATCATCCCATCACCTACCTGTAAAATATAGTTAACTTGAATGCATTTGAATGATTATATATAAACTAATTAAGGACTGAGTGAATGATTTGTGAAGTTGTGGATAAATGGTCCAAAACAAGGTGGTTACAATAAATTGTCAGTGGTTATCTCAAGGTCATGTTAAAGCTGTTCTGTCCAAATGATAGCATTAGCTAGCAATGATCTAATTAAAAACTGTACACCGAGTTATAAAGAAAGAGTACATGAGTAAACAAGTGGCAGTCTAGATTTATTTGCAGTGCAATGGAAGCAATCACAGCATGATGTTGAGGTGTCCAGCACAAGGAATTCGGGTTCATAAATAAAAAGCAACAAGCACAAGGCTGTGTATTTCAGTACAAACAACAAAGCAACAGCAAATGAGTTTCAGAACATGCAGCCACAGGCCTAAAGGCATGATGATGAAGATGATTTAGAGTCGTAGTTCTTTGAGAGTTCCTTATCAATTTGCAGGGTAATGTTCTGCAATGGACTGGTTTGTGAGACCAAAGACAAATGACTGAATCAAAGTGAATTTCATCAGGGGCAAAAGGCGTGTGCAGTGGGATCACAGCAAGTGTAAGCAGCAGGAGCAAGGCAGCAAAAACCTGCTGGGAGCAGGAAAAAGTCTCCCTTGGCCGTGTCTCACAAGATTATGGCACATGCAAGCAAGCACAGTACAGGGAGAAGGGGACACAGCTCTGCAGTGGAGGTGGTAAAGGGCATCATCCCATTGACTTCAGCAGAAATCAGATGATTTTCAACAATCTAGCTAAAGAATCTCTGGTTCATTGCCAGTGTATTAACAAATTAAATGGAATTAAGAAGTTATTAAATTACAAGGGGGTTTTGTTTCTTTGGTTTTTAATTGTATTTGATTGGAAACCATGTTATTTAACCCTGAGAAGTTATTTCCTATTTTTAAATCTGTCTGAGAATAAACCCACAGAGACAGAAAAGAAGAAAAAGACTATTTTATTTCTGATATAAATGTACAACTTTCATTGGCATTTTAGTGCTGCATTCTGTCTTGCATACATATGGTCATGCATAATATGACTTTCTATAAGATGCCAGACTTTCAAATTTTCTGATTTGCCATGTTACCTCAAACTAAGGTATTATTATTTTTGTCTTCAATGGGCACTGAATACAGATTGGGCTGACCAGCACCAACTTAATCAGCACTTTTATTTTTATTCTGGATTCCTTTTTCTAATAAAACCAAATATTACATCTAACTTTTTTTTTTTTTTTTTTTTTTTTTTTTTTTTTTTTTTTTTTTTTTTTTTTCCCTTTGGCTGTGATTTTCTTTTTGGCTGTGATTTTCTTTTTGGCTGTGATTTTTGAAGGTTTCCTTTTCTCTATTAGCCCTAAATAACATTTTTGTCATTGCACTGAACAATTGAGCTATTTCTCTCAAATACCACATTTGTCATTGAACTGAACAATTGAGCTATTTCTTCCAATATCCTACAGATTCTTCTGTTGGCTCAAGAATAATTATTTCACAAAGTACCTGTAGGGTACCTTTGTTCCCCACAGGTCCAATCATCCAAACCATCTGAAGCTAGCTGAATCTGAACACTTTTTCTTCATTACTTCTCTATACCTCCAAAGAAGTAAGTGTGACTCTATGGCCTTGTATTTTTGTACATTTTTTGCTGTATCACACATCATTGTTTGTTGGGGTTTTTTTCAAGAGGTTCTTAATATATTTTTTTTTTATTTACTGATAAATTTCTGTTTTTTAATGACTTTGCCTGAAATAATCCATGTTTCATCTTTATATCAGATCATCTTCTTCAAATTAGAGTGAAAAGAGTAGTCAATTTGGAAAAATTAGTTCATATATACTTTATTAAGACTTTTTAAATTTGTCCTATTTGTGTTGAAGAAAGTATTTCCATTTAAACACAGGCTAAACTGTGGGAAGCTAGAGGTCTGATAGGATTTTTCCATATATCTTTGGATTTGATTGCCTTGGAAAATCAACACTAGAAAGTAATATTTTTATAGAGGTTTCCTCATGTTTTGAGTGTTCTCTGGGACTGAACACGTTTTCATACTGCACAGCCAACCTGAACAAGAGAGATTCAAGACAAAACAGGTTGGTGCTTTCTGTGCCCTCTTTAAATCTCCTTTTGCCTAAGGCTGTGAGACACGAAAAGTTTGAGCTTTTTTGACATATATTAAGAGCCTGACTTCCAGTTCAACTAATTCTTCTCTCAATCCTCTCTCACAAGTGAGTGATAACATGGTCTAGTACTTCAGCTTTTTTTAGTAAGGTGACTGGGTTTAAAAGAAAGCTTAAAAAAATATGGTAAATTGAAATTCACGATATTTGGAACCAGTAAAATTCCTCAAGAGGATACAAAGGTGTAAAGGAAAATAAAGCCAGAATCTGGAGGCAAGAACAGTAGTATTTGAGCATTTAGAGCATGAAAGAAGTTGGTAATATTTAAAACCAGCAACAGAAAAGAGTTTCTAAAGGGAAGTCAGCAGTGGGAACTAAAGGAGATAGTGGTGGTAGCCAGGAAAGATGCCCGAAGGCCATGGCAGGATAGGGGCTGCTGTCTAGGTAATTATAGCTCGTCTCAATAGAAGCCCTGCATTAAGAAGTAAAGGAAGAAAAGGCACTGAGAGTGGCAAGGGGACAGCAAGACCTGAAGGATGACAGGGTCCTGTAGTTCACTGAAAAATGCAACATTCTTTGCTTCAATATTCCTATCTTAGTGCAGGCAGGCTCAAAATCTTGTGTTAAGGTGGCAGAGGTGACCTGAGCATACTGAGGTGCTCCCCAGCTGTGAGGCAAAGTGAGCTAAGTGTGGCTATTCCTCATCTCTCTGTCCTCCTTCAAATGCTTTTGATAGTAAGGGCTGGATGCTACTTGCATGCTTAGAGTCATCTTTGTCTCTGGATACTGCACAGGTATTTGAAAGTATTTTAAAGCAGTATATTTAATGATGGACGATACCACCCAGGAGCCTAAGTGAGACTTCAAACTGCCTGAGCTAATTGGATTTCTATTATTTGAGATAATCTTATTGAGATGCTTGGAAATTAGTTTTATTCTTCATTATAAGGACAAAGGGCTGTGTCTTTAAAGGGCAACACTAATGTATGCACAGAGGGCAAAAAATAATGTTCTCTAAAGCTTTCTATGGGCTCCTGCCAGTTGTGACTAATGTTGGTGCAGGTATTAAGAAAACACAGGCCAATGTGATGATGAAGAGAAAAGACTGGAGATTAAAAGAAAAGTGGTTTGAAAGCTCTACTCATACTACTGTATGAAGAATAATACATAATGTGGGTGTAATAAAAATGATAATGTGTTCTGTCATTTGAGATAATTAGACTTTGATCCTGGAAGATGTTTCTTGTGGCTGAAGCACTGTATCAGGTTAGAGTTCTGCTGCATTTATATTTTCTGTTTAGATTGGACGTTAGGAAAAATTTAGTCACTGAGGTGTTGTCAAGTATTGTAACAGGCTGCCCAGGGCAGTGGTGGAGTCAGCATCCATGGAAGTATTTAAACAATGTATAGATATGGTGTTTAGGGAAAGGCTTCAAACAGAAAAAGGGTAGGTTTAGAATCAATATTAGGAAGAAATTGCTTATTGTGAGGATGGTGAGGTGATGGACAAGTTTGCTCAGAGCAGCTGTGAATGTTATATCTTAAGCATGGATGGGGCTTTGAGCAACCTTGTCCATGACAGTGGGGTTGGAACTAGGTGGTCTTTAAGATCCCTTCCAACCCAAGTTGATCTATGATTCTCTGTTTTAATGGTGGCCTTAGCAGTGCTGGTTTAGTGGTTGGACTCAATGATCTTTTTCAACATAAATGATTCTTTGATTTTATGATTTTCTGTATTTTCAGAACAGAATCCTTTCCCACTGCCTAGTTTGAGATGCAAGGGGTCCAGGTCTGAGAAGACATTGATGTTGTGATGTTCTCATGGGACACAATGACAAAGTCCAGGTAAAGTCTCCTGATGATTCCCAGATGTGTGAAGATCTGGAGGGAGCCAACTGACTTACCATGCAGGAAAATTCAAGCACAGAGGAAGAGGGGCTGGGTCCACTTAGAGACCACCTCTAACACCCAGCACAAAGTTGCTACTGGGAATCATGGCAGATTCTGGTAGAAAATTGTAACACTGTTCTGCTGTCTTCCTTTTGCAAGACTTTTGACACAAAAAGATCAACTTTGCATGGCTGTCTGCAGAAAAGAAAGTGAAGTGGATGCAAAAACCTACAGGAGGTCTAACTTCTGTGCAAATGTTTGTCAAAATAATTCTCTGTAAGCAAAGAATCCTTTCAATGACTTTTCAGAGGCTACTTTTTTCCACAGTAAAATCTGTCAGTTTGCTCATCTGTATTTTAAGTGCTTTCCAAATATCTCCAGCAGAAGGAAACAGAATACCATGACCCTGAGTATCAGATAAGTAACTTGATTCTCATCAAAGAAACAAAAGTAGGGAGTATGTGATCTACCCTCACCATCTGAACAAAGCACTCAGCTCACAAATGACTCAGTGCTACTAGGTGCAGAGAGAGAACTCCTTGGTGAGGAGCTGTGAATAGCAAATGCAGGAGATTTTGAGTCAGCCTGTGGGAAATGCCTGAAAAGACAGAGTGGGTACCTTTAATAGCCAAGGTATTTGCTAACAGGCCTTGCTTTGTTTCTCTTTCTGTCAGATGCCACATTCAGCTGTGTCTGAACCAGCGGGAGCTTGGCTCTCTATCCCTCTACTGAGATCCGTGGGGTATAATTTGCCTATTTGGCTTGATATAGTGGTGTCTTAGACGATATATAGACAAGTGGTCGTGGTAGGTGATGAATATAGGCGAGTAGAATTTCAGTCTGCAGGTTCAATATAACTAATGAAGTGTTACTAAAACGTTTTAAGAGAAACTGGTTCTTGCATTTACAATGTGCTGTAATGATTTACTTAAAAGTCTCCCTTTAGACTCAGTATACAAGTTACAAATGATGCAAAATGTTGCTGATCAGAGATATTGACAATCGCTCATTGGTATTGACATATGCAAGGTTCTCCACTGGGTGCCAGTGCAATTATGAACTGACTTAAAAACTTGCTCTTGGTCAAAGGCTAAAAGAAGACCTTGTTTCTTATCTAATTTCAAAGTTTCTCCTATCTTACTCTTCAGTTGTTTCCTCTAACAGATCAAAGTAAAATGATAACAATAAAAATAATTTTTAAAAAATTGCCCCAGTAAAACTTCCTTCTTTTCAATGGGATATTTAGAAATAGACTCAGATTTTACATTTGGGTATGTTCTTCAAAAGAGCCTAAGTGATACAGGAAAAGAATCTTGCCAACTCTCCACTGAATCTGTGGATTCTGACTGACCCAACTGGATTTCTGCCTAAATCCCTGTGTCCCATGTTTCTTTTGACTAGGAATATCTGAAAACAACATGGAGCCTTGAAAATAAAATTTATTCAGTACGTTGGAGAGGTTTCTGAAAGAAATTAGTAGAAACCGTCTCTCCACTTAACTAAGACAAAAAAAATTACTTCAGGCAAACAATGGATCAGAGAATCACAGTGAAAGCATCTCTGAAATGTACCGAATTATAAAATCATTAAGGTTGGAAACGTCCTCCAAGATCATTGAGTCCAACTATTAAGAGGGTAAATTAGGGAAAGCAGGACCAGTTAAAAAAAATTAGTCAAACTGCACCTTTCACCTGTGCTCTTGCTTGAAAATCAGGGTGCAAACTGACCAAATTATGCTGCTGAGATCTGTTTCCTTTTTGTTTCGTTGGAGTATCAAGCAGGGACTCTATCAGCTGAGGTGCATTATTCTTGACACAGCCTGAAAGAAAGCATTTGCTCCTGGAGACTGTGTGACACACAGCATGCAGGCTTCTGCTTCAGGAACTCTGTTGCTCATTATAGAAATGTTAAGTTTATTCTCCACTCTGGCAGCTCTGCTTCGGCAGAAGAAAATAATACATCCAACAAGTTATCCTCACACCTATGGACTAGCACCAATAAACAAATCTCTGTCTCCTTGTGCTTGAAACAGCTGCTGGTGATTACCCTCCTCCCGTGGAGACAGAAACACATCTGGAGTCTGCAGAGCAGCAAAGAAGCAGAGAGGAGATGAGGCAAAGCAGCCATCCCTGGTACACAGCTGCATCAGCTCAGCACTGCTGCTCCACCTGAGAGCCATGGCTCGTGTGAGCAGTGGGCCAGGGGGGTTATTAGGAGGAGGAGGAGGAAAATATAAAGGGGACTTTTCCTCTTTCACGTTTCCCCACTGTGGCTGAACCATTTGGCTTTGTCTTAGGTTTTCCATGTGATGTTCACTGTTCCCATTCTTCCATGTTCCTCATGATCATGTTAAAAAGATGACCAAGATGGCCTAAATTATCATGTTTGTAATCTTTGATGAAAATTTCCCTACGTGAAGAAGAAAAATACAACATCCTACCACTCATCTGTTTCTCTAATGGCTTATTTGTGACCTGTAGATATAAAACTGTGGAGCAGTTTTCTTTCTGTCTGAAATGTCATTGTTTCAACGTTGTCCACCAGAAAAAATACATCAGACCAGAAGCCCAGACTCTGTAGGTATGAGGTGAATTTTAAAGAAGAACATGTAAAATGTTCAAAGCCCATATGTGCATTGCTTCATTTGTTTTTAGCCTTATGTGGCAGGATTAAGGCTTAAAACTTTTGGCAAAATATGAAAATGAAAGGTGAAATTCTCACATGCTGCCCTGTATTGATGCTAAGTTTCATGAGAAAAGTAGAAAAATACTAAATATTGTGGAATAATTGGCAACATGTTTGTCTACTACAGTTTATTGCAGAATATGTCTATATATTTGAATTGTTTTTTCTCTTACACTTATGAATTAAAAATAAGTTTTAAAATTGCCTCTTCTTTATAACTGACATGAGTTGTACCATATTAAAACATATTCTAGCTGGAGGCAAATACATTGATGCAAAATCGATATAGACTGGATGTTGGCAAAGCTGCTGCAACCTGGTACCAGCTATCATCAGGGTGAACACACTTGACTTTACATCTTCATATTTATCCGTTTTCTTCACTTCTTCCTTTCCACTCTTTCTCCCCTGTCAACACACCTTGCTTGGCAGTTGAGCAACTTTTATTTTTTTAGCTCTCTCTTCTATGCCTTGCTGCTATTCCCATTAGGAAAACCTTTTTCCTTTTAAATTTTTTTTTTTTTTTTTTTTTTACCTGTGTGTGGAAAGCCTTGATTTTATTAGATTAACATTTGTTATCATGCCAAAAAAGGTGAGTAAGTCAGAGAGAAAGACTCTTCTGCAGTTAATGGCAACTGTGAGAGTGATGAGGGGTATTGAATAACTGCAAATGCAGAAAAGGGAGGAATACTGCTATATGTCTAAGAGATTGTGACTACAGACAGTGCTGAATACTACTAATTAAATTCCTGTATTTTCCTATGCTATTTGAAATCCAAAATGAGACTGGGTGATAATGTATATTGTTATGTCATATCCCACAAAATAATATTTTGTTTTCATCATGATTTACTTTTGTTCCAGTAGTTCTCATTTTAGTCTTTCTTCACCTTTCTTTCTCTTTCTCTCTCTCTCTTTTTCTCCCTCCCTCCCTGCCTTCCTCCCTCTCTCCTTTTCCTTTCCTTTCTTTCTCATATTATTTCTCATTCATGATGACATGAGGCACAAATGTTTGTCAGCATGGGAGAGGAAGAGCTGCCTCTCTCTCTGACCATGGTGTGTTGGTACTGACTTATTTTGCTTTATTTCTTTATTTTCTCTCCAAGCAAATTGCCCAAACTCCCTCAGCTGAGAATGTGATAACTATTGAGGCTGAATGTTTGTAAAGGAGAGGAATACAGTAGGCTCATACATTTTCTGAAGAATTTTTATGAGAATCACTTTTTACAAAATTTTCCAATTGATTTTCTGCATTATTACTCCTCTGGCTCCCAATAATGTTATTTAGACAGAGAAATATTCTGACAGCGTATCTTCCCATTTATACTTTGCTTACAGCAGTTGCCTATAAATAGGCCATTATAGTCTGAAAAAAAAATTACAAAGAGTAAAACTTTTCCTTCATGTTGCTTAAAAAAATGTGCTCTAACTAATAGTTGTCCAACATGCATCTGCTATTATAATTTAAGATTTTTCTTCCATGCTGAGCATGCAGAGGTGGACTAATTTGTTTAATAAATAGGTAAGAATAATAAGCAGGTAATTTTATATCCACAGTGCAGTCCTGATTACTATGGAATATCTCTGTTTTCAAGGAAAGAGCTATGTGAAACAGCAGTAGGGGCAAGCCTAGCAGACCCATTACCATGGTATGAGTGAGTTTTAGGTCAATGAGGTTAAAAGAATCTTGCTTCAGACAAACCCAAATCTTGCTAATTGGTTTAGACAAGGTAGCCAGTTGGTACTAATATGACCCCCAGCAGAACTAATGTGGTACTTCTGGGCCAAGTTCTCCCTGTGGTGTCTGTGGAAAGTAGTCCCATTAGCTTCAGTCATAAAGCATATGCAGGAGGCAAATGCATTAGTAAATTAATCAGAAGAGCTCCTTGGAGGAGGCAGCAGGTGGCAGATGCCTTGAGGGCCTGCTCTGCTTAGCAGCTTGCCCCACTTCTATTCAGAGCTTGAGTATCCTACTGTACCAGAAAATACTGGAGTCAGGGACACCTGCTGGTGTAAAAAAAAGACAAGGTTTAGACAATTGCAAGTATTCCATTAATGAAAAGATCCCCTTCTTCTATTTGTGCAGGTGGGGGAGTCCTGGGCGTTGCCATATTCTGGTTCTGAAACTGTCATGCCTCAATGTGAAGTCTCTGGGCACAGCAAATTTTAGTTCCAGGTTTATCATCAGTGTAGGGGAAAACTTATCTATAATGTTACATTTATTTTTGTCATGAATTGGAGCAAATTTTAACAGAAATCCTTAATATGCTCTAACATTCAAAGATTGTTTTAGCTGTAGCTACATCATTTTTCAGCAGCAACAAGGAAATTAGAGAGGCCTGCTGACTTTTGGGAAATTAGTAGATTTACTTCAGTGTCAGAAAACCTCAGTATGTTCTATTGTGATTGACTAAGAGACTTTTAAATGGAACTCTGGATATTGGTATTCAACATGTTACATTCATGGAATGAATGGTAAAATTTCACCAAGCTACCACTCCCTACGGAATTATGTGATAGACTGCCAAAAGGATGTGTCTTCTGTGGGGTCCTACTAACTAAAACCAGTAAGGGCCTAGTCCTGCTCACTTACAAGTACACATTTCCCTGAACTTATGCCCTGTTGCATGACTTGGAGGAGAACAGCAAGGCAAGGTCATTCAACAGAAGGCAGTGACTCCTCTTTAGAGAGATGCAGGTACTGAGTGGAAAAAGTACACTGAGAAAATTGAGAAGGGCTGCGCCAAAGAGCCAAGGAAATGTCTCAAGGGCTTAGGCACAAAGGAACTTTTGAAGGAGAGGAAAAATGACTGAGTAATAACTGAGCAACGGCAGTGAACTCAGTTCACTCTCTAGCCGTATGAGGCTTGGAAAGAAAACATGTTCAAATGGAAAACAAAGATAAAGGCATTGACTGTTAAACACAGGGTTATGGGAGACATTAAGAGGTGAAATGTCTGTATAAACTGATATTGTCACAACAACAACATTGTATAAACTTTCCATGAACAAATTAAGTTGCATATTAAAGAGTTCCCAACCACCAAAGCGATGCCTGAGCAGCCATCTCATAAAAGTAGTTGAAGCGAGAAACCATTTTCTGAGGGAACTTGATAACAGGATTATGTGATGAGGTTACAAGATAAGACTGGCAAGATGCAATTATCTAGATCCCTTCCAGACCTATTCCCCTGGGAATAAAAGAGGAACTCAAAAACAGTGTCTTACACTGCACTGCAGGTGTACATGTGGTCCAGTTTATAACCTCAGTTTGCCAAGACTGGATATTAATCAAACTACCCTGGAAGTGTTTCATGTTCTATTCTCTCCAGTAGCTGTTACATAAGCACATATAGACTGTCAAAAGATATGGATTAGTATGCAGTAGATTCAACTACTTGTCCCTCTCTGTATCAATGTTCCTACCTCCAAAACAGTTTTGTGCTTAAAAGACATGAGCAATTCATAAATACTAAAAACTCAAGTAAGATGGCACTGATGTTGCTAGAGAGAAGACAGAATTCATGCTATTTTTCAGCTCCTTGGCCTCTTCCAGGTTTTTGTTTGTGGATACTTATCAGCAATTCATCAACTTGTCAATTTGCCCCATAATCTCTGAGTGCTCTGGCGAAGCTCTAGCCCAGCACTAGCAAAACCTTCTCTCCAGTTGCTAGGTAACTCCTGTGTCTGTTCATCTGTGGTGCCTGTTATCGGCTGTTCACATCTCTATTTACTTTTCATCTTGGCCATAATAATGTGATATAACTGGACACAGAGCCTCCAAGACTCATATAAAAGACTCCACACAGTTACCAGTGATGCATCTTTGGCAGCCTTCCTCACAAAGGTGTGCGCAGTTCCTCTCAAGTTAAAAGGGGGTTTAAGTTCTCAGCTTTGGTTGGTTCTGTGTATTTTAGGACTGCTCTGAAGCTGTGAATGGAAACCATCCTGTAAGAGATCTGATGATCTAGTGCAATGGATCACCTTGCAAAATCTGTATTCAGCCATCTAATTCTGGGGAGGGAAATAAATAAGGAAGCACACAAAAGGAAAAACCTTCCTTAGAAACTAGGGACCACAAACTCATCAGTACCTGCTAAAAGAAACAGTAAGGCCACATCATTATTTTCAGAGCTTTTAGACACCCCTTAGCAAATCCAACTACTCTGCACACCTCCTTTGAGAGAGAATGAAAAGACAGAAAAGAGTATGCATAGCCATGTTGCTTACTGCATTAAGAGTTTCAGTGAGAAAAGGGACATAAAGTTATATGCAAACCAAAGAAATAGAAGAACAACTGACTTTATTTGGCTGAATTTCAGTAGATTCTAACAGTCTTATTCAGTTTTTCTAGCAGAAGAAAACACCTATCACACACTTACTCTTGAAATAATTGCTCTGACTACAAATCCAGGTATTTTTTGAGGGTACAACAAACAGGTGGAGTAGAAGGTCAAGGCAAGTTGTAGACAACTGTAGGAGATGGACTAGGAAATGATCAATGTATCATCTCCCTACCAAGAGCCCAAGGTTTGGGGGAAAATATTTTGAGACATCTTTGCTCACATTACTGTCTGCCAGAGGAAAGTTCAGCTGGTAGGGTCTTTTACATGGAAGGATCTATATATGTCCAGCTGTCTATATTTCTGTCTCTCTATAGAGAGACATTTATCAACTAAATACATACAGAATTTATTAAATTATTTATTATGGAAGGAATAAGGAAGAGAACTCAGAATGCCTCTGGCTGGAGAGAAAAACAATCCTACATCTCCCCAGTCACTAACAGATGACCCTTCTTTGCCTTACTTAGAGAGTGAATGTGCAGTATTTAACAGATTTGCTTCACAGAATTTCTTGGCAACCAGGAAAATATAATGTACTTCAGAAGGATTCATCAAAATACGTTTAAAATCAATGAATCCACTGATCTAAATATACAAATAATAGAGAAAAAATTTCAAGTGGTTCCTTACAATGTACTCTGAGTGATAATAAGATACCACTCTTCAAGTACTTCATCAATTACTTACTATAGGCAATTGGCTGAATTTCCATCATAAACAGACAGCCTTCTCTATGGAAAATGCTCAAGTAAAAAGCTCTACATAGATAACACTTCAGCATGCTCCATGTAGTCAAACCCTGTTGGCTGGTGCTAGAAATTCCCTATATCTTTTGATATTTAAATCTCCTCAACTTGCACTTTTCACTCTACTTTTTCTGGAAGGCTAGAATGTTCATAAGTCTTATTTAAGATGTTACACATTAGAATACCTGGAACTTTTATTTTTGTCAAGGTCTCAAAACTATATTCAGAACTCACAGCACATTTGAAAATTATTTTCACACAGTATTGTTTCCTTCACGATGGGAAAAAATGATGTCCTGGAGAATGATGTCTTTACTTTTAGACCATCCATCCACAAAATCCAGGTTTGCCCTCTGACCAGACAGTATATGTAGTATGATCTATTTTTATTTATGATATGCCAGATATACATGGAGCACTAGATGTGCAATAGAACTCAAGGTATTTTATAATCTAGATCCATGATTTTATCAGATGATTGAGGCCTTACTGGCTGTATCCACTAGGTCTATGGGAGTTATTCTTCAGCCAGTAGTTTCTTTCACTGTCCATTCTTTCATCCATTTCCATCTATCCTATACACTGAATAAAATTGAAAACAAGTCTATGACAAATAAATCAACATGAGAGACACAAAAATCAGACTTAAGTTGTACAAGTAACCTTAAAAATACAGTTTTGGATTGTTGGGGTATTTGGCTTTCTATCTTTGGCATACCATTAGTGCAGTGTTCTTTTATCCATGCACATGAACACATATGTACAATGTATCAGAGGGCAAATAAGGCACATCTTAGAAAAGGAAACAATTTCGGAGGTTCTGGAGAAATATTTAGTTTCTCTGTGCTTTAAATGAATAGCATGTAGCCTTTAACTAGACAATGGGATTGAAAAGTCATATTCAAACGATCTTCTGTAGCTGCCCAATTTAAATGTTGTTGTACCTGAAATGATGTTTCATCTCAGCCCTCTGTGCACTGCCTTGTAGAATCATGATTCCATTGCTGCTCTTCTTTCTTACATTCATTTATTCCACATGACCCATTTGCAGCAAGAGGGCAAACCTGTGTTTGAGATTAAGTTATTCTTTGGGGAGAGAGAGCCCCCAGACGATGAGAAAGGATAAGAGTTTAGTTCTTGTGTATTGTTGAACATCTTAATCATCAGAAAATTACATGGAAGACTCTTTGCTTGGCTGATTTTGAGTTGAACTCAGTGCTCTGTAGGAGTAATAAGAATAAATTCTGCAGGATTAGGTGGTGCTTTTGAGTTGCATTACAATACAGGGACCAGTACAGCTCAAACTGGGGAAAAGGGCTGAAGATTAGATGTCTTGTGGAACCTATAATCAATCTACTGGAGATGGTACTACCACTACACCCAGGTTGTCTCTGACAACAAGTGAGCAGAACTGTTCTCTAAAACTAATGTGCTTAAAATCCATTTACGATTATTTTGATAGTGGAAGCTATGAAGAGAGACACAGGTGATTTGTAGGAAAAAAACCCCAACAAACCATGAGAGAGATAAAGGGCTCATTCAGAGATTGAGGCATCCAGTCCAGAAGGATGAGAAAGAATATTCTAATTGTGCAGTTTTGTCTTATCAGGAAAAAAAAGTAAGAATAAATTGCTTACATCTGTACTTCTGTATTACTGAATGACAGACCTTTAGATCTGTGAAAAGGAGTGGATTGCAGTCAGGCTAAATACAGGCTTCTAAGTAGTACAGGAAGAAAAGAGCTAAACAAGAAAAATCTGGTGGATATCTTTCCAGGAAATAACTAGAAGGAAGTGGCGCTTTCCCTTGCATGAACCCACAGCAGTGTTTGTCATACCCAGCTTCATGGCAAAGGAATGCATTGTGAGCAATTAAATGCAAAAGCACTGTCTCTGTCTCATGAGTTCCCTGAGATACAAACCACTGGAGGCCAGGAGAGTTTTGGGTAGGTGTTACTGTGTGTGTTTTGTGGCTGCTCTGCCATCTGCTTGTGTTCTCAAGTTAATATGAACCATCTGAAATGGTGAAGTCTAAGCAACTCTCCTGGATGGTTTGCTTAAAAGGTGAATACATTCTCCAGGAGATTTATCCTACCTTAGAATTTTGTCAAGGATAAAACAGTAACTGGTACTGCCTGTCCTGCACTATTGACCTGGAAAAGAAGTAAATAGCTACTTTAGGTTAGTCATTCAACTTCCAGGTAGATAAATTCAGGCAAAGCAATTCCTGCTCTTAGTAGCTGGTGAATTTTGTTCACTGATCTAGTTTTTACCTTGCCAGAAACAAGAGAAAAACCCTAAGCAAGACTCTTTCTTCTCCCTTTGACTTACAATGATCAAATTCTCATGATGATGCCCTGCTACAAATCACTTTGCTTTTCACACCCATTGTTCATACAAGACACTTATCTTCACTTATCTTCATCCAATACACATTGGCTGCTTCTGTGGGTTTATCTGCTCAGTCTCCTGAGGACCAGCATTGCACCTGCATTTTTTTTCCCTCCACTGGCTGCCTTCTCTTTAAGAGCCTTCATGGATCTTTTATTAAAAAACACACTCCTTTGTTCTAAAGAGTGGGATTTAAAAAAAAAAAATTAATTTTTTTTTTTAATGGCTGACCAAAGTCTAACTACAAACATAGTACTCTTTGGGCAGAGGAGTCTTGGCAAACCAGTATTCCTTACTGTTATTCAGTGTAGAACTTTGCAAATTTGGATGGCAAGATTTTTACTGTTATTGGNCTTTAAGAGCCTTCATGGATCTTTTATTAAAAAACACACTCCTTTGTTCTAAAGAGTGGGATTTAAAAAAAAAAAAATTTTTTTTTTTAATGGCTGACCAAAGTCTAACTACAAACATAGTACTCTTTGGGCAGAGGAGTCTTGGCAAACCAGTATTCCTTACTGTTATTCAGTGTAGAACTTTGCAAATTTGGATGGCAAGATTTTTACTGTTATTGGGTGAAAGATGATCTTTTTCCTTTTCATTGCAAGGAAATATTTTGGAGTTTGAAAGGAAGTATAGTAATTTTACGAGCCATATCCTTGAAAGGATCTCTGTCTTTTTAACTGGAAATAAACCAGTGAGTAAGTAATGCCATTGATTCACTTTATCAATTCAGTTAGTTCATAATATACCTAAAAAGAGGACTTATAACAGAAATGAAGCTTTGACTTTTGTTCACCACAATAAAAGATGCCATCTTATTCTTTAAATTATTAATCAACTTTCTTCTTTTCTCACCAGCCACANTCATCTTATGTATATTCTTTAAATGATTAATCAACTTTACATCAAATTTCTTCTTTTCTCACCAGCCACATATTTCTTCAACTGTGTGTTAAAATTCAATGAAGATCAGTCAGCTGTTATGTTTGAGTCTTAAACTGGTTGAAGAAAAATAGTGCCACATTTTTGTGTTTGTCTTGCAGACAGTATCTATGATTTGTCACTGCTGTTAACAGGTAACATCTTCAATTTTGAGTGTCAGTCTCAAATATTGACTCTCCATTATGTAATAAAATGGAATACTGGGAATACTGTCATTTGCTGGTTTGCTGAAGATACTTGAATCAACATAATGCTTGAGCAGAATGTCTAATCTGTGCTTATCACACTGCCTTTCCTGTGATAAACACCAAAATGCCCTAACACAAAATAGTGATGATTTTTTAGTTAGCAGCTAGCAAATAGATAATCTGCAAGGAGAATGAGAGGCAGAATACAAATATACTTATAGAAGGTACTTAATTTGGAGAGTCACCCCATTCCAGCTATTTTAGTGAATTTTCTAGGAACTTTGTATATCTTTCTCAAAGTACATCAATTCATGGGGTCCTGGTGTTCAGAAACAAACAAACTAGAGTCCATCAGCAGAGGAAGATGAAGAAAATTTGCACCCAAAAAAGACCACATTTTTCCTTCTAAAAATATGATTTTAAGTGCTACTTCTTAAAAATATTGAAGAACAGATCAAAATTTGGCTTAGGCCAGTTACCCTGGGCAGGCTGTGAGATCAGGGTAATAGCTGACTAATGTTCTGTGAGTGTTCCTTCCTGGAAATTGCTTCAGATCTTAGTCAGGAATCAGAAATGGATTCAGAGGGCAAGACAATTCCAAGCCTTGGAACAAGGATTAACAAGCCCATCCCACCAACCTCTTGCAGGTGACATAAGGTCCTAACTACTTGTCAGCCCAGCTCAGACCCTCTCCAGTTTCTTATCATCTTCTCGAACTGAGAGGGCCCAAGCCAGGACTAACATTGCTGTCTACCTTCCAGCCTTCCTCTTGATCCACAACTCAGGCTTCCAAAATTTCCTCCACAACCCTGGGCATAGCAACAAGTCGAGCATTGTTGGCAGCACTGTCATAGCATAATTGCCACTCCTGCTCTCCCCTCCTTCCTCCCTGGACGTGCGTTTCAGGCATTTGGCAGAGATGCACTGCAGTGTTTTTGAGGAACTCTCGCTGCCACAGTCTTGACTTGAACGTGTTGAGTTCATTATGTCTGATTTCTGAAAGATTTCTGGAAGTCCTCCACTGGAGCTACACTGCTGAGCAAGGCTGAGATTCTGTTTTGGCACAAAACCTTTTTATTGGTATACAATAATTCTGTTAAAGAAAATTTCCCCTCCTTTTGTGAAGTACAAAAAATCTGTGTCCCATTGCATTTCATTAATTTATCTTTACTACTACAGGGTTTGAATTGGTGCAGGATTGAGCAGTAGCAGTTCATCTTCTTCATTTCTCTCAATAAAAGTGTGCTAAGAAAGAACCTAAACTTCTGCAGTTTCTTTATTTCCTCAAGCAAAGCACTAATTGTATCATCATTCCTACCAAAACAGCCTTGGTAACTATAATTATGCAGTGTTAGAGCATGAAAATACTATATATCACACAACATTTTCCAGGAAATTCATTAGAAAAATTAAGTTATAGTAATAATTATACAATATATATAATTATTATAGTAACTGTGAAAAATGGGTGGAGAGAGAATGTGTTAAAAAAGTCATGGATACAACCTGAATGACTTTAAATTACTTTATAGTGATTTAAGACCCTCTGTACCTGACAGTGAAGAAACCTGAGATATTTGGTAAACATAAGGAATTTTTGTAGATTGAAATACCTTGACATTTCTATCTTTCTGACATATTTTGATCCTGGCTTAAAGGTGGTAGCAGTACTGGTACACCAAGTCTGCCATCTCTTCAGGTTCAGTCTGAAAGGTACCTGAATTGTCCTTATATCTACCAGACTTCTTCAGACCATCTTAGTGGTCTATATGTTAAAATTGTACACACAAATATACTGAAAATTTCCAAAAATTATTTTTCCCTAGGATTAAAAATGTGCAGTCTTATCAAAGATAAAAGGTATTGGCAAGAATATTTGTTAACAATCAACTAAAAGGGAGTATTACAGTGCTTTTGGAAATACAGTTGCTAATAGAGAGGTTTCCCATAGGTTGTGCTGTTTTCTACAAAGACAACAATCATCTTCATCTTCATTCCAGAAACATATTTCTGAAATACATAAATAGAAACTTATATTAATGTTAATTTTTAATTACTCCATGATTGCTCTGTTTCGATGAAGAAAGGCATATTAATCTGGCAATATATTGGTTTTGCCTAGCAAAATTTTGACAGCTTAGGGGTACAAGGATGCCTTCTGTGAACTGCTGGTGGGAGCTTCCCCAGGTCCAACAGAGCCAGTCCCGGGGGGCTCGCAGAGGGACCTGCCACTGGCCAAGGCTGAGCGCTTCAGCAATGGCAGTGGTGGCTCTGGAATGACAGATTTAGGAAGAGAAAACAGGTATTGCACAGGAGCAGTTGCAGCCAGAAGAGAGAGAAGTGTGAATGAGTGGGAGAAACAGCCCTGCAGACACCCAGGTCAGTGAAGCTGAGGGGATGGAGCTGCTGCAGTCCCAGGAGCTGAAATTGCCCTGCAGGCCCTGGTGGAGCCCATGGTGGGGCAGCTGTGCCTCTGCAGCCCATGGAGGCCCACGGGGGAGCAGAGATCCACCTGCAGCCATGGAGGACCCCACAACAAAGCAGGTTGAAGCCTCCTGAAGGAGACTGTCACCCCATGGGAAGACTGTGCTGAAGCAGTTTTGTTGTCAGGACTTGTGACCCTGTGGGGTACCCACACTGGAGCATCCTGTTGCTGCAGAATTGCACCCTGTGGAAGTGTCCCAGGCTGGAGCAGTTTGTGAAGAACTGCATCCTATGGAAAGGACTGTCTGGACTGACTGGAGGAATCTGTAGAGGACTGTGTCCCACAGGATGGACCCACACTGGATCAGGGGAAGAGTGTGAGGAGTTCTCCCCCTGAGGAGGAAGGAGTAGCAAAGACAACATGTGATGAACTGACCACAGCCCCCATTCCCCATCCCTCTGATCTGCTGAAAGGGAGGAGGTAGAGAAAATGGGGAGCGAAGTTGAGCTTCAAAAGAAGGGAGGGTGGGAAGGTGCTTTAAGATTTGGTTTTATTTCTCACTATCCTACTCTGATTTCATTGGTAATAAGTTAAATTAATGTCCCCAAGCTGAGTCAGTTTTGCCCATGACAGTCACTGGTGTGTGATCTCTCCCTGCCCTTAGCTCATGAGCATTTTGTTGTATGTTCTTTGCCTGCACAGCTGAAGAGAGCAGATGAAGTGGCTTTGGGGGGCACCTGGCTTCCAGCCAGGGTCAGCCTGACATAGGCAGTGAGAGGAAAAAAATCTGATTCTTAAAAAAAAGATTTTTGAGTATGAATGTATTCAGGCTGTCTTTAAATTAACAATGTCTTTGTTATATGTATACTGAGTATATCTGTCATTAATTTAAACAAATTTATCTGGAACAGAACCCAATTTAATCAGAATAAGCTGGTTTCTCATTTTTCAAAATCTTTTTGGTTAATAGTTGCTGAGATTAATCATTAGTATAGGATTATAATGAATTACATGATCAAAGATTCTAACAAGATTGGCAATGTTTATGAGCGAGTTAATAAGTTGCATTTTGTGTCAAGTCTGACCTACCTGGATATACTACTTTTTGTTTAACTTTTTATAAATGTGTAACATTTTACATTCATATTTTACATTTTTATAAAGATTTTAAATTTTAATGAAGTATAACAAGAAGAAATGGGCCAAATATGCTCCTTAAGGTGACTCAGTTGTCTTGAGATAAATTTATTTTTGCTTCATTTATTTGTTCGTATTAATGTACCTTGTATTTACAGTTTAGCTCTCTTGTTTACCAAGGATTTTTTTTTTCTGTTTCTTGAGTTCCTGCTGTTGTCAGGCGATTGATCTCACCAATAGATAAAATTTTCTTTTTTAATGATAAATAGGTGTGACATTTTACCTTGGAAGAGTCCTGAAGCATTTTAAAGCTTTTGAACTCGTTTAGGTTGCTGAAAGCTCTCAGCTACCAATTAATGGGAGGTGAGAGTGACTGGCTGAAAGCAAAAGGCTCTTGGAAGAGTGTTTGTCCTGCAATGCTCATATGTGTAAGTGGCTTAGTTTATATCCTATATCTCAGAGTCACCTAGTGAACAACTGGAGATTAATTGCAGGTGTCAAGGTCTTCAGTGAAAAATAGGTGATACAATCTCATTGTTTTCAGTTAAGTAGAACTGTACCTACTCAATGATACCTTCTCCTTCTTAGAATACCTTTTGTGTCTTATCACTACCATGTTTTCTAGATCTTATTCTGACCTAATTCTAATACTGGATGCTATGTGACAGAGCCTTTAAAGGCTGCAGTAGTTTCAAAACTTCTCCACTGCCCAAGGACCAGCTGGAAAAAAAACCAAGAGAACCTTTAGCAAAAAGTTCTGTGAGGAGTTAGAAGGGAAAATCACCCAGTGCTGTGAAATATCAGCATGCAGGTAGGGAGCTGGAAAAATGAATATGCAGGGTGGAGCACATACAGCTTTGTGTGCCTTCCTCAGTGATCCATACTGAGTCATCTGGGTGTTGACTCCCAATCCTAGAAACAACCTGGATAAGACTGGACATAAGCAAATCACAAGGTCCTGCCTTTCAAGACTCTTTCCAAAATAAAGTTCACTACCTATCTGTATTTGCTGTGTTCTAGCCTTTATGATGATACTTTTGAAAGTACTACCTTAAGAAAGACCTTTTAACTGAGTGCTTCTGACATGCCATCAATGGGCATGTTCCCATAAAATAAAACTTGTGGGAATACTGTAGTGTTAGTGACACTTTATATCACGTATATCTGTGGGGAGACCAATGTCTTCTAACTCTGAGTGCTCAATACACTTGGAATCACAGAATCATTTAGGTTGAAAAAGAACTTTAACATCATTAATTCCAACATTAAACCTAACACTGCCAAGTCCACCCCAAAAACTTGTCCCTAAATACCATATCCACGTATCTGCTAAACACCATCAGGGCTGGTGACTCCACTTCCCTGAGCAGCCTGTTCCTTAAGCAGGCAGCTGGTGGCAATTGAGACACTCAGAGATCCTCTGCCCAATTTCCAGTTGCTGGTCCACGAGTCTCCTTCAAGTCCTGTATCCTGTCTACCAGCTCCATGTAGATGTCTCAGATACTGCTGAAGGATTCAAATGTCTTTGAATGCCCTTATTTAAACAAGTGAATTTAACTCCCATGAACACTTGCTCTCTACCCTGGACTCTATAGTTGTACTCTTTCAATGAATAATGGACAGAAGTTGGGTACTTGTGAGGTAATTTTCTCATGTCATCCTGAGAGGAGTCCAAAATAGGGAGGATTAATATCTGAAGGTATTTGTCTCTAGTGGGGGTAAGTGACAGACTTACACTCACAGTCACCTCAGCTCCAGCCATCTCCTGTACCCAACATGTTCATCTGGGCTGGTCACTGCAGGGTCCATAAATCACCACTACAGAGAAATGGGCACTTTTAAGAAGGAATTGGTTTTACCTACTTTTTATTGTCTAGATGACATGAAGCAATAAATCCCACCCTAGATCCTTAACTTTTGGAAACCTTGAAACTTAGGTGAAATGAATCCTAGATATACTCTTAAGAGAAAATCTTTCCTTCATCTGCACATACATCTCCCACTGGTTGAGCTCAGTACAGAAAAAATGTAGATAGAAGACCTCAGATTACAATGACTACAGAATATTCACATAATGACAGGTTAATAATACAATTATTGAATATAAATTCTGAAGATATATATAGGATGTTCGTGCTGTAAGGTCTGTGTTCCAGCTCTGTCTACAGGGGTGAATTTCACCCTGTGGATGAAATCTTGATTATACAGCCCCACACAGCTGTGGGATGAGAATTGTATAATTAACACTGAGTGCTCAAATCCCAACATGTAGCCATGGATGCACTCCTGCCATGCAGTAATGGGCGTGAATTTCCTTTTAACATGCACGTATGGGCTAATGTGGACCACACTGTGATTTTTTTCCTCTTTCCATTGGCAATGGGAAAACAGGAGTGGAAAAAAAGTGAAGTCTTTATTACTATTTTTGCTAGCACTACTCTTCATCTGCCTTCTTAATTAGTCCTGCTGTGTGGTTAAAACTCCACATCAGCTGTCATGCCACAGGGAAGACCTATATATTATAATATAGCAATTATATTATTTCACCTCACACTTTCCTGCATGAGTGACTGATTGTATCTCTCATGCTGCAAGCATTTGTATCTGGCAGATACGTGGCTGCTGTTTTTAATGACTGAAACTTACTTGTTTTGGTAGGGTTGGTCCACTCTCTTATCCAGTCCCTCCAACCATGAGTGGAATGAAAAAGGTGAAAGGGAGCAGTCAATGAAATAAATACGGTTTATATCCTTTTTTATACCATATAATTTCAGGATTCAAGTTCCTGGTGGGTGGGGAAATTATTACAAAACAGAATTGACCTTTTGAACTTGAGGCTTTATTTCTAAAATTCAGAAGTTCCTGCCAGGATTATTTGGCATGGTTTTTGGGACATGTCCTTTGAGCTCTGTCACTTCCAGTGGTCTCAATCAAATATGCATGACATAACGGAAAATTAATTACTATTATTTCTGATTTTCATCTACTGCAGTTTTTGAACTGAAATAACCAATTTATGGGTCAGCTTTTGCCATAGAGAGTAGAGATTTTCCTTTTTTATCTGACATATTCTGCTACATAATTTCAGACTTACAGTGTCTCATACGCATGGTCTGGATGCTGAACAAATCTCTGCCATGAACTTTGGTATTCAGCTTTTGACAGCATGAGAGGATCTTCATGATTGAATAGACTGTAAACAGCCACTAAAGAATTATGCACATCAAGAATTCATAAAGCCATGCAATAAAGTTTATCAGAAACTCACGGTTAACACTTTTTATCAAAACTGACTATATAAAGGTTTCAACCTGAGCAATATTCTTAAGGGATCAGTGAAGTGTTTAACTGATTTCAGAAAGTCAAGTTTAGTCTGGCTGACTGTCACTCACATGTATCCATGTATGTTAGCACAGGATTTGTGTTTTTATTTTAAATTACTTTTCCCCTCACTAATAGAAGGTAGGATATCACGTTTCATCTTCCTAAAACCCAGAGTGGGGGAAGACAGCAAGCTCCAGTTCATATACGTAGAATCCATGCACTGAGAGCATCTGCTTCAGAGTATTATATGTTTCTGTCCTTTTTCATTTCTCTTAAAACTATTCATTAATTTTCTGATTCTCCGGATTCCTTGGGATTACGTGTGAAGCTCTGTTTTATTGCATCTGTAACAGTGTGCTGCAAAAGGGTGAAGGTTGTCAATTCAATGTTAAATACCACCTTGGGTTACAAATATTCTTTCCTCATTCTGCTCCCAAATCTGAGCTTTCCTCTGTGCCTTTCAAGCTATTCAAGTTACACTGCTCTTTTATTTGTTTGCATGCTCAACATGCCATCCTTCTACAAGAAGTGAGATACTAATGTGACATAAATAGGAGATATTATCATATCAGAGAGATGTACACAAGTCTAAACTGCTAAATTGTGTTCTTAACATGTCATTGTATAGGCCTTATGCTTTGTCCATCTTTAGGTGTAAGAATGCATTGAATCATTTCTAAAATAAAGACAGTAAATTTAAATACTATTGAAATAACACTGTCTACTTATAGAAGCATAATTCAATATAAAATTTCACTGAACTTAGTTTAAATACCATTTTAAGGGAGAGAATGTGACTTTTAAAAGCATTTAAATACTTGCCATTATACCCTCACCTTTCTCAAATATTCTAAATAAGATGTTTAATTTTGTTTGGTTTACTCTCTTCAGCTTAAGTAGTTTCTTTAACTTAATCTTTCAATTTAGAATGTACTTTATAAAATAAGTATTTTTCATTTTAATGTTACCATAAACTATTTCAGTTTGCTCCAGACTGACCTCATATTAATGTTTCAGTTCATGTAAAATTTAAAACTTTTGGTTTGTTTCTGAACAAAAATGACAGTTTTTCCACTTTCAAAAAGTACATTGAGGCTGCAAATTTATTTTTTCATCCCACTCCTTTTTTTTGTGTGTTGTGATTAAAGGATTGCCATGTGTTCAGTGGGCTTCTACTTCCATACTGTTTCCTACTATCAAGTAGTCCAGAATGACTGGCAGGTATCAAGCATAGATCTACTGGGTGTCTGTAATCATGTGAGGTGAAATTCATCCCATCCCTGTAGGAACTGGAAAATGTCAACTCTCCTACTGCCTTCTATGGAGGTGAGGAAGAAATCTATGGAGGTGGTATGACAGAGCAGAGTGGGGCCAGGGAATTTGGTTTCTGTTCACTCTTAGAATTAATGGTTTTAATGTGGAATCCACCCAGCTTTTCTAGGCAGATGCAATCATTAGCAGAATAAGAACGTTTCCAAGGAAGAATGAGGTTAAATATATACACATTCCCTGCTTCAAATATTCCCTTTGGGAAGGATCCTGAGAAGGCAAAAGGAATTGTGGTGGATCCAGGGCAGTAAAAGACAGGCAGAAAGGGGCTGTGTGAAGTTACAGAGCAGTGTGGTGTCCATAGCAAGGAATTCTCTGAAAAGTTACCAAAGTACGTCTGTTTTTGTGACCTTGTGCTAAATCACAGGGTCTTACTCTGAGCACAGACACTGACAGACATTAGTAGGGATTTCAGAGCCATGTGGAGGATTCAGCTGCAGCCCTTTACACCAGGTAAGTGTTTTATCCACCAGACATCCATGCAATGTGTTGGGTGACTCATTCCCTCATTTGACCCACAAAGGAGTCAGACAAATCCTCTTCCATTCCTTCAGTGTCTCCACCTGAGCAGCATCTCTCAGGTACTCGCATTTAGAGATGAAAATCACTTGAAAGGAAATGTATTTTGTATCTTTACCATTTCAATGGGCTTTTACCAAAGAAAGGGATGAACTCCTTTATATGGATCATAAGGATGAAAAATACACAAACTGCTTTTGTGTGCATGTGTGTGTGTGGGTAGCTACAGAGGAGTGAATAGGAAATGAATATGTATGCAACACGGGTGACATCTGATTGAAATCAATTCCAAGTGAGCAGTGCACTGTTCCATATCACGGGTTACTGATGCACAAGCTCGTCCATGGGCAGAACATTTTGTTCATACAAGTCCCATTTGCTGTGTGTATCTATCAGCTGATCATCCAGCAGACACTGCTATTTAAATTGCTGATTTTCTTTTGCTGGCCAGTGGGCCTTAACGACCTCAGGACAGAGGACCCAGAAAGTGTTCTGTATTTTTTGTTGTAATTTTATATACAGGAGCCTCATGTTACCAAGGATCATTTCACTTCCTCTCTGTAGGATGACGTGCAGTTGTCACTGGCACCAAAAAAAAAAAAAAAATTGCTTCAGGGGTCCGGTCCTGCCAATGTGAACCTTTCCTGGGATGAGTTCAGTGCTTATGATGAGTTCAGTGCCCCTTTAGCTCTAGTACTTCTAAAAGTCAGCTGGTAGTGCTGTGAAGAGCACTGAGCTTTGCTTTCCAAACCTGAAAAAACAGAGTTATTTACCAGATCCCTAGCAATGGATGATGTTGCTTAATATGATATCCATTCCAGCTGCTGAGAAAATTTAGGTAGGCAGAATGCAATTTCTCAAATTGGAATTTTGCCAGGACACTGGGGATATACTGTTGTTACAAGGGCAATGACATTTTTAATCCCACCTGAAGACTACAATCCTTTCTAATAGCTACTAACTGAATTTTTTTTTCAAAAACTGTTCTTGAAAACACCCCTCAGTAGTGTCCCAATTAAAAAAAAAAAAAAAGAAAAAAGAAAAAAAAGCAGCACGTGACCAAAATTAAAAACAAAACCAACACCCAAACATTGGAGATTTATAATTTGTCATCTTAGTTATGTATGGTCCTTCCATAGTGTTCAGCTGGTGTTTTGTTCCTTACCCTACTGTAAGAGAGTAGTTATGCAGTAGTTTTAAACATGGAATTTAATTTGTGAGAAATCATGGTATTTCCATGTCTTCTCTTCTGAAATAAAATAAGACAGCATATAGAGCCTTCTAATGGAAGGAAAAGCTCAGAGTAAAAAGTTTCCCAGGAGTCTGGATCAATGCAAAAAATATGATGCTATTGAATCAAAAGTAGCATTTTGGTTTCTTGATAAAAATGGAATATTTTGTTCAGACTATTCTCTGTGTCTGCCTGAATCAGCCATTTGAGAATACAAACTGAGTTGCTCGTATTTCCATTTTTTGCCCAGGTTTTGTGTTAGTGCTGAGCAACGTTTCAGAGAATAATTTTCATTTTTGCCTGTTGGCACAAGAGATCTAACTTGGGTTGGCTTAGCCACAACCTAGGAGCTCCAGGTCTCTCCATCCTGTCATGGCTCCTGTTTTACCTTAGGAGCAGAAAGGAATTACTGTTTTCACAATGATTTTTTTATAATTGTAACACTTCCATCCTTTCTTTCATAGTATTTTTGGACACTGAGAGCACAACGGGACCTTTTCAGACTACAAGGAATTGGTCAGCCACCTATACTGGTAGAACAAAGATAAAATGGACTGAATACATCAATGTTCTTCACTGTTTAAGTATTCAATATATTGATGTCCCCTTAAAAAGGGATGTGAGCCAAAAAAACCCAAACCCAACAATAATGAATTTCAGTTCTAGCTGAAAAAACAATTGGACAGCTATGATGAATCATGTCCTATAAAAAGAGAAAACTACTGTAACTTTTTTATTGTTTCCAGATCAGACACAGCACTGTAGCTCTGAAAAATCTGTGAGCTGGAGGGGTATATTGGGGGTGTACTGACGTGTAAATAAATCCACTGAAAATTTTCGTCTGCTCTGGACTTCCCAACATTGGAATTGCTGTGTAAAAGAGCTCTCCAAGCAAAAGAGAAATAAAAACCCCCACATTGGTATGTTTCAAGCTGCTGAGTTTATTCAGGATGGAGCCGGCTCTAAAGAGACCAAGTGCTGCAGCCTTGGGTCCGACACCCACCTGCCTGGGGAGAGCAATCTGTGTGTGCTTTTTTCCTCATGAAAGCTGCCTCTTCAGTGCTCTGGGCAAAGCCTGCAGCTGGAATTGCTCTGCAGAGTCTCAGGGTCTGAGTACAGCACGACTTTGGGCTGAAGGGATGTGAGGAGAGACCTGACTGAGAGCGTGGGTCCACCTCTCTGTCCTTGGAGCCGGTGATGCTGCCGTGGAAGTGGGATAATGCTGGACAGTCTGAGCAGCAGAAAGTCACAAAGTGGGAAGGCATGCGGGTAAACTTCAGATATTCTTTTTTGTGAGGCTGGACACAGGGGTCTAATGATGGACAATAAACCTGAGTCTAGTCTCCCAGTAATTCTTAACCTCTTCTGAGAGCACAAGATTGATTTTTATTGCTCTTTCAGATGCATGAAATTCAGAAGCAACACCAATAAAACTAGACACATAAGATTTCAGGTGCTGAAGTCAGTATAAAACTGGTTAAAGGAAGAAAATAAAAAATCTGTAACTCTATACTGTGCTTACAAAGTCATACAAATACAGATTTACTACTTTTTGACAAGGTAATGCTAATGCAAAGAGATGATATTGAGTTTTAAGCTAAACTTCACTTTTACATAAGCTGTTAACTTCTATAAGCTTATCAACCTGACTTCTTCTGGATTACTTGAACAGTAGAATTAACTTCTGTAAATTTTTTTCATATTAGTAACTATAGTGAACACACTTGAAAAAATCAAACTGTTAAAAATGTATTGAGAAAAAGAAAGTTTAACAGACCTTCTGATTTGAAATCTTCACGTGAAAAAGTCAGTATTTTTAACAGATTGAATTTGTATTACATTGGACTTTAAAAAAGATACACATTGTCCCTAAAGGGAATTAGAAGAATATTACTGAATCTTGTAGGAATACAATATTTTTGTATATCATCCTCAGGCGGGATAAAAGTATTGGCCTCTGAAACTCACAGTTCTCCAGCATTTTTATGAGTACACATCTTGATAATGCTGGAGAGATCCTGTATTAGTTGGAAGCTCTATGTAGATATGCAATCATGCTCCTATGACAGCTTAACACTCTTATGCACATATCAATACTAACACTAAGTACTAAACCAGCCAATTACTCTATTTAAAGTATCTCAGCAAACAAATTGGAATTCTGGAATTAGAAACTCTATAAATACTAGTTCCCAAATGTTTTTGCATGCTTTGTACATGTGTGTGTATGCAGACATGAATGTAAGTTTCTATACTGATGATCACTAAAAGATACAGGCATGTAAATTAAAGTGCAGAAAAAAATCTCACGAGTGGAGCATCACCTGTCATGTTAACAAGTGCAGTCTGCCAATTCTTTGTTTCCAAACAGATTATTAAATATCTTGTCAAACAAAGACAGATGAATTTTTTTGGATACCTAATTATTTGGAAAGGAGGGTGATAAACAGGGAGTTGAAAAGGAAGTGGAAGGAACTTCTGAGAGCTCAGAAATTTAAGAAATATAGTACTCTAAACAAATACACTCCAAAATTTACCTGCCACTTACTAACATTTTGAAATTGTGAAATAACCACAGAAATGGAAAAAGAAGGGAACAAGCAGCATTCATTCCACATACCACTCACTTCTGAACCACAGAGCTACCCTTGAATTTAATGTGCAAAAATGGATGGATGAAGAAGTATATTTTCAGGACTAAAGGGGCCCATTTTCCTCCATACTTGTCATAGAGAGCTTATTCTATATATTTTTGTTCCAAGATTCACTAAGAATTCAATTATTCAAGAAATAATTCAAATAAAATTAAATATTCATTTATTTGTAATTCTAGCCAAATAAGTGGCTATCTACACACTGTATTTGGTACACAGCAATGCATGCAGTAAATAAATATAAGAAAATCAGTTAAATCCTGTCAATATCAATTTTTCTAGTGTCTTCTGCTTATGGAGTAAGTCAGTTTTTTAAAGGTTCAAAAGAGTCTATTTTGCTATTGAGATCACCTGCTCAATATTGACCTTGCTTTTTCTTTGGATCAGTAGCAAATCAAAATGACTGTAAAATATTAGGAATTACTTAAGACTGAACATCATTTTTGTCTTTGACTACTCATCATGGGGTTGGCCTCTTTTCTACTGTTCACCATGTTCCTTGAAGATTTATTTGGAATTATATCTTCATTTAAAAATCTTGTCTTGTTGACACAGAAGTACTTCCTATGACGAAGATCAAGCTACTTTCTCAGGATATTTTTAGTGGTGAAAAATACCTCTCTTCAGTTACTCTGCAAGGTAGTAAAGAGAATAAAAATGTATATTGGTAAGTCCTTGCGTGGATAATAGGCTACAAAAAATGCCCAGGTACTGCTCCTGTGAGTAAAAAAAGAACCTGCACTTAGCAACCTGCTCAAGTCAGGAGACTTATTGAGTGTTGCACTAAGTTATGATTTGGAAAGGCATTGATCAGACTCAGTGCTAATTCTTCACTGAGCTTTATGGGAGTGGGAAAAGTTCTCTTGCCATTGAGCTGATGGTAGCTCTGCCATTGATTTCATTTGGAGTAACAGCATCAGTCCAAGTGTCTGCTGCAGGACAATAAAGTACAGTTTATTTAAGTGCATGAGAGGATTTTATGAGACATGAATGCACATGGGCTAGAGAGAGTAGAAGCAGCAAATAAACCAGACAAGTAAGACAAACATTCCAGGCTTTGTTCTTTGTAATCCACCAGTTTTCTGTATCTGTTGTTTACAAATCCCAGTTTTTTCATCTCCTCAGTTGTTAACTGCCCACACTGCTTTATTCAGTCCGTATTCCTTGTCTAAATGCTGCTTTTCTTCCTAAAGAACTTTGTCATGTTTTTATTCCTCAGAAGTTTGATCTTTTCTTTCCTTCCTTTTTCTTTTTTGCCTATTGGGTTGTTTCATTTTCTACCTTATCAGGTCATACTACCTGAGTTTTTCAAATAAGGGCTCTCTCACAGCAGTGTTCCCTCTGAGCTCATCCTCATTTCTGAAAAGGGAAAAAAAGGAAGACCAGGAAGACCTGGGAAGATACAGGCAGGTCTTCCCCACCAAGATCTTGCCCAACAAGATAATTGAGAAGATACTCCTGTAATTTATGCTTAGGCACAGGATCTTCTTCAACAAGGGCTATGTTGGTGAAAGAGTAACTGACATCACCCACCCCAGCTATGATGAATAGTTTTGAAATTCTCCCTGCCCTCCTTCCACCCGCCCCAAATTTTTGGACAGTGCATGAAAAATAGAAACAAGAAAATAATCAATAAAATAAATAGTAACAATAATTAAATAAAAAACCATCCTGCAGAGCTTTCAGTTGCAAGGAAACAAAGAAGTGCAGTACAGCAGATGTTGAGTTCTCTGATGGTATCACAGATATTAGAAATGAATACTGACATGCAAGAAATGCATATTACTTTTCCCTCCAATATGTTTAGATCACCAAAATCTCTAATTAGCGTTTGAGTGTTTCCTAGCCTTTGCGAAATTCTGAAAAACAATTGTACTAACCCAAAATATTCTCCTGCTCTTGATGAGGTAACAATCCATTTCCTAGGGAAGTTGGATTTTTCATGGTCACTATCAACAAGAAGAGAAGGGAAACTTTGTTATAGAGAGTAAATTTCCCCTTTGGTTTTTCCTAGTTTTAATTTGTATTAAATCCTTTCCCACAGCCTTCTGGGGTTTGGTTTGTTTGCTAGTTTTCTTTAATAATTGTACTTATTGTGATTAATTCAGGCAATACTTTAGAATTTACATTCCTAATCAAGTTATGCATTATAATTCATTTATCATTCTTGTTTTAATTTATACCCACCTAATCTCTTTTTTCAAATATACATTTTGTTTTGTTCTGAAAAATGTCCGAATGATGATTTTTTTTGCAATTATGAAAAAACATAAAATGTTACTCCAATTAAAAATGAACAGAAGCTCCTGATAATCCAGGAAAGGGTCAATGGTATATTAATTTATTTTTAAAGAATTTTTAAAATATATTTCTCCATAAATATTTTTCCACAGTGATAGGATAGAATAATAATAAAGAAAGAAAATACTCTCCTCATATTATCTCATGCCGAGCTTTCAGTGTCAGATAGAAAGTGATAGAAACATAATGGGAGCAATACTGGGTGGCATTGGTGGAAATATGAACAGATATGGATAATTAATTGTAATAGCAGTAACAAAATTACTTTCAGCCTACTTAGTTATTGCAAAAATGGCCCAACATTTATGTTCTTCACTCTTCCCGAAAACTTTAAATGATATTCAGTAGAATATATTAAGAAAGCTATAGATCATTAGGCTGTTTTGCCTTTGTTGATGTTGAGATAGCAGCAGAGCTCACTCTGAAAATATTTGAGCCAAAATGATGAAACAATTTCACGACCTCATGTGGGTTTCTTTGAATCCTTAAAGTAGAGAATTGTGACTAAAATTACGGTACTATTACAACAGCTTAATTTTCATATATCTCATTTATTTATCAGTGGTAAGAGATTTTAAAAGAAAAGTTCTGAGGGAGTACATGTATTAGTTTCAAGGAGATGTGTTTGAACTAGAACATCTGTATTACATTAAATCAGTCCTCTGATTCAGAAATCATCAGCAACTACAAATGGTTTTGGCAAAAACATTTTTTACTCTACCTTTTTTGGACAAAGAGTTTGAGAACATCACAGCTCCATCTTGTTCTGTCTTAGTAAGGTATCAATTAATACTTCTGTGAGGCTGTTTGCAGCAATGCAGGTGAAGCTCCCTGATGAGCCCTGGGACAATGGTCCTCACACAGGTACATACCCAGTGGTACCTCCGAGAACACTTCACCACAGGACATTATTAACATATTGAGGGAGCTGGTGGATTGAACAAAGGTGCTGACACAAATCAGTGTGCTCTGATCTTCCTTGCAGAGTAACAAAGAGGGCCATGAGCAATTCTACCTTAGTGTCTTGATGAGTTTATGAAGTTCTTTTTTCTGCAACTGTAAAATTATTAGAAGGAACCATGAGATATCATCACCACAAAAGAAAATAATTGAATGCATGCAATGATAGATATTCCTTATGTTTCGTGCCAGTGCAACTATTTCCATCTTGTAATAGAGAGCCTGTTTGAAGCAACTTCCCAACAATGAATGGATGTAAGGCAGAAATGAAATTAGTGTGAAGGACGAAATACTGCAAAGGATTAAAAAAATTTACAATGTCCTTCAATATAGGGAGTCTTCTTTTTTTTTTTCCTGAAAACCACTCTTAACTTTGAGACCATCCTTTTTTGCTTCTGGTTTCTATTGTCTTTGCTTTATTTAGCAACCAGCCAAACAGCTTTGCCTCAGCTACATTAATTATTGGAGAATTGCAGTCCTGGTAGTTGTGCAAAGGGTGATGATATTGAGAATTGCAGCTGGATTGAGATGTGGCAGTCCTGCTAAGGAGCAAAGAAGAACAAGACAATGTCAAGCAACTGCTTCATTCTAGCCAGTGACTTTGCACTTAATCTCAATCAGATCAACTCCAAAGGTTTCACAACGGGAGTTTCCATGTACCTGTAAAATAAAAATGGTAAAAAAAAAAGTAAGTTTTCCTAACTTTTAAACTACTAATGAGCAGCAATATCCAAGACTGCAATGTAGCAGAGGAAGGTCATGTGGAAATTCTTGGACTGAAATTTAAAGAGCCCATCATTTGAAAATCTTGCATGTAGTGCTTCCATACTGGGACTGATTTAAAACAAACTTGACACTAACAATGTTGAAGCTATGGGTGAGTTGGTTTCAATAGATTTTAAAAATAATTTCTTAAATAATACTCATGCAAAAATAATTTCAATTTTCTCTATGGATCATTCTGCTAGTTTAAAACTAAAAGAACTTGTCAATATTTGTGATATTCATACATGTCATGAAGAATTCTTTTAACTGTTATTGTCCGTTCTGAAAATAAAAACAAAATCAAGACTAGAAATACTGCAAATTGGTTTTCCTATTATGTGACTTCTTTTCAATATATTCTAGTTCTTTCTTTATTATATTTAAGGCAGAAGCAATAAAAAGCAATTGTTTTCATGTGATATGACTTACATACATTTCTTCAGAACTGTATTCATGAGAACAATGCCCAGGAGATGGTTTTAAAGCTACATAATTTCAAGAAACACACACCTTCAGTTTGGCTTGAATTCTGTATGTTTTTCAGACATTTACTTGATTTAACTTCACTGCTAATACACTTAAATGAGGTATGTGTATGTGTGTGCATGTGTGTGTGTGTGTAACATTTGCTGCTAATGAACAGGGACTTTTCTACTGCAACATTTGATTATAGGGAGCAATTACACAAAGAGCATGTCAAATATTTTAGACTTTTAGTGTGAAGATACAGTCAATCAAAGGGAAAACATCTTCCCCCTGTTGGGTTCTGTACGGGTATTTGATAGATTCCCAAAATAGATAAATGGAACAATTATGAAGAAAGAAGTGGAAACTAAGATTTGAAGGTAAGAACCTAAGCTATTTGTATATGGGACAAGGCACCACCTTTTCTCCAGGTAAATCAGCAGTACCTTACAAACTATGAGCCTTTTGAAGAATCTATGGATTCAGACAGATCTGATATAATTTTTAAAATCTTCTAAATATTTGACTTCCACTGATTTTAGTTGGAGCAGATGCCTGAATTTCTTTTGAGAATTCTGAGCATTGCATGCCAGAGTTTGAAATGATTTTTCTTCAAATAAGAAAATTATGTTAGTCTGTCACATATATGTATATATGTGCATATGTGCATATGTGTATATGTATATATATATATACACACACACACACACACACATTCAACTTTTCAGAGCTGGGGGCCAAAAGTTTAATGTACAGTACATTTAATTAAGTGAAATAACATACAATTTGCATTGAAATTCGATATATACACATTGGACCCATAGGTCTTACTAGAAGAGTTGAGAGTTTTTCTTTGTACATTACTTTATTTAGTTAATCAGACAGAAAATAGACTGGAAAAGATATATTTTTTATCTAATATATACAAGTTTTAACACATATTATGAAAAATTAGTTGAAATTTCATAACATTTTATTATAAACACTTACAGAGTCTTTAGTTCCAGCCAGATCCTATTTGGTCAAGTTTGGAAATAAATAGCATTAAGAATTGGATTTATTTCAATAAATGCAAACACCTACAGTATTGACATCTGTGCTTGAGTGAGTGTCTATATGCTGCTTTTGAGAGATATGGACCACACCTCTTACTAGAACTGATGACATAATTAATTTAGTCCTGAATGGACATATAAAAAAGACTGCAGAATATTTCTGCCTATGTCTCTCCACTGACTGAAAAAGGACACCCATATGACAAGGGTAGAAAAAGGGTTAGGAAAGATAACTGACATCTCCCCTGACAGGAGTGGGTTACATCTCCTTAAAATCAATCTGACATGCATAATTAGCTATACTTCATGGAAGCTCTCATTTCACCATTTCTTTGTCTGCTTGGTATGTACCACTTCCATAATAAAGCTGGACTGGACTGTTTGATTTTCAGCAATTTGCATATGGAAATATCTTGGAACAAAGTTTTTGGTACTGTGAGGCAGAATTCAGTTTATTAATTTTTATTTTTTTTAGGAATATAGGAGAATTTAGGAATATGGAGAATTTATTATGGTATTGATTTCAGAGATTTCTTTTATAAAAGCAGACATCAGTATTTGGGCCTAAAGATTGTCTTTGGTATTTTCTCTATTAACTTAAAGGATACCTTTGCCAGGCAAGAAAAATCACTCACTTCCAGATGCCAGTCAATTATTTTAAGAACTGCTGGAGAGTTTCACTTCTGCAGAATTAACTTTTTGGCTCTCAAAAGTGAAAAATTGCCTAGCATGTAACTTGAAAGATCATTTGGGAAAGTGAAATTTAGCACTATTTAAGATTTCCTGCCTGGAAAGAATTGATTTTTTCATTGCTGTAGAAGCTGAACTGAAAACCAGGTTCATGTTCCAGGTTGAGCATTCACCATGTGCTCTGTTATTTGCTCTAAGAGTAGCATCAGACAGTCCCACTGGAGCCTGAAGGTCCTCTTGTGCAGGGATTAGCCCTGCCTTTCCATTCCACAAACATTATAGAATTAGGTTCTAGACAAAGGATGTACTAAAGGATGGCTTTTTTATATAATTCCTCTGGAGTTCCTGATGGCATTTATGAAGGCAAATGAATCTGACTTCATGTTCATCAGAGCAGACCAAGATCCTCTCAGGTGTTTGCAGGCACCTCCTATAGTGTTGATGACTATTCCAAAACCAATCACAGTAGGAACCAAGAAAACAAAATAATAAAAAGCTAGTTTATCTAATCACAAAATATTCTAGCATAAATATTGTCTACAAAGTAAGAAGTCAAATACCAAACCTTGGAGAAGCAAATTCAAGCACTTAAAAAATATCTCAGAGTTAAGAAATTGGCAATTCAGCTTCTTAAAAATGTCCATTTTGACATGTTTTTGACTGTACAGCAGCACTCTCTGAAACATGAATATCATAGATTGACTTGTTTCATCTGTTATCTCCCACCAATATGTGATGCACTATGTTCAGAAACAGACTTGATGATGATGATGAGGGTGATGGTGATAGATTGGGATTTGGAAATAATTTTATTGACTGCTGTCTGAAAAATATGCCCTTATTTTGTACATACTGTTGGCATTTTCATAGATGAAACAAACACCTGCACGCACAAACAGTCCTAGCCCACAGAAATGCAAAGTTTATGAGTTTGGACATCTGTGTTTGCTAACAGTTGTCACCATAATTTAGAGAGTCTTGGGAAGCGAAGGGTTATGGAATTAATCTTGACACATATTTCTGAAGGTGAGTTTTTTTCTGTAGACTGTCTGCTGTATGTCAGTGTCCGTGTGCATATTTTATTAAAATGTACAATATATTAAGGCATAAACTATTATAATTTAAACATGGATATTATTTTCTATTTGTACAGGTCTAAATTTCAGAAGACATTTAAATATTTATCTATCATGCTTTCAATTACTTCACTTGCTGTACGTTAAATAATTTTTTGAAGCAAGAAAACTTTTTCTGTCTCAGGATCAGAAACACACTGTCACTAGCTCTGCAGTTATTTCTTTCTATCAGTCGATACAATAAAGAATGCATATTTCTCCAAGGTCACAAAAATGTTGTTCTAGAAAATCCAGTGATTTCATTGGCTGGTTAATTGATTTCCAGAAGAGAATCAAGAAATGACCATCTCATTAGCTAGCAGAGCTTAGTAGCCAGGATCCACAGGTTTGGGCAGAGGGACAGAAAAAGTCACAGATGGAAAAATATAAAAAACAAGTAAACAGAAAATATTGCAGCCAACAACTCCAGTCATTGTTCAGTTTTCTCCAAGTTTTACTTGAAGGCCTTAAAGAAGGATTTTTAATCTCATTCCTTTTCATTTACAGTGGCAGGTAAAGCAAATATATAAAATGTTATATTGGTATGAGAGCAGGTTGTTTTGTTTATTAAGTCAAAGTGAAATGTTGATTTACACTACGAACATAAAAGCAAAGGGAGCAGCTTCACTTTGGCTGCTCAGTTTCTAATAATCTTCTACATGTAATGAGACTGGGGAATGGAGAAACCTTTTCCTGACAATGCTGGCAGCAGGATAACTTCTACATGCTATTGATTTTTCTTCATTGATTGTAATCTTCCTCTTCCTGAGCGTCTGTCTTTGCTTCTTTGACATATTGAGCACTGAATAGTCCCTGAGTAATTCTTGAACAGTTTGGGATCATTTTTATTTTCACAGGACAATTGAGACCAATGGAGTGATTTATGCGTACTTTGGAAGGCAAAACAAAACAGTACTTCTCTGTGAATAACTATGGACACAAAGATTATGGTTTTTTTTTAAAGCATCCCCCTCTTCCCTCCTGTCCAACCCCCCCTTTACTTCCACACTCCAATAATTTCATAAGTATCTGCCAAATCATGTAGAGGAGAACACTAAAGCATAAACAGCTCTCACAGCTGTGATTTCAGCCATGATTGATGATGAAATACCACTGGAGGGATGGCAGGAAAATGAATATTTATTAATGATATAAAGTGCCGCTGGTTTAAAATCCAGCAAGATCCATCATTTTATATCCATGGGATGTATGCACTGAAAGCAGAATGTTCAATAAAAGGAACCAAATACCTTAGTCAAAACATAAGTAATTCCAGTGGGCTACTGATTGAATTCCTGTCTTAAAGTGAGGTAACCATAGTGGTTTTCATAAAGATTTTATTCCCACTTTAGCTGCCATTAAGATTACATGAATAGTAGATCATGTAGGCCTAGCCTAGAAAAAAATTGCAGTAGCAATAGTTTTAGCATATTATAAAAACCCATAGCTATCCACAACTATCATCCACATACTAACATGCAATTTACAATCATTTCTGCAAAGGCTCTGCAATTGTTTGATGTGTAACAGTTGGCTTTTTCTGCCATGACTTCATTAGCTTTCATTTTATGAAGCTGATAGGTCAGATAACCTGTACCACACCGCTACAGGCAGCTTTGCATATTTTTTCATTCATAGCAGAATTTTGCTCTGAGTGATCCCAGTCTTTCAGAAGTTAAATAAGGCAATTTATGGCTTATCTGATATGCAAAAGAGATTTTTTTAAAATTTTGTTTTGCAAAAGAAAAAAGCAATAAAAAGCAATCCTTGTGTCTTTCTCTTTTTAATGCAGGCACGATTAGGAAGTATTGTCCTGTGTTGATTCTTTTTTCCCTCTGATGTTTTTGCAGTCTGTTATATGGGATGAGCTTGTTCAGACAGTAAAAAATGTAGCTGATGTGTTGACAGCAAAGGAGAAATTGACTGATGGAATTCAGCTGCATAATTTAACATACAGCTTTCAAGTCAGCCTGGAAGTTCCAGAATGTTAAACTTTGGCTAATGGATAGTGCTGAGAAAGACAGGGTTCAGAGGAAGTCTAAAAATGGATCAAAAACATACTCATGACTAAAAATGCGAGAAAAATGTTTATTTACTTTGTTTAGGGGAAAGAAAAAGAAAATAAAGTAAGCATATAATTGTTTCTGTTGGCATTTGGACAGTAAGAAACAATGCACACTCTCTACACACAAGAGGAGGATCATTATATTGAATAAAATTAACAGCAAACAATGGAGAGCAAGTCATCTCATCCCTTGGGTCACCACTGGCCTTGTAACAGAGCTTCACTGGGTTCATTGTTATTTCACATGTTCACAGCTCTCAGTGGAAAGCTACCTGCCTTTGCATTTATTATTGTGGTACCTGGGCTTTACAGATGCCTGAATAATGAGCCCAAAGGACAAGGACAGGGACTGGGGCAAAAAGGTGGGAAAAGGGGAAAGAGTTTTGGTAGTTTATGGTAGCTAAATACCTGGACACCAGATGATGTGTCTTGTGCTCAGTGTAAGAATTAGCAGCTCCCACTGCCAAGGTTTGCAAAGAAAGGCCTGGTGCACCTTTCTGGATCACAGGTGGAGAAAGAATGTCAAACTCACATTTTTTAAAATAGACCTGCTATTTGTTGACCTTCTGCCATATAGTCTCATAAAAAAAAAAAAAAAAATTAGGAGTTAAAAGGTTAAAAAGAATAAATTGTTGTAGCACAACAAATTACTGTAAAAGCAAATGAACCATACACAGCTTTACTTGTCCTGAGTGCTGAGCAAGCATTTTGCCATTGCTGCTTTCCCAAGGTATTCCCAGTAGCTGCAGTGTGCAGGGAAGGTTAGGAGTATCTTTTCTGAAAAACACCCACTCCAGTGTGAGATACAGAATTAAGTTAGCACTCATTTGGGGAACAAAAATGATGGTGATCTGTTTTCATGTAAGGAGATCAGAACATTTCCTTCAGGCAAATAAACATATATTGCAGGCGAGCTGAAAGACAGAAATCAACCAATACTCATAATGACAAGGTTTCTGATTAATTTTGTCCAATGCTGCTGCTGGGATTCGGATGGTTCTTCAAACACCTGAGTCCCACTCTGCCTATATGGACATCTGCTGCCATGTGAAATGCCCCAGAGTATACTTTCTGTTTTCCCACTGCTTGTCTGGATGGATATATATCCATAGGCTGCTCTACTGGTTCTGGGTGCCCAGGTGGGGCTCTTAGAGGTAGCTTCATCAGGTAGCTGATGGCCCTAGGGACATTCCTCCTTCCTGGGCTGGTAGTTGCAAGGCTTCTACAGTTCTGTGTCCCCAGACCAGGTAAGTAGAGGGGTACGTGTACACACACACAAATACAAATACAAACAGGACTGGCCACACTCGCACCAGCACAGAGAGGAGAGAGAACATCTGCCACACACATAATGGCACTCAGCACTTCTGGTCCTTCACCTGTATGTTACATATTAGGTTTTGAAGCCCCAACGTAGGTTTTTTTGAGCACACCATGACAATTTCTTTTCAAACCAAAAGTCCACTTCTCTTGTCTCCCATACGTAGTCCTGTAGAAAATCATCTCCCTTAGTATTCAAAATCCTCATGGGAAAATTGCAATGCCTATTCCAGCTTTGAAGGACTTTGGCACATATCTGAATATTCCATCAGTTTGAATCAAATTCAGCTTGCATCATGCAGCAGCTGTCTAACCCTGGAAGTACCTACAGTCACAAGAAGTCTTTCTGGTCAGCCAGAATTTTCTTCAGTTCCCTTACTGAATTGTAATTTGGAAAACATGTCCCATGAGTATTTGCATCTCAGCTGAGGAACTTGGGGAGCTTGTGCAAAATGATTAAACTTGAAACAAGGAAACAGTTCTGAGTCCGATTTTATAGTCGTGTGTCTCAGGCTCTTTTTTATTAGGTGAGACATTGGTCTGGATCCTTGTGCATTTACAGATAAATGTGTAAGGAAGTGTAAGTCCCTCAAATTCTCTTAACTGTCTCCCCAGAATTAATAGACTAATTTGCTGCCCTTCTAGGCTTCAAACTCTTGCATTTTTGTCTGAAGACTTAAACAGGAAAGATGAGAAGAGACCCATTGTACTCTCAGGAGCAGATAATTATTTCCTGTCCACATATCCTTATGAGAGCAGATTTTTTGAAAAAAAGAGACGAGAAGGCTATAGACACTTTTCCAGCCTGCACTGCTGCAACAGGCTGACTCTACCTGCAGAGAGGCTGACACTCCTTATTGACATAAATGGTCGGAGGGTAACTGTTCAAGGCATCTCAGCATTTCCAGAAATATAACAGAAAGGGAGATGGGCAGTTGACCATAGGGGAAATGGATACTCTGGAGGCTAAAGATCTGCAGTGGGAAAGCAGAGCCCTAAACTATTTTTTGCCTGAGCAAAAGGTGTCCAGCTAACTTGCAATAACTTACTTTTCTATGCCTATATTTTCCCACCTACTGAGGTGACTATAGTGAGAGAAAGAGAGGTATAAAGCAAATTCAGTAGGATGCATGTCTAAAGGTAATACTTTCAAAGCTCTAACAAAAATCTGGCAGATTTATTCCTTATGATTACATATGGGTATGAAATATCAGATTCCAGTAATGAACTGGTTAATAATATCAAAAATTAAGCAGGGAAGAAGTGGAAATAATGAAGCTGGTTGAGATTCTGTTGCTTCTCACAGGGGAAAAACAGGCTTTATTGTGATTCAAACAGAGCAGCCAGATTTCAAGCATTTGATAGTAGCAGGTAATGGGAAATTACCCAGGTTTTTCCTCTATTTCTGCTCCAGCATCTTAACTTGAGCACCCTACATCATTCTATTTCATGGGCTCTGACACCTGGTAGATGGGTTTAAAAACTTTTAAAAAGAAGGAAAAAACCCGTAAATTCCTTTTGTTTAGAACTATTATAATCACAATTTTCAGAAAACAGTGTCTGTATCCTGGGCTGAAGGTTTGTTACAATGGCATGTCACATCTGGATAGATCAACCTTATAATATCGTTTGACTGGCAGCAGCATTGCCAATTTGAGGAAAGGCACCTCTAACTGAGGCAGCAATTCCAAACACATTTCTTCTTCCAATGTATTACATGTGCACCTCTGCCTCTTGGGCTCTGTATTGCTCCTTTGGCTGGTGGGTTCATAAAAATCAGGCTTTAGTAAGGGAATCTCCACACTGCTGCCAGGGCCTCCAGGACCACAGCCTTTATAGAGGCAGCTTATCTATCTTTAATCTAGATTTCTTGGGTAAAATCCCTGGACTGAATGTATTAAAATAGGTTTGGGCAGACAGCATTAAAACCATCAGGAAAGCTGTGAAAACTACCCAAACCAAAACATGCTTGTGGAGACCTGTGGAATCTTCCCTTCATTCAGTGCATAAGGGTTAAATATTTACACTTTGCCAGAAAAACAGTCTGATCTAATGGGTGTAGCTGCCTGTATTTACCATGCCCCTTTTCTCTAGCATGTTTCTTGCTTCACACCGTCCACCAGAATTTGCTGTGAAGGCAGGTAAGGACCATTTATTAGAACCATTCCTGAAAGGAATGAGACAAATGTTTTAATAAGTTGTGGAGGCCACAACTACGTTTTAATGGGTAAGCTTGAAGCTGGTTTGACTGTTACTTATGGAGTTCACATAGCACATTAATTCTAGATGTATTGTGCCACTGTAGCCAAAACAGAGGTTCCTAAAACCAGGAAAAGTTTATTAAAAAAAAAAAAATACCCACAACCTCTTGTTAAAGACACATTTAAACAAAGATTTAAGTATTTCAAATTAATAATCTTCAAGATAACATAGTCTTAAAATTTAGGATGTATATTCTGTGTTATTCTTTTATGTGTAAAACTGTTCAATCAGTTCTTCAATCCTGGAAGCAGAATGAAACAATAGAATTTAAGTGATGGAGACAAATTTCTAAGAGTAAACAGTCATGTTGAAAAGTCCCCACTAATCCAGATGATGACAGATAAACCAGACCACTTGGTATATGATGAATAAAGTCTGCATTCCAGCTCTTAATTAACACAGTGAAAATGCAGGAAAGGTTGACATCCACTTGGGGTAAGATTCATCTCATCTGACTTTAGACACCTACAAAGCAGACATCTCCATCTAAATGGCTGTCTAGACTCCTTCTTTAGCTGATGAAGAGGAATAAGAGGAATAGACACTTCCAGAGCTTTTTAATTTTTTTCCCTCGTCATTTTGTCTCCTTTCCAACATAAAGATGAAATTAGCTGAGCTCTAGATGTGGCAATTTTTCTCAATCAGGTATGAAAGGAGTATATTCACTGGCATCACTGATGCAAATGTCTGCACAGTAGGCATTTGTATTTAGTCAGAAGAATCATACTGACAGTCTGTATGATTTTAACTCTTCTCCATCCTTTCTGATACAGAATTATTTTTACTTGCATTGACACGAAATGAGAGAATTAAATTTCAGAAAGGCATATGCATGCCAGTACACAAGGACCAAGGCAAGAAACACTCAAAATGGGAGGAACCTGCAATATTCAGGGTTACACAGTTCTTTCTGCTTTGGAGATATCAAAAAAAAAGGAAATTGCTATATTTTTTACCCTTCAGCTCTCCTAATCTATACTGCTAACAAATCAGATAGTTGCAGTAAGACAGAAATAAAATGTATGTGCAACATATTCCAAATCAAATTTGGAAATCTTGACATTTAAGGAAATTGCATTTCATTTCCGTGCCACTGTTTTAAAAGTGCAGGTGAAATTTCTCAGTTTTATTTTTAAATCAGAAGGTAAGACCTTACAAGGTTAGTTTTGCATCCAAATAATAAAAACTGGTGAGTTAAGACAGCAAAAAGCGGGATTCAGAGGTGACCCCTCAAAATTAGTAAATGCTTGTGCTATCATTTCTAGACAAACCCTATTTTGACCGACATATATGTGCATCATACTAGCATCATTATTCTTATATGCATATTTTTACTTTTTTTTTTTTTTAAAGGTTTTCTTTTCTTCTCCTTCATGCATTTATAGGATGGATATTGTGTTTCAAAGACATTGGTAAATCTGTAATTTGCTAATATTAATGATCTGCCTGGGAAATTTTAAGTAAATATGTTCATAATTGATAAACATTTTCTGTAAATTTAAATTAAAGATTTGATGTCCAGGACCCTCAAGTTTTCTTATGCCAGTGTAGCAGCATATACTGATCCCACTCTTTCTCTGCAGAGCTCTCATCATGCACACCTGTGCCTCAAGGGACTGTCTGTAGTCATCATCACAGCCCAGTTCAGAAAACACATTTTGATATCTGCCAGAATCCTCAGATTTAAATTTTTGACTGAAAGCGTGGAATTTCAAGGACTTCACTTCTGGGTGTTGTTTATGGCAGAGACTTATTTCTGCTCAGAAATTGAGATGAGTCTCGCCCTGTCCCTCGGATGAGCAGGGCCAACCCAGAGTGCTGCAGCTTTCTTCTCCCTGTGTGATAAGTACAGGTGGTTAATAGGAAGACGACAATTATAGCTGCCTTATGGACAGATATTTTATTTTAATGCTTGCAATGTGGTCAGATGCCATGGTATAAATAACAGCACGAACAAACAGCTATAACAGCACTAATGACCTTGTGAGACAGTTTGCAAATTGAAAGGAATTTCAGCTTGCTCCTTATTCAGTCTTTGAAAGAAACTGCTCTTACCTTCCTTCTGCGAGGAAAAGGAGACAGCAAGTGTGCTCTTTATAGGCAACAGGACCCTCATGGGATGTAGAAAATTATGCATAATGGAGCTGTCAAGAATCTTTCATATTTAGACAAGAAGTTGACATAGTTTTGGCTTTTTGCCAGATTTTAGGAATGCTATCATTTAGAAGGTGGAAAGTATGTGTTTTTTTTCTTCATATCCGATGGCTTTCCTTTTTTTTTGGCTGACCATAACCCTTTGAATATTAACTCAGCTGGGAAAAAAAGAAATATTTCAACACGGGTAGGACCAAAACATCCAGTAATTTTCTTTAGACAACATCTAATAAAACTGGATGCTCTGTTCTCCAAGCTAAGTTTGAGAGCCACAGCAGAAAAAAAATGTGTCATGCTCTTTTTTTCACCAATATGCTGCAGAAATGATTAATTTTTTCAGACTATTTAGCTCTCACCCATCTACTGCAGTTTTAAAGAAAAATATTGCCAGCACTTTTCATATTGAGGGGCTGCAGGACGGCTCTGGGCCACCTTGCAGCCATATTGCTGAGGGTTGTTATTAATTGTCAGTCTGTTACCATGCTTGTGCTGCTCAGAGGTGTCTGATGGCTGGAACTTCACCATGCAAATAGAACTAGTAAAGGAATATCTTGATAACTGCAGGATATGATGTTTCCTTTTGAAGTCTGAAAACTCAAGATGTTTTCCTTGTGAGGGTGCACACGGACAACTTGTCATTCTGACCTGATTGCTTTCACAGAAAATTTCTGCCCTTGTCTCTTTATTGGAGAACACATTCTTGTCTCCACACAGTTCCCTTTCCGTGGCTGGCACCTTCCTCCTTCAAAGAGATCCAAATCTGGTGCAGGTAGTCTAAAGCAGTCTGAAATACTCTTATCCTCCTTTCCACTCTGTATTAGTCTGTGGGGACAGCAGTTGGTGTGCTGTGGTCCAGTAGTCCTGGACTGTGCTAGGAGCGAGGGCTTGTTCTCTGCCTCCCCTTTGAAATAAAGGAAAAGCACTGGAACCCTCATTCCTGTCTCACATATATTGTTCAGGGTTCAGCCACCAGCTCTGCCTCATGGCTGTTATCTAAAGAAAACAGATTTGGGACGGGCCTTACATGAACCTCTTCTATTCACAAAACATGCAAAGAAAGCCCTTGATTTGGATCATTGCATGCTTATAATCGCCACACACAGAGCTCATGGGAGCAGCTGCTGGAGGACCTTACTGTACCTTAATTGATTGTCTTTGTGTGAATCACATCTGCCTATTACTAACCTAGCTTCATAACAGTATTTGTTTTCAACAAAAAGAAAGGAAGATGTCATGCCACACAATTGCCCCTCAGAAAAACCTAGACTTATGGTCCCATTACTATCATAACTTCCTATTGAGCTGTCCAGTCCTGCACAACTGGAATCAAAAAATAAGACAGATCAATAGGACAAAATGTTATCTGAAATAAAAAAAAAAAATATTATGGTCAGTGTGATTTAAGATTTTGCCAAAGATATTTTGGTTTTTCAGTAGGATATATATGTTTTTGAACCTTTTGTTATTTATATAATAGTTCATGGTAGAGGGGTTTTCTTATCAGTAAAATTATATAATATTTTTCTCTATTTAATCCAAAGGAATAAATCCACAGTACTTCACTTACTCTAACTCCTTGAATGATCCTGTGATGATGGGACATGTTATGCTACTGGTTAATGTACTGCAGCTGAAGTGAAACCATACATGAAACAGCTAAAAGGCATTGTATGGACAAAAGGGAAATTAGGACCCTGTATTAGTACTGCCACTGCTCACACCAGCAACTGAAAGAACACAATAGAAAAGCAAATTTGGAAGCTATTACTTTAAGGTATCTGGAAATAACCCTCAAATGTGTTCTCTTCTGATGCTTCATTATACACAAGTAATTTAAATTGCTACTATTCATATTTTCTATACAATGCTATTCTCTGATCCTTGTCTTCCTTGTGCAGTTGCTATCCTTTCTCTGATAAGGAGGTATGTGTTATAATTCTGTTTAATATATTTGCATTCTTTATAGTTCATGATTGGTAATTATACTTTTCCTATTAATAGAGTTCTTTCGTCTATCAAATATTATCTCATTGGATTCCTGCAAATCCTTTTAGGCATTCTGAAACTTTCAGGCTTCTGTTACCTAATCTGTCTTCCTGGCTAGTTTTAAAGGACTGGGTTTTTTTTTTGTTTGTTTGGTTGTTTTTTTTTCTCCTTAATTTTTTTCTTTTCTGTATTTCTGGAGTGGTGAGGTATTTGAGATTACACTTCCCCTAGGTAAGATACCGTATCTAGCTATTGACTTTTTCTTAATGATTGAGTATTCTACGTGCACAGCTTGTCAATACCTCATAGCTACAATTTCATATCACCTTTTTTTCATGTGAATTTCCCTTTTCTGTATAACTAAGAAGCCAAAGAAATATGGGCACCTGGGGGTAAGTGTGTGAACTGTTTCAGGCTATTCTGAAGGGCTCTGTGTACAGTTTGGAGTCATTCACGTGGTCTGCAGCTGCAGGATCTTGTGAGTTGAGACTATAGCAAGGCCTTCTGGAAATAGCTGCCACAAATAGAATGTTGGTACAAAGAACTGAACACACCTACTCTGTTGCTCTGTGAGAAATAACCATTACAATTGGTGCTTTCTGGTCTGTAAACCTCTGGGAGCCAAGGACTTTCTTCTCAAAAGAATTCTATAACTGTTACACCTGGGGGCTCTGTGTATGTCATGACATAAAACACAGTCTGAATTAATTATTTAGTATGGTGCAGCCCACTTTGACTTATAAGCTATAAAAAGCCCGCCCGAGAGAGAATTAATTATTGCTGGAAATAACATATAATTACAATGTTGCAGGGAAAAGATAAGAATTAATGTGCCAGGTGTAAGTAGATTAGACCAGCTTGACAGAAATGAGCAACTAAAAAAGAATTTATAGATGAAAGCTTACAGCCTTGCATCCATAGTGACTGGAAAGCATTACCATGTGATGACTGCTTAGTGGCTTATGTGAAATGAGATATTGGCTTTAGACTCATTGCTCAGAGACAGGTCTCTATGTCACAAATCTGACAACAAAATGGAGTGAATTGAGCATCTCATCAGAGAAATGAGGACAGAAAAAGCTCAGAGGCTAAATTAAACTTATTTGCCTCCTCCAAATTATCTCCTTGGGCAGGAGTTGAGGAGTCCTGTGGCAGAGAAGGGCTTTGTGAGGATACACATTTCTCTCTGTGTTTCTGTCCTTGTCCAGGACTATGAACTCCAGGGTGGAGAGCCAGATGAATTTCATCAGAAAAAAAAGAAAAATATTGCTTTATTAATGGTCTATCAAATGGGGGGGGGGGGGGGCAAAGGNAAAGAAGGGGGGGGGGGGGGGGAGGGCAATGCAGAGGAAGAAAGAGAAACCAAAGTTTTCACATGGCTTACCAATTTTCTTCTTAAGAAGGAACATTTATAACCTGCTCTTTGGCACCTGGGAGGTGTGTTATGCTTACTTTGAAGGCCAATTTGGGAGAAGTGATCTTTGCCCACTGTGTGGAGTCTAATCAGGAACACCAATACCCTTAATGAACATAGAAGACAATTATACTAACGGCTTTATCCTACCTGGGGTTACAAGATGGCTTCACCAAGTCACCACAGATAAGTTGGAACTACATGAAATCAAAATGTTGAAGAATTTAAAGAACTGTTGGGAAAGACAAAAGAAGAGTGTCTCAATATAAACAGTCTAAGGAACATTATGGCAGAAACCCATATCTCATCGGAAGGGGATAATCATCCCTCTAAACACACCTTATTCCATCTGAAGGGAACAGGAATTTTGCAGAATTGTACATAATTTGTGTTCTTAAATTATTCAACTTTTGGCAAAAATTCAGTAGGCTCTGCACCTGGGTCCATCTCCAGGATGAAATAAAATTGGAAAACTGTTTAAGGATCTTTCCTTATTTTCTAGCCTAACTTACATGCAACAATGATTTTTTTTTTCTTTTGGTGTTGTAATAGTGTAATATCAGGCACATGGTTACCTCAGCAGCTGGTCACAGTGATTCCACCTTGCCTACCACGTGCCATCTTTTTCTGTATTAGCAATTAGGACTAGGGATCATTTCAGCTTCTCTAAGCAATCATAGTTTCATAGAAATTTCACTAAAGTTACCAAATGTCTAGATTTTTTTTACTGTTGCTAATAATGTGTAGATAAATTTGAAGCTTAACCTTCATTTTTCAGTAGAATTCTTTGGATCAAAATTATTAAGAGTATTTCCAGAACTGGCTAAAATAACTCACATACAAAACCAAAAAAACCCACCAAAATGTTATTTAAAACATCCATGTCACTGTTGATAGTAGTTTGTTCCCCTTCAAAATGGCATATTAGTGGTTCAGATAAAGTAGTGTCATTCCATTCCATTTACAAAATTTGTCTGATTTTATTCCATTTATGTGGAACTAAAATAAAGGCTTTCAGGAACACGGTTTAGTAGAATAAAATGTGCTGGTTTGGGGTTTTTTTGTTTGTTTTTGGTTTTTTGTTTGTTTGGTTGGGTTTTTTTTTTAGTTTTAATGAAAAGACTATCTGGCCTTGTGCTTTTGAGTATAGTTCCTAGGAGTTTTCGGGATATAAGTCTCAAATCAGTTAGCCTGCTGATGTGAACCTACGTGTGGAGGACCTCTGAAGGTTTGCTAACTATTGCTTAATACTTAAATAAATAAAACACTAATATACAGATCTAATTTTTGGTTGATTGCTTCACAGTGACTGCTAGAAGTAAAACACTTTACAGCATGAATCGATCCATTGTTTTGATTTCAATTATATTGGGCCATGCATAATTATGATTGACTCTTGTGAGCAGTCACAAATTCACATAATGAAGAGTTTAGTATAGCAATAAAATCAATAGAGAGTAAAGCTTTGTCAATGTTATGAAAGACTTTACAATTAAGATCACAAAAATATCTCAGAGAAGTTAATGTTTCAGTGCCCACATTAACATTCCCCAGTTGCTGTTTCATTGGCATTCATTTTATAATAGAAATAGACAAGAATATAAATAGGAAGAAAATCGATATATGTTCATGCCTACACCCACATGATAAGTGTCCTAATTGTCACTCATACAGAGATGATGAGTTACTTTTAAAGTTTGCAACAACCCTGTTGCTCAGGCCTGGAAGGGAAAATTCCTGGAAACAAGCACAGAGAATCCATATGGAAGATCATAGCTCATCTGTGCTGCATCACCAGCTAAGACCGCGCTGATACTCGTTGTCTTTCTTGGTGGACTGGGACACAACTGGGTGTATTCCTGTCTTTGGCACTGTGGTGGTTTGCAATGACTTCATGAATAGGCTGTATCAATATTGTGTCCAATGGTCAAGCCTTGGAATTTGACCTTCTGTAGTATCAAAAGATTTCAGTAGTCTCTGACATGTTTTGATTTGTGCAACCTGCCTTTTCCCAAACATGTCCAATTCACAGTGCAAGAGTCAGGGAAGGACAGGGAGGAGTCTCATCAGGTGTCTTCCAGAGGTTCTCATATTCGGTAGGTTTTAAGAATTCATTAATATGGATGTGGGTCATTCAACGTCCCGTTGCTGCAATGCCATAAACATGTGGCTTTATTAGAATAGCTGTAGAATATCTAAATACCAGCCAGTTTGGCTTTCCCATCTTTATTCCTTGCCTCATTAGGTGTAAATTTTTTCTCTTTATATGTTTTGCAAGGCTGGACATTTTGTTTTCTCAGTGCTTTTTGGTTCAAAAAGGGGCAATTAAAACCAAAGAAAACAAACAAAAAACCAAACAAACAAAGGCAAAATGTAGAAAAAGCCCCATGTTTAAACATGCTTCATTAAAATAAGAACACACCACTGGAGGCTTTCTGATCATCAGTTCCAGCCCCTGCTGCCACTGGCACAGACACACAATCCCTCCCACAAACTGATGAAGCTTCAGTTATTGCAGTTCTCTGAAGTCCTCAGCCCACTGAGTCGAACAGGTCAGCTCCCTGACTTGTCACTGCCAATATGTGACAAGACTGTTTTCTGAAAGTTCTCAAAATAAAGGAAGTAAAGGAGGAGGAAGGGTAAAAGCACATTTTAAAATAGAAGATTGATTTTGCAGATTAGCACAATTCTGGGAAGTCACAGGGAGGTTTCTTCAGTAACCACAATTAGTTTTTGCTAATCATATAGGAGTATTTGGGGATGGATTTTGTAATACATACTTTGATGAATAATATTATGTTCTTTTCACATGTTCTTCTTCTTCTTGTCTAGGCAGAAGGTTAAAAATTATCAGCTACTATAAAACATATAATTCCGATATTCTTTAATAATTGTCAAATGAGAGGTAGGACTGATCTTCAAAATCTGTTAGCTTTAAATTCTTATTGAGAAGTGATATAGGTGTGTACCCATGACTTGCATTTACATTGTTAATTACAGATATATTTAAAATGGAGTTGTGATCACAATACCGAGCATCCTGGTAATGCCATGTTTTTATATTTCCCTTGACATCTGCTCATGGATACTACGTGATATGGGATACTGGGCTGTACAGATCTTGGATTTGTCTAAGTGAGACTATTCTTATATTCTTCCCTACTTTCATTAAATTCTTCTAAAAATATAATCACATTCTCACTGCACAGTGACATTTTCTCATTTATTACCTAATTTGAAACTGCTTCTAACTTTCAAGAAACATTTATTTCTACTCCTGATCTCTAAATGAAGTTGATAGGGTGTTTGGTTCAGTTTAAGATTAAGAAATCTAAATTTTGTTATCTATCACAGATGTCTACTATTACACTAGGTGTCTATGATCCTGTTACAATCAATGAAGACCTTGTCAATACAAATCATAGAGTCTCTCCAGCTCCCTGGTCTTTATAGATTGCATTGATTCCATCTCCATTAATGATAATGGGAGCTTATATAATGATCTTGATTCAGTTTCCTAAACACAGACGCCTAATACCTTTTGAAAAGCTATACTGTATCCCCTGGCAGCTTTCTGCTGCTTCAAAAGGATGCAAATCTCCAGCAGGTTCCTTGTCAGATCTATGAACCCACTTGTGGGTCTCTTGAATAAACTGGAGAGTTTGAAAAGGGCAGTGTTGAGGCAGTAGGATGGAGCCTGTTGTACACAGGTGGATGCCTGAGTTTGGTATGATAATGAGAGTCTCATCTCAGCTTTTATTGCCTATAGGTTGGTATTGCTGCTCACAATTCAGTAGAATTCCTTAATGTAAAATGAAAAATATATCATGCCCTCTTGGGTGCTCTTGCCTCTTGAATGAAATCTGAGATTTCATTTTTCTCAGTTCTTTGAGTGTCTTCTGTTCTGTCATAGTAGCAAAGTGATAATGAAGATAACTGAAAAATGAAGACTGAGAAGGACTTGGTGCATATGTTGTCTTGCTGTTTCATTTAACTGTTTTCTTTTTCATGTATTATGTTTGCCTGGGGGTTTTAACTGGCAGGGTAAGAAACTGTTCTCTGTAAGTGTTTTTAGATTTTCCCCAAACACTGGACCCAGAAACCTTTTGAGTAAATCATTTAAGTATGTATTCAAGACCATAATAATTTAAATATTATCCTTCAACAGAAGACCACCTAAAGCACTGTGTTGGCAACAAGCCCAATATTTAAACATAAGAGAAAATCCAATAGTGGCAATCTCACAATTCAGGAAATGAGAATCAGGAATCCTGGAATTGTGTTATAGAATCAAGCATCTTATTACTTGTCTTACTGTGCATCCTCTGCACTCTGCACCTGTGCCACATTTACAAGATCCTCTGTAGCTAGAGAACTGAAACTGAAACACACAGACACACACAACAGAAAGGAATCTGAGATTTCACACTGCTGGTTTCTATAGGAATGGAGGATTTAGGTAAAGAAAAACCAACTGCTGTGAATATCACATTAAATTTGCAGGCTCTTGTGACACGTCTGGTTGCCCAGCTCTGTCCTGGGGAATACAAATGAGTATTCATTCCATCTGAAGCCCCTATGGCTGACTTCAGTGGTCCAGCTGAGGAATTTCTATATTTAATCATACCATATGTCATACATTTTGTTTCTCAAGTGACAAATGTAGAGACTGTGACAAAGACTTCCCCTGTGAAGCCAAGGAACTCCATGTGAATACAACCCCTCTTACTGAGAGGGACTGTAAGGCTAGAAACTGAAGCATTAACAAATAGAACTGGTTTTGCTTTTCCCTGCAATTTTAAAAAGTACTTATTTTCAGAGAGTGTCTAGCAGAGTCTGAAAAAGCCATCCCAAACGTTTTTGAGAGCATTTAAGCCCAGAGAATTTCACCTAAAGTTTGGGAGAATTAATGGTTAGGGAGGTGGGTTGTATTTCCTATTCCACCTTGTTACTGGATGGAGGTGGAAACCCAAGATATCTTCTAAACAGCAATGGCCTTTAATCCTTTAGATAAGAAGTCAAGCATTAAGAACAGCAGTTTTAGAAAGGATGTAGGATTAGTTACCTGAAAAGTAAAAGTAATTCTGTCAATGTGCAAAAGCTGGTGGAGTTTGTTGCTCTCACAGCAGACAAGTGGAATCTTTTTCCTTCTTTTATTCTGAAAATTGACCTTTCAGTCCAAATAAAAAAGTGGAAAATGTACACATCAAAGCCTATTTCCCTAATAGGTGTCTATATCTTCACAATCTCTTTAAAATGAAAATTATTCCTTAAAAAACCTAAAAGACTAACAGAAGTCATACTAGATACCTCTAGGATTGATCCTGTGGTAATGAGAGAGGTGAATGAGGTACACATTCAGATGAGCAAGGTTAGTCCTTATAATAATAATCTTCCTCTTGCTTTGGATCATTTCAGTGTTTCAGATTAAGCCCTACCCTGCCAAGTGAGAAAAAATCTACTTTTCAATTATGAAAAAACCATAAGTAAGTTCAGCAGCCTCTGCCTCTGACAATATCCAGTGCCAACTGCTTCCAACAAGAAGCCAGGATACAGACAAAAGACAGCTAGACATCAGTTTTCCTCAGGACACATTTCTACTTATCTTATGGTAGTCCAAGACTGTGAACAGTTGAATTGAGATTTAAACTACTAGCAAAACTTGCATTTATGGTCTTAATAACTTATAAGAAAAATCCAAGTTAGAATAGAAGAGCAAGTGTTACATATTTTTCTGCCCTTCCTCGTAAAAGGGTTCAAGCTGACACAAGGGTTCAGCTTTGCTCCAGGCTGACACAAAGAATTACATTTAATAAGCCCAGTCAGAAGCAGGTAGTCAGTCATTAAGATCTGGGAAACGAATCTACCTTGTCACATCATTTTCTTGACTGTGAGGACTGGTACACCCTCAGCATCCTAGTCTGCTGTACTGCCAAGTGTGGGACAGACTATTGATTGTAACTCTGACCATTCTTATTTTCTAGATTAAATGTCCATTCCTGCTAAGCTCTTAATCTCAATGTGGATATGGCCAGTTTAGCAGTGTAATTGTAAAGAAGTGACAGTGGTATAGACAGGAGGATGTGATGACTTAATCAACTTAAACAACATAATATTTCTGGGAACTGCTGATCAATGTGGGTTAGTGGTGGAAGACATATTGAGAGGATTGTGGGAAATAATGTCTACAAACCCTCTCATGGCTTTAGAAGCACAGGCCAAGAAGAATTTTAATAGAAACAGAGGTATGATGAGAACAGATAGGAAATGAGAAAAGGCAGCTGCTCCCTTCAGAAACTTCTTAATTTCTTTTAACTAGCTCAGTGGAAAAAAAAAAAAAAAAAGAAGGAATGCAATGTTGCAAAATTCCCCTTTGGTAAATAGCAAAACAAACAGCACTAACAATCAGCAATTTAAATATCCTTAGCCAGCTGCAGCGAAAGTTATATTTCCAAAGAGGTGGCTGAGGGGGGTCACTCTGAAACCCTTATACTGAGGACTGGATCTCCCAGTTCCAGGACTTCACAGATCCTTGCTGATCTTTGCTGGCTGAAACAGGCTGGCTCTCAGTAGAAGGGAAGCTGTGACAAACAGCCCTTGCTTTGTCCCAGCAGGACATCTTCTCTACCACTGAACAGAGATTACACTGTGGAATGAATCCTGGTTCAAACTGGAACTGTGTCTGTTGAGTTTGAGGACGGATCTGCTTTTCTGGAAATGATGCAGCTGTATATAATAACACATAAATTCATTTCTACAGAGAAAGGAGGAAGGAGCAGTTAACTACTTAGCTAGTGGTTATAAACATGTCATAAGTGAACCAAAAGGAAAAAAATTGGAATGTTTTTTCCCTATGGCTCTTATTTAATCATTGGGTGACACATATTTTTCCTTACATGGGTGTTTACCCAACCTTGTTTTCAGCTGAGTATTTCAGCATTTGTCTTGAATGTGCCGTGAATTTTGCACAAGAGGATGCACATTATGCACAGGGAGGAGCACTGCCTGCTCACTGCTGAGATTTTGCCCACAAAGAGGAAACATGGAGGGAGCATCTGACAAGTTTTCCCCATGATGCCAGTATCTTTTTGCTATACATGTCTGTGTGAGATCACCTCGTGAGGAAGAGATGGAGAGAGACAATTCTGAAAAGCAGTAAACTATGGTGTCATAATGACAGGAGAAGGAAGAGTGGGTGGAGGAGACTCTTTCACTCTTCAGACTTTAGAGATCTCCTTTAAGGTGTGTACTGCTAGTGGATAAAGAGACAAACTTGTAGTGATGTGTCTGTCAGCATTGCTTAGCTGTGAAGAAGCAAGATAGAAAGAAATTGCACAAGAGTCTATTACTGTTGCTTTCTAGGTAGGCTGTAGAAGAGAAAGAGTGCAGAGGAAGAGCTGCAGTTTACAGTCACAGTTTGGCATTTATTCCCATCCTGTCTTTACATATTTAAAATTCATTTTACTGCAAGCATATGAAGGATCACTCTCTCTCCCTTGCCGCTGTGACAGCTCCTTTAAGGGGGCAAAGGAAAAAAAAGTGAATAAATTATGTGTTCTGCTCTGTATCCATTTAAAAAGCGGTGTGATCTCACATACTTTTTAAATTTTTATTTTTATTAAGAGAAAAATGGAGGAATCATAAGCTCGGACTACATTCCTGTTAACAACATGCTCCTTTCCATTTACTCATTATCCCTGACCTTCTCCCATCTGTTTTCATCACTGTCAATAATGAATACACCCATTTGAGTTCCTTAGAAAGTTAGATCCTGTGAAGCTACAAATTGCAGCCCTTCAGGAGAGATGACCATCTACATATGAAAGAGTGAAGCCTTATGCATAAAACTAATTTTTATGAGTTTCTGTAGCTGTGAAAGAGGCAAATTTTGTGTTTAAATTGGGTGGCTGAGGCTCTCCTGATTCCTGGATTTCCCTCTGTTGTTGCTGGAGGAGAGGCTACCTATCCTCAGCTCCATAGTTCTCAGGGCAGGCCACAAGGGATTAGAGATCATGTCATCTGTCAGTTTGAATCAGATGGGGGCTGGAAAGAGGAAAGAATCTTTGGTCATTACATCTTGTTCTTTTGCCCATCAGTGTCTGCTGCCATCCAGCCTTTGGAGCACGTTGGGGAATTTTGTTGCTGTGTTTCGTTAGGACTGATAAATGGGAAGATATATTTTGCATTCTTTTTGTTGTTCAAATGACATATGAAATAATTTAATAGCATTGAATTATTTTTAGTGAATTTAATAAACTTAGTACACTCTAATGCTTATAGCAGGTATAAAATGTTGACGGTTTATTGTGTTTTGAGTAGGTTTTTTTAATTTAATATTGAATTTAGAAGAAAAATTGAGGCTTTTTGGAGTGAATGAATTTTAAATCCTCATATTTTACAGTCATACTTAAAAGAATGGAGAAGAAAATTAATTCTAGCTAATAGAGTCTTAACTAAATAAGCATTAAACAGCATGTGTGAGGTGAGTTGATTGGTAAACAATGTGTGGGTGATATTATGATTCAATAACTTCCCTTTTTTGTCTTGATCTCATGCTTTTCTCATCTGACTCTCACTATGGGATACTTGGCAAACAGATCAACTTCTGGTTCAGTGAGCTGCTGTGAAGAAGTTGTACCTTTGCACCAGCTGGATATGCAGCTGATGTCAGCAAAATAATACCAAACTGCTAGAAATTTTTTTACAATGGCAAAAATATTGTATTCAAAGCCTCTTGTATCCAAATATTTGTATGAGAAGTTGGGAGCCTTGCTAGAAGCTAAGAAAATATTAAATTTAACTGTGCAGTTAAATCATGAGGCTTTCCAGATTAACACCCAGGTGCAAAGTGTGTGTGAGCAGCAAGTAGCTGGTAGCTCTAGCAATCAGGGCATTTAGTTGTGTTTTGAAAGGGGCAAACTGTAAAATAAATATTGCCTAATATTGCTGGAAATGTAATGCTCTTCTCTGTCCTAGAAAGTGATGGCTGCTGTTCTTGATTCTGGGTAGTGGTTGGTCACAGAATCACAGCATCATTCATGTTGGAATGGGCCTCTTTGGAGCACCTGGTCCAGTCTACTTGTTTCAGAGTAACTTGAGTTTTCAAGTGAGATGAATGGAGAAAATGTGCCAGGGCAAAACACCCCTTCTTTAACTCAGTTTTCCCATGAATTCTTAAAAAGACAATGAACAGAAATTTCAGCTCTTGACAGAAAAGCTGTTCATAATAAAATATACTTTTTTTTTTTTTTTTGTCCTTACCTAATTTCATGACTTTCTGAGTAAATTTCACACTTAGAAAGTCCTGAAGTTATGCGAGGATGAAATTCAGTTCTTGTATGTAAAGATGATTTGTGATTCAGGCTGAACTGGTGAGTGTTGTTTAAATAAGTTTTTAGGACAGAGTAAGAGAACATAAAGGATATCACAGTCCAACTTTCTTCTACTCCAAATAATAATTAGCTTCTTCCCCTCTTCTACCGTTGGTCAGTAATTGCAATTTATGAACCTGCCCTTCACATTTTGAAAGAACAAGACTTGTGTCCACTCACTCCCATCCCTCCTCTGGTGTACTATCACACAGGTCAAATAGCAGTCTCTGATACAGCAATTACATGTCTGGACTGTTATATGGACACATGTTAAAAAGCCCTAGAGTGCAATGAACCCTAGCGGGAGGAAGAATCCAAATGCAGAAAGTTAATTTAAAACGTGGTCAGCTTTCTGCCTCAAAAGTGATAGCAATTCTCCCATCAATTTATCATCATATTTAGAGAGCCTCTAATACTCCACTAGATTACTTCACTGCCTTAGAAGAAGTTATAACCAAAACATTTTTTTAAGACAGAAAACACTATTATCCCCATTTTTTAGGTAGGATATCTAGGCACAGACTAAATGAAGAGAGCTAAGCAGTTAGAAAGAGTTAGGCACATATAAGAAGAGATCAGGTGTCAAGCTGAATGTTTAGAAACAGCTAAGTAATACCAAAATCCTATCAGGAGCCTACTGTCATCATTAAATGCCTAAATACCTCTAAAATTCTGTTGTGCAGACAAGTGGCAAGAGCCAACATACTACAAGCAGGCAGGTATCCCTGTACGGAAGGCAGCTTTCATGAATTGATCTGATACCTCCACTGCAAAATAGGAACAAATTAGTTTATCTGTTTTTACTCCGTCTCAGACCCCTCCCTAAACACTTCAAATGTCACTATTTCCTCAGGAACTGAAGGTGTGCCGAACAGCATGTCCTGCACAGAAGTATGATAATCTCTCTTCAATGTTTGGCAACTAGTATCTATTAATTAAGAATCCATCATTTTTACTCTGTAATTATATTTATTAAACCCTAACTCATATCCTAACTATAATTAGTTCCTGCTAATTAATTTTATCAAATCCCTCTAGATTCATATCTAAAGTAAATATTGAGTAGCCCTACACTAATTATTTCAATCAACGTGGAATGCATTTCAAATGACTGTGAATAGTTTCTATTAATTAAATTTAGTATAAAATAAGTGTTCAATACAATAGGTTTGTAAATGTTAAGATTTTAAGATAAAAGAGAATAAAAGAGCAGTATAATGTGAAATGCTCATTTGCATATTAGACCAAATTAAATAAGACAATTCTGTCTAAGTCAGAATTTTTAATGGGAAAACAAAAAATTTTTTATATGTGAAATATATAAAGAATTATGGCTGAGTACTATAATGATTTACCTTGGAAAGATTTTTCATATCCTTTGAAGTAGACAGAACTCCCTATGTTTTAAAAAAATCCATTTTAATTTTTAAAAAAATTATGAAAAATTCAATAATATTTATGTAGCTAACTTTGCAAGTAAAGAGAAAGCTGATAGTGAAACACTTTTAGATAAGGTGCAACATCTTTGTCAGAATGGACTGGGGGAATCATCCTTACCTACCAGCACTGAGAGACAACCTGTTTGAGTCATAGAATCCTCTAATAACCTGATTTGGAAGGGAGCTGCAAAGATCACCACCTCCAGCTCCTGGTTCCCTTGCCATTGATAACTCAACTTGGTCTATACAGCAAATGAAATTGTGGTGTCAATTTGGGTTCCTTAAAGCAAAGTGACAGAAAGTGAGGTAGTAACAAGAAGCCAGCATTCAGATTACAGCCATTTTGGACTCCATGGGTTATTCTTGACCTTTAGGTGGTAGGATCCTGTAGACACTGTCTTGGATCTTCCATACATCTACAGATGTCTCAGATATCCCAAGGTATCTAAAATGGCCCTTCACTTAAGCTGCTGCAATCTGCTGAAAGTTTCTAGGCTGCAACACAAGCTACTCAGTGGAGTTAAAATACTAAAGGTTTTTGCCAATGCTTCAATACAAGAGCTGTATGTCATATCTCCATTTACACACAATGGTTAGAAAACTCTTAAAATACTCAGAACTCTGCTGATCCAGAGAGGAGCAGAGGGAGTATACATCCTTCCTAATATTAGATAGCCATGCTGTGCTTCCCGTTCTTGTCTTCCCCTAAATGAAACGGACACTTTCATCTGCCCTATTACAGAGAAAAACTACAAACCAGGAAGAATCTCATCCTTAAAGGGTTTGTTTCTTGCTGCTCTCTCTGTGAGGAGGTGGGGTGACCAGCACAGACAGAACCATTTCTAATGCAGATGCCTCTGATAACATTGCTTCTGCCTGTTGAGACTGTGGAGGGTTTGAGCAATGTTGTGTAAACAAGACTGGAAATAACTCTAGTTTTTGTGTTGGTTTCGTCAACTGTTTTGGTTTTCTGGAATTACACCTTTCATAAGATTTAGTGACTGGTGAGAAGAGCCTGTATTATTTTTGAAGGATGACAGTTTGCTGTCATGTGCACTTACAGAAGTTGTAGCATTTGGTGGTGAAGGGAAAACAGATTTCAGCTCTGTATCTGCCATGGGTTAGTCTTGATTTCAACTAATGTAACAATTGACACAGGTCAATTGTGTAAAGTAGCTTCCATCTGTGGATATTTGATTTTAATTAACAAAGAATAAAAACTAGCTGAAGTGAAATCCTAATCCAAGCAAGAATATGTGGTAATATCTTTCAGACATATTATGCTATGCAATTTTAATATTTTGCTAATAATTTGCAGTATCACTCATTATTTGGCACTATGACAGTCATTTTGCCACAGAGATCTTGACAACCCTGACTTATTTTAAGTTTATAGAGAACCACAAATATGTCTTTAATTTTAAAATCCTATTTAAACATGCATGTACACACACATAAAGAAAATTTAAATATTATGGTCTGTTTTGTATCACTGTGCATATTGGTATCAATGACTTGTTTTTCATGTGCCATTTGACACATCTCCACCACTCCAAATACAATCCTGAGAAAGCTTTACATATTTTTAAGATACAGAAACCATTAGTAAAAGTCTCGTGATGACGTATATTTTCACAGACTTTAGATTTCCTGCAGCTGCTTCTGTTTTGAGCTCAGTAACATGTGGTTGTGTAAAATATTTATTTTCCAGAAAGATATACAACCTTATTTTTGATAATATCAGCAGATGGTGAGGCAATAGTTTATTCCAGTGGTTTATCATTTATACCATATGCTTAAAATTATTGCCACATTTCCCATCTGATTTTGTCTGACTTCAATAAAGCTACATTAATTTCCTTCAGTTGTTTACCCATCTTCAGGCCTTTTGGGTTATTCAGGGAGAATCGAGATTGTCCTTTACACTTGAAGCATCCTCAGGTGTACCTTGTTGCCTGAAACCATCTTCTCCTCCAGCAAGCAATGCTAGGCAACCCAGTATCAGTCAACAACTCTGTTTTTAACAGATTCAGAATTATGTGTTTAACTTAATTGGTTTCTTCTTCTGGACCTCTTAGGTATTTGTCAGTCCTTCAGTTGCTTCCATCCTCCAAAAGATCATATTTATACGGTTGCTTCATTCATCCATCTCACCTTCTTTTTTGTTCCAATCAAGCTATATTGTGAAGGTCTTAATTTCTTTCTCTTAGTATTACATTCAATACACAATGGAAAGAAGAAAGGCTACACAAAAATACCTGAGGGATACTGCCTGTTACTAATTTTTTTCCCTCCACCTCACTGCTATATCTACCTTTTTATTTGCAAGTTTTCCTCCCATTCATTTAGCTATGAATTCTCTGGATCTATTTGTTTTATTTGCTAATTGACGAATTTGGTAAATTTGTGACTATTAGGGAAAAAACCCTCAACAATCAAAATCAGATTAAGCCATAATAATTTTATTTTCCTTGGTTGGTGACAAACATTTGTAAAAGCTCAGTCTCTAGGCAGAAAACTTTTGCTCTTGTTAATGAGTGATCAAAACAGTTAGGATTTCCTCAGGCATTTTGTCCTTTTTCTTTCACTGATAGTAATCTGGAAGCCCAAAGATTCTCTCCTGAAGAAGAGGAGGTGAAGAAAATTGTGATCTATCTGAAAGGAAGTGTGGAGAAATGACAGCGATCTTGCTGGCACAGCTTTTGGCCACCAGTTCTTTCATCCCCAGATATTTTTCAGCTTTTTCACAGCCATTTTTTGATTAGCACTCTCATGTGAGTGCACACAGAAATTTTTCCTTCTTTGGTAGTGTCCTGGGGTGATGTTCAATGGGATCCCCATTCATCTGCCTAGCCCAGAAATTGGTTCTGCACCTATAAACGGCATCTGGGAGTGAAGGCGGGCGGGGAAGAAGCACCGAGTTTGTTACCAGAGGCTGCACTCACTGCTCCACGTTCTGGCTCCTGGACTGTGATGTGTACGGACAGACAGATGGCGGGACAGAGCTCTCCTCTGCTTTTAGTTAGTTTTTAGCTAGCTGAGGCAGAGAAGTTCCCTGGACTGTGGTTTTTCTTTTTCTTGAACTGAACACCCAGAAGAGCAGCGGCAGCTCGCGCCTGAGCCCCGCCGGGCCGGGCCTGGGCCGCGGCATTCCCAGCGCCGGAGGGACTGGTAACGGACTGGGCGAGCCAAGCCACAGCCCTCGAAGGGACTTCCTGAGTTTGTCATCTCTTTTGGAGTGGCAAGAGGTTTTATTGTTTAATATTGTTCATTTTTTTTGTGCTGGTGAATGCTTTGTCTGTTAAATAAACAGGTTTTTTCTACTTTTCGCCAGGGAAATATTTTCCCGAACCAATTGGGGGAGGGGCTAATTGAATCTGCTTTCTAGAGGAGCCCTGTTAGAGGTTTTCTCCCAAATTTGCCCTAAGCCAGGACAGGTAGCCATCCCTGAGACATTGCTGGTGGTGCTGCCCATGCACTGCAGCACCATTTTAGGTCAGTCTAACCTTGTTAGTGAGAAAGTCAAAGAATTTTGGAGAACATGCAGTCAGAAATGATTCTTAAAATAGTAATTTTTTTATTGTGTCTTCAGTGGTGGCTGATAACTTTGTTATAAAAGTGTCATCAAGCACTTTGAATGACTGTGGTTTGCAATGCTTTTTCCATGTTATAACATCTTCCCTTCACCAAAGGTAGCCCCATCAACAGCAATTGTCAATATGAATAAAGCATTACTTTTCTTAGTAGGTTCAGGACAGTGTTATTTTTCTACTCTTATTGATCCATCATGTTTTTTCAGCAGTGAGATTATAAAGTGTGGGCTTTATATGTTACAGAATTATTTTTAGTTATAGCAAACAATTAGCAAAAGTATCTCTAGTGAAGGAGAGAAGCCTACTGAATGTCATTTCACATGTACAGCACAGATTCTGGAATTCCCCCTGGTTTGACATACTTGGGAAAACTACCAGAATGATACTGAATTTTACACAGATCCTCATATTGACTAAGACTTGAGAAATGAGTGGGCTGTGCTAAAGAAATGTGCAGAAAACTGCTGAATTTGCGTAGACGGTACTTGCATATTTCTAAGGAGGATGATGAGTGTGCTGTTCCAGAGTAATTCAAAAGTACTTCTGCACTTCAGAAATGTGTTCACACCGTGTTCTCCACCTATGTGTAAATGCAGGTATGGATGTTTGTTTACCATTTCTAAGTATGGTGAACTAGATGCTTGCCTTCTTTCTTTCTTTAATCAAATTAGATTTTTGTGATGGTAAGAGGAACCATGCCTGAAGCCTGAAGATCAAGAGTTCTGCTTGCTGATGGCTGAAGTGAAGATTTCACTGGGAAAACTTGTTGCATGAAGACTTGTCCATTTATTTTTGCAGCCTGCTGGGTTACAGATACATTGGGATGTCTAAGGAATAAACTGAACAAATGTATTCTATGTCCTCAATCCATCAGAGACAGAATTTCAGCAGTGCATTACTATTTGAACAGATTTGGTGTAATCCATTACTTCTTTTCTCAAAAGGAGGAAAATACAGTATTAGTTAACACATGGCACAGAAGCTCTGACTAATATTATTATATTTAGCTTGCTGCTTGTCTCTTAATTATGATTACTGTTCAGCACATTTCCTTAACAGTCCTTGGGTCATCGGATATGCAGTGCAGCCCTTCTTGTAGCATCTGCCCATATCACAGGAAGTTCCATCTCCTTCTGTACTCTTACCTTTCAAGTAATAATGGGGCTGCAATAAGTAAAAAGGATTAGTGAAGCATTTCCTGCCTGACAGTGAGCCTCTTCCTGACCTACTGCTCCCAGACTTGTTTGCATCCTTGTCCCTCCTGATGCTTTGCTTATGGTAGTGTGCTTACTGCACAGATGTTTCTGTCATGCTATTACATGGCTATTTTCAACCTGTTTCTCGGAACAGATGTTCCCACATTGTGCTCTCCCTCCTTTCTCTGCTGACACACTCTGTATAAACAGCAGTGTGCATTTCTGTAGTCCTGGTTTGTGGAGAGAATGAAAATCAAAGCTAGTGACAGTGTCTCCCTTTCCAGGCTGCTCTGTAGCAGGGCATGTTAGCCTGGTCTTCTAGTTTTTCTCTCACTAAGATACTTGAACTCTTGATTTGTCTGATTGAAACCCATTTTATGCATTTCATGGGACAGTATTTGGAATTGTTTTGCCATGTAAAAACTATCTCCTTCAATGTGCCATCTAGTGGTTGTTCCTTCTCTTTAACCACAAATGGCAGGGTAATTTCAACAGCATGTATTCTGGGATTTAATCTAAAAAGAGAAACATCACAGTAATAAAATCTCATCTCCTGCCATCTGTCTCCTGAATATTTCTTTACAGTCCAAGTGTATCATATCTGAGCCCAAATGCTTCAGTGTTGGCAACAGTGGCTGGTTATGGTAAGAAATCCCCCATGAGCTGAAATGCAGAAAGAAGTTGACATATGGACAAAATACACCAGGGATGGTAAGGGCTGGAGTTTTATTCCTAATATGCTGGAAGTCGTTAAGACTCCTGAACAATGGTGTTGATGGTTAATAGCGGCATTGGTGTATTTTGCACATCGGCTTAGTCCTGTAGCCCTACAACTAAGAACAAGTGGGGAAAATAAGTACAAGTTGGGAAAATGTAAGGAAGGAAGAGAAAGAAAACCAAGCTTCAAAGTGGATTATGTTCCAGATCCTCCTGGGAACAATTAATTAGGAGCGGACACAGACAAATTGATTTTCTTTCACTGAGGAGGGATAGAGGACATTCACTTTCAAATCAGGCTTGTTGTTCCTGAAATGGTGACAGTGAGCAATGTATCACTTAGAAATGACATGACTGTACTTTCCATCTTGCTCGTTTATTTGGAAGATACTGCTTTTCTCTGTTGGGATACATCCTTTCTACCATGTAAAGAGGTTTAGAAACTGCAGATTGGCCTGTCTTTGGTCACATCAAGTCTTAGAATGTCCCAACATTCAACCATATGATGCAGCTGTTAGGGGTAATTATAATTATAAATTCAACACACATAACTTACTCAGCTAATTAATATCTGTATTATTTGGGATTATTATGATCTATCAAGAATAAACATACTGATTCTAGTATTTAAAGCATTTTTTTTGCTAAAAGCAAGCTGATGTTTGGTATAAACAAAGGAAGTACAGCAGATCAGCAGTGGACTTTTTGCTGCCAAATAGTGGACTTGTTCCTATCAAGAGAAAATGCTTGTACTAACAAGGTATTAGTTTTTCTAGGCATTTTCAAGGTATTAGTGCTAACAGTACTAACCAGGTATTAGTTTTTCTATACACATACATTGTGGAAATTTGTAGTGTACATAAGATAAGACACTGAAGGGAAGTCACAAGAGAGAAGACTTGTTTGCGCTACTTCATATAACTAAAAGGGAGAAATGTAACTATGTTGCCCAATGCTTTCCTTGGTTAATAAACACAAGAAAATCAGCCATCAGCCCTTGGGATGGCTTTTCTGAATCTCTTTCTTTAAAGATATTTCTTTATCTCTGATAGCAAGAGGATCTGAACTGCTTTGACTGTTAGATATCTAAAGTGAGATGAAATCAATCACATTATACTTCTATCTTTCTTTCTGGGAGTTCAGTTGAGTGACAAACTTGGTCAAATGGGCCAAAAATTCAAAAATTGTCAAACCACGTGTGATTAATTTCTTTTATCTTATACTTTTCCAAAGTTTAGTATCAAAGTTTGTCTCTTAGACAGTCAGAGGAGAAAGAGAAGTTTGTCCAGAGGGTATGTCAGTCTATATTGATGTTAGGTGACATGAATTTTCTTTAGAACATGAATATGAGGGCTGCAGGGACAGGCTTTTTTTTCTTAACAGAGAAGTCTAATCTTTAGATGACCAAAAATAGCTGAGATGAATCTTACCCTGTGTGGTTTCATTAATTATTGTTAGCTGCAGAGGTGATTTCTGTGGTGGTAAAGTGACATGGCAGGACACTTTAGAGTCTATTTGAGAACCAGTGGGAGATGACTCGCAGTGTATAAATAACCTCTGCAGCCATACTGAAGTTCTTATGAGCACGGAGACTATTGTAAAGGTTGTTTGCTAGGGACTCAGCTGATTTATGGGATCCTGACAGCAGGTGCCCCTGCCCAATTGGAAGAGAACAAGAGGAAAAGAGGATTCAGCTAACTGCAGATTAAAGGGAGATTGTTCAGCTACTCTTTTTTTTTTTTTTCTCTGCTTCAAGAAGCTGGCGTTCCTTGTGGAGAATTTGGAAGCTGATCCATTGAGACTGGGAAAACTAAATCCTATCAAAAAAGAGCTTTGAGACAGTTCATGGAGGTGTTTTAGCACCGTGATTGTTGCATTTGAGATAGTGCAAACACTTAACACTAAATCCTTGAAAAGAGAAGGAAGCAAGACAGGACAACCTGAGAAATATTATCTTAGTATTACCACTGCAGCATGTGGTTTCTGTGTTTAAACCTGCAAGAAATAGACACTTCTTGGAAGTACATATTAAAATCAGTGCACAGTTTTGAAGATATTTTCATGCCTCTTCTGTCCTCGCTTAGGAGTCCAGTGTAATTTGCAATAAACTGGACTATGTCAGGCATTACAACAGAGCTGGCAGGTAACACACAGGACTTGTGCAAAACCTTGTGCCCTCCTGGCATGGGGGAATAGCTCTGTGAGCTACTGAAGTAACCTTCTAGGGACTGAATATGTTTCTAATGTTCTGCATCTATCCCAATGTTGTTATTTCCCCTCAAAAATAGCATCTGCAAACAATTAAGGCTCTTAGATTCATAGCATGGTTTGGGTTGGAAGGGACTACAAAGATCATTTAGCTCCAAGCTCTCTGTCTTGGGCAGGGATGCCATATACTGGATCAGGTCGCTCTGAGCTCCACCCAACCTGGCCTTGTACAATTCCAGGGATGGGGCATCCACAGCTTCTCTGGGCAGTCTGTGCCAGAGCCTCACCATCCTCACAGTGAAGAATTTCTTCCCAACATCTAATCTAAACTTTTTCTTTTTAAATTTAAAACCATTAACCCTTATCTGGTCACTGCCTGTATAAAAAGTCCCTCTCCCTCTTTTTTATAAGCCCCTATAAGGTACTGAAAGGCTGCGCAATGAAATCTCTTTTCCAGGCTGAAGAACCTCAGCTTTCTCAGCATGTCTTCATAGAAGAGCTGCTTCATCCCTTATGGCCATCCTATTGTGGTAGAGCCCTCTTTTTGTGTTGGAATCACTGTAAATTGGTGTGACCTCTTTTGTTCAAATAGAAAAACCATTCTGTTGAAGGGTGCTAAGAGCTTCTTGCCCAGGGGTCTCAGATCCACGGACAATCACAGACATTGCTAAAGGCTACTGACATCTCAAACATTCTGTTTTGAACACAGAGGGCTATACAGCCCCTTTGGACAGCAAAACCCAGCTGCAGGCAGCAGGAGTGACCACCTGGAGCAACAAACTGTGTCAGACAGCAGAGCAGCCAAGGTAACTCAGGTTGACAGTGAGCAGGCTGTACTTGATTGTAAATGTAACAGCATTTTAGAGGGGAAAGCCAGGAGAAGGAAGGGAAAGCTGGGTTTTGTGGTTTTTGTGTCCAAAGTCCATGACTAGAACTGATGAAGCCACACCTTTTTAACCTTTGGACTTCTATCAGTACAGCTGAGCCACCCTCATGCTGTGCTGAACCTGAGCTGGCAATCCTGCCTCCTCACAGGACTTGTTAATTCAACTAGAGATCTTCAGTAACTGCTCAGTTCATTGATTTTGAGTTGGAAAAGAAGCATTGCTCAGTATACTCTGGCATTCCCATGAAAGAAAAAAAACAAAACCAAAAAACAACCATCTATTGCTTTGATCTTCTGTCTGGTATGAATTAGGATTTCCTCCAGATCCTTTATGGATGGGCAAGACAATACAGTGTCCAATCTTTATTGTCTCTGCAGTGGTAGAAGTGCAAAAGAGACCAATATAAATGGGAGGATTTCAGGTATGACCACAAAAGGATTTTACAACAAATTCCCTGATCAAATGGTGTCAATTTTTTGCATGGTATTTACCAAGAATAAATATGCACATTTGGAATAAACAGAGGGCTTGCACTCTACACCCTCACTGAACTGACCATCTTGCAGACATTGCAAGTCTGACAGGTTTTTAAGACTTCAGATTTGCTGAATTTTAGGAGCAGAATTTAGGAGCAGGGAGGCCAAAGGCTCCCTCTCTGCATCTGTTCTCTAAATTTGCAGTGTACATGCACAAGACAGGCTGTGAGAGCCTGCACATTCCTGGAGCTGGTGCTGCAACCAAGCTGACAGATGCTAGGAAATCCTAGAGGAAATTTAATCCAAATTCCTTGAATTCCAGTCATATAAAAATTGAGAGAGAAACAGGAAAGACCAAGGGTCTGCTATTACTACCTTGACTCCAAAAACTAGATTTTTCATAACCTGATTTTTAGTTTGCATGAGGTTACACTCTGTTCTACTTCAGCTTTCTTTCTGAGCAAAAAATTTAAGTACAACAGTTGTGGCCGTGTAGGTACAGTGACAAACTATGAGCTTGGAACTCTGCTCTCACAAAAAAAATGCAATTTTCATATTTGTCTGTCTAGGGGTGATGTTAATCTGATTATACAGCATTAGATATTTTGAAATACTAAAAGAAAATCAACCTCTCAGAAGGTAGAAAATGCATATTAGATTATCTAACGAAAGGATAACTTTCATTGTTTGACCTATGCAGCACAGGGACATAGTGGAAGCAGTAACAGCAGAAGCACAAATAGCAGTGCCAGCAGCTGCTGGGGTGGCAGCAGGAATAGCCTCACTGACAGCAGAAGAGAAAGAAAAACTGTTTTCTAAACGTGCAAATGTGAGGCTATATGTTTACCTGCTTGATTTACAACTGACACAATGTATAGATGCCAGACTATTTACATTTTGGAATGTGCTAAAGATGTTTGGGGGCAAACCTCTACTGAGGATGGATATTTTCAAGAATTGTTTTTACAAATGTTACATATTTGCTTGCATGTTGGACTACGGAATAATAATATGTGCCAGGTTTAGACAGCAAGTTAGTCTTAAGAGAGAGAAAAAGCACTTTACAATTATTTTCCATACACATGGTTTCTGAAAACCAAACAAACACATGCTTTCACTCATATGCTATGTAGCAGACACACAGATAAATCAGATGGTTCCATTCTGCAAGCTGCTGAATGCTCTCAGAACTCTGATATCAAAACAGACATGTATTTCACAGGTTGATGCTCAGGAAATGCAGATCAACATGAAAATAGGCATATAATGGGCAATTAACGTTTGTCTCCTGAAGTTCCTCCTGCCTTTGACTCTTGTCTTCCCACATCTCATCCCTTTGAAGACTGGCTCCGTTGGTGCCTTCCAAAATGTCCAGGTTTGCATCCATGACTTCACTGACATTAATGAGGATTACAGATGTTTGCTGAAGGCAGAACAGCCTTTCAAGTGTCAGAGAACAGTGCTGCTGTTCGGCACTGCTTTTAACCCAAGCAATCCACAGCAAAGTGCTGGGAGTAAAAAGTTAAATTTTCAGGTAAAAGGAAAATTCCAGGTGGTTCCCATGTTGGAAATCTTTTGGGATTTTTCAGGAGTGCAGATACAATTGCCAGACTTTGGAACATTCACTCTTCAGGGTCAGATATATATACTTGCAGCATGGAGGAAATCCAGCTGGTTTTGTATGGTGCAAACAGAGGTTTCTTTCCTTCTTCCTGGTCCTCTGGGAGAACTGGCATCTTGAATTCCTCTCCAGTGTAGTGTTTGGGTAATTTTCATCCAATATATTGTTCATTGTTAAAAGATGATAGAGCCCTGAAAGAAATTAGAGATGTGTTTTATTCTGTAAGGCAAGACTATACTTTAGACAGTAAAGGTCATATAAAAATAAAAAATAAAATAAAAAAAAAAAAAGATATCTCTACAGCTTAGACATTTAGATCTGAGATAATACTCTAGTTTTTCTTTCTTGTCCCTTTGAAGAAACAAGCACTCCTGTGCTAATATTTGTGTCATCTCAAGGTGGACCTCTAAACAGCCCAGATGACTCATGCTGTAGAAATGCTAATTTCTCTCCACTGGCTATAAAGGGAACCTGAGCCATATGACGGTTGAGACGGTGTCCATCCATATCCTGAAAGGCTTTTAGGACTATAGGAAATAAGCATTTTTATCTCAGGGGAATGCTGTAGCACAAAGAGCTCCAGTTATTTCTAGAGTGTGAGTAGGAGCAATTCCATAAGAGATGTGCTCAGAGATGTACCTAGTACAAACCTTACCAGGACTGGAGTAGAGCTCTGGTTTTGTACTCCGAGAAAAGGCCTCAATCAGTTGATAAAACATATTTGGCTCGTACGACTTGAGATGCCTTAGGATATCCAAGAGATCCAAACACAGCTGATGCAGGATGGTAGTGGCCTCTTGCCTGCCTGGGATGGCAGCTGGAGGCCAAGGAAGATACCCTAGGATGTCTTAAGTGGCAATAAATATCAGTGAGCTATTCATTTGAGACCCTATTCAATAGTCATTAATCTAAGCAGTGATTCATCTCACCAGTTTTCAATTAACTTTTTCTCTAAGTGCTGCTGACTACCTTGACCAGATTGTTATTGATTTAAAGGGTTTAAAAATGCATGTGAAATACATGTGCACATGTAAGATGTGTTTTACATGTGCACGTGAAATTATGACATTAAGTTGAATAAATCTGGAACTTGTTGGATGATTCCTTTGCCTTAACTTTAATGTCTATTGCCATTTGTTATGCTCTAGGATGACATACCTGGACTGTAATTTCCTGTCAGAAGGGCCACCTTTCTTTTGAAAGTTCTCTTCCTGCAGTGTGTTATGTCTTAGATGCGTGTGGATATCACAAATAGTGCTAGATATTTATAAAAATGAGTCAAGTCATGTATATTTAGCTGGAGATGAATCCTGCCCTGTCCTCTACTTTAAAAGGGATATTGAAAAATTGCAGAGATGGCAGAAACAGCTAACTATTTATTTTTGAATTAGAGACAATACAAAAGAAAACATTTTTCCAATCTATTTAGTTTATCGGAACCATGACCAATGATAGATGTAATTACAGACTAGAAATATTTTCAATAGATAGAAAGTACCTTGTACTTCAAAGTAACTTTAAAAATGGAAGGAGAATGAACAAGGTGAAAGCAAAGAATTCACAATATCAGTTTAGATGATAAGTGGTAATTCTCTCTTATTAACCAATGAGAAAAATCACCGAGGGAATTGATGAAGTCTATGCTCCTTGAAGTCTTCAAATTAAGACAGGATACTTTCCTGAAGTTATGATTTGCTGAAAGCAAGATTGTGAACTCAGTACAAGGGTAACTGAGGGAAGTTAGCTGGCATGTGGTAGGCTGGAGATTAGACTCAATGGCCTACTGATCTCTTCTGGCACTATAAATTGTGCCAAAATAAGACAAGTATGACATGAATTCACCTGTGTTTGCTGCAAATCAGTTATTTTTTTCTCACCAGAAAATGGCAAGTAGGATTGACTTGGATAATCTTTATATCACTTCCCTGCTCCCTCTTTCCATTAATTATGAGGAAATTGCAGAATTCTCAAAGGTGTTTGTTGTTTGCAGTTATTTGAATACTACACAGTCACATCTGTATTTGTTGTTAACATTCTTTCAAACCCTTCTTGTTGCCTTCTGTACCTTTTTCTTTGTTTATTCACCTGTTGCACATTATCCAACAGTCAGATTTGTGGCTCTCTGGATAAATACTGCCTTCATGCTAGTTCTTTATATCTAATACAGTAAGGAATTGATTTTTTTTTCCTTTTTTTTGGTAACTGAACTTTCATTAATAATAGTAATTCAATTCTTTTCTTTCAAAGTAATTCTTCAGCAAATTGGAGAGTGAGTATGAAGATTATTCACAAACAATTGATTGATGATGAAATCCTCTATGTGTCATTCAGCTGTGTTAATGAGTGCAGAAAAAGAACCTCCATTAGCAGATGAAATATGCAGCTTTGTCTCTGTTCTCAGACTGTTAATTTCTTATTCAGTGATGCTAGTGAGAAATTATGTTACATCCCCCTAAAATGTTTATTTTACTCACAAGATTTTTTATTTAGGTGCCTCAGTCTGCGTTTATCACTACAGCAGCATAAGAAACTGCAAGGTCCCCTTATGTGTGGTACTGAGGATGAATTCATAGTACCTTTTTGGTACCATCATTTATTCTCATACGAGTCCCCACTCCTCACTTTACTTTGTGCTGAGGTGCAGCAGCTGGTTGTCTTGTTAAAGAAACTCAAATATGAGTTTAAGTGTGTCCTGGTTTTGCCAGGAAGTGACTTTTTTCAAGGAAGTTATAGTCAAACCAATTAGTAATCAGGTCTGAATATTGACACCTGGTGTAGCCACTTGGGACAGAATACGCCTCTGAGAACACATGGGGTTAAAAGCAGAGAACTCCCACAGGAGCCTCTCTTTCCTTTGGGCTCGGGACAGAGCAGTTCCCTGTCTGGCTCTGGTGTGCCGGGATGGCGATGGGCTTCAAGGCCCTGGCCGAGGCCGGGCCTCCCCCGATGTCACCATGGGGGAAAGAAAACCACTGGACTGCAGACTGCAAAGTTCGTAGGTGAGTTCTGCTGAGAATTCCCTCCCCCGGACCTGCTGCTCTTCTCTGGCTTTTGAAATCTGACACCGTAACTGCGGTAGCTGCCGGGGGAGGGAAGGCGGGGGTGAAGCCAGCCTGGCGGCCGCCTGAGACGCTCACCTTCCCCCGCAGCACGTTCCAGTCACCTGCGGCTGAGCTACCTTCAGCTGCTGCCCAGGGAAGAGGAATCGTCCCCTCTGCAGATCTGGGAGAACGTTAACTCTTTCTTGGACAGATGAAACTTTGCAAAGCACTAATCCTCCCTGATCTGGAAGAAATAAGAGACAGATTGGAGACATAGCATGAGATCTGATGTCAGAGAAGGCAGAGCGGGATACATAGATGGGAGATGAGAACTGTAGTTTAAATTCTCTTTAAAGCCAATGGAGACTTTTTGCTGTGTAAATCATGGAATTTTATTAGGGAGATTGCATTCTAACTTGTCTATGAGTAGAGCGCCAGTGTTGGCATTAAGCGGAGCTGAAGCTGAGAAGGGGAAGAAGCAGAGAAGACTCCTTGGCCACAGGGTTGATGCAGTAGCCTCTGTTCCCAGGAAGTGGATGCAGGAACATTGGGTTTATGTTAGAATTGCATTTCTTTAAAATGATACCCTAAGGGCCATGGCCCATCGGTTGCAGCTGTGGGGAAAGCTGCATGAGATGGGAAGGATGTCACGATGGCAGATTCTGTCTGGGCGGGGGGCCTGTGGTGACATGAAAACCACAAGAGGACTGTATTTCTTGTGGGAAGAAAATCTCCATGGCTGAAAGAGTCTCTTTTCCCTTGGTAAACTGAAAAATGATTATTATAACTGACTGAAAATCTTAAGTTTTTTTCTCTTTGTGTTTGTCAGTGAGAAAGTGAACAGTGGATGGGGGGAGGAGGAGTGTTTTGATGGTTTCATTTTGATTCTTTTTTTTTCTTTTAGTATTAGTTAATAAAGTTTTTTTTTCTTTAATTTTTGCGGCCTGCTTTGTCCTTTCTGCTAATCATATCTTATGGCAAGTAAGGAGTAAACTACTACAGGTATGGTGCATTGCCTGGGAAAACTCAAATTAGAAAATTGGCGAACGTGAAACCATTACACGAATTGGTGTTTTCGCCCGGTTTCGGACTCAAACCATCACAAGGTGTTTTCACTGAAGATGGTACAAAGATCTTGCTATAAAATTCCATGGTATTTATACTCCTGAAGATATCATCAGGATTCATGTGAGATTTTCAGGAATATCAAGGGTTCTGTATCCAATGAAATAAGTATGGAACATGAAACCTGCTCTCTAGGGACAGAATGAACAATTTCCGTATTTATTTTTTACATGTGCCCCTGTAGTATTTAAGCACTCTGCAAGTGTTAACTGTTCTTGATATTCCTGTAGGGGAAGACGTGGTACTATTCCTATTCTACTGCCAGTCAGGAAGATGCAACACTGAATAAGTTTTTGAAAGCCATTAAAAAAAGTCCCGATTGATTTGTTTTCAAGAAATTTTGCATTTTACTGTATGTTTCTGTTTCAGTTAAGCAAAATGAATCCTAGCATCCCTAAATTTTGAGCGATCAGTTCTGCAATGGTACTTTGTCACCTTCTTCAGGAGATACTTGCTTTTAAACTACAACCCAGCAGCATCCAGACCTCTCCCCACATACCTATTCCATGTTTTATGTCTTTTTGCCCTGGCCGGTTTCACTTTTTTTTCTCTCTCAACTCAACTTCAATCTCTCTTTATCCTTTCTTTTATATCACATTCTCTACTCTCCATTGTTGCTATATCTGTCTTCCTCTTATCAAGGCTGAATCCTCTAATCATAGTGTCCCCAGACTGATTCTTTTTCTCAGTCTACTCTCTTTGCCTTATTATACTTTTGCTGTTGTTTTGCTGCTGTCCTTAGTGTTTTCTAGTTTGTGCAGCTGAAGAATCATTGAAGACTCATAAGACACAATAACCCTGCAGCCATTTCCTCTGGATGACTTTAGAGGGAAAATTGCCATAATTTCAGTGAATCCTTCACTCCCTCAATGTGCACAGAGCCATCAGAGTTATTTGTAGGGAAGGTTCAGTACGTCTGTGGTGAACACTCCTTTTTTTCCCCCAGGCTGATTGCTGACTTGTGGATTTCTGTTGCGATGGTAGAAGGTGCAGTTCTAGTCTCACAATCACTGCAAAAAGAGTAAGTGCTGGATGGAAAACACTACACTAGCAGAGTATTTTTTTTAAATAACTCAAAAGGTCACAAACATTTTCTGCAAATAAGCAAAAAAGCATATCTCCTATCTACTCTTGTTTTGGCTTAATTCCAGAGCAAATAAATACATTAATTTCACTTAAACTAGTGAAATTTTGCCAACTAAATATATTCACTTCATTTAAACTAGTTAAATTTTGGCAAAGTTTTCAGCCAGATTCTGTAAATGAAATCTTTAGATGGAAACTGGTGAGGAACCTTACTAATAGTCATTGTCAGCAGTCCTGTCTATAACTTGGTGTGCACAGAAAATCTGCATGACTTGTGCCTAAACCTGTAAAGCTCTTTGGAGACAGTAGCCATGGAATTTAGCATAGTGGGAAATACCCTGACTGAAATATTTTCACAGATCTTTAAATATGAAAGACTACAAACTAGTGAGGTTGAATATTTTGAAATGAAAAAACATATCCGCAAGTGGTAGAAAGAAAACATTACCTGTCCCTACCCACTCTGCATCAGATGTGGATCAAAATGACTTGTTCTGATCACAATACAGGGAAATTAAAAAAAAACCCACATGCTCTCTGCTTCAGACCTACTTGCTGAGTTGTGCTGTGCAGAATGGATTGTTAGAAGCATGTTTTAAAACCCTTGAAAACAATGGATTCTTTAAGAAAACTGATATGCCTGGCATCATTGGTAAGTCCTTTTATACTTAGTGTGCTTAAAATTTCACCATCTGCTTTGCCCCAGCTGAATAGGCAGCATTTCTGATACCTGGGACCTTTTCCTGTGAGTCCCTACAATTAGGTAAGATGATTTTTGTGTCACACATTTCATGTGGGTCCTGTGTAGCCGTTTGTTTTGTTCTTAAGTTTGAAGTGAAATCCCCTTCACAGTGGGTGTGAAAGATATGCATTACATCTGATTTGTCAAAACCAAAGATAAATTTAGTAAAAAAACCCTATAAAATGAAACTAAAGATTCCATATGCAACTGTATTGCATAGTTTTTGCACACACCAAGTTTAAACCTGAGTCTTTCAATTTATATAAACAGAAAAAAGTAAGAATGAGCGAATGGCTGCCTGACAGTCTTCTCCCTGCTTCAGGAGTATCTAGTCTCATTCCCTTTACATGCATACTGTTCAGACATCCATAGGTGTTTGAAATAAGGTGTAAAGTGTAGAAACCTATCTTCAGGAGCCACTGTGAGGCCAGTGTTTGCCATTAAACTTGACACCATTAAACTCGGGAGCTCAGTTTGAAGCCAAAGCACCAACATGCAAATAGCCACGTGGCTCCTAATTTTTTTTTAAGCCAGTAGCTCTGAGTCTTATACTTGGAGATGGTAGCGACAAAACAGGTACTGAAGGAGAGCTAAATGTTTCTGGAAGGTAGCTGGAGGTCAGGGCACCAAAAAGGACTTCCAAAAAGGCTTCAACTCTTTTAAGTGTGTTGATGTAACCTATTCCTTATCCACTGAGTGGTGCATCTGTCAATCCATGTCTCTCCCTTTACTGACAAGGATGCTGTGTGGGACAGTGGATAACTACAACCATTTCCAATGTCCTGTGGTGTCTCTGGCTGTCTCCAGAGGGCACATGTTTCAGGTAGACTATGCAGTATATATGTCAGCCCCAAATGGCTTTCAGGTATCTGAGGGCCCCTAAAATGCTGTTAGATGATCCTGCCAAATATTTTAAATAGAAATAAAACACAGACAAAGTGCACTCAGTTATCTCTTGATATGTCTTGTCTCTTTTTTTCTTCAAGAATTAGCATGATCTTCACCGGTAACTGGTTACCAAAAGGAGGAGTTAATTCGAAGTGTGATTTAGGAATATTCTGTATTTTTCAATATATTTATGATGATATTTGTACAAAGGGTAGTCTATAAAGAACTGGTCAGAGTCCCACAGTGTATTTCAGAAATAAAGATCCCAGGGAAGGGACTGACTTCATGTTCAGCACTTTCAGAGTTTTCTGGACCTCATAGTTTTATCAGTGTTACTTCATTAGCCACAGTAGGGATGTCTGTAACATTTTAGTCTTCTGCTCTTAGGCAGAGAATGCTGTTGCAACTGAAGTGAATGAAAGAGGCGCAGTATCAGGCCACTTTTCCCCAAAAAATACTATAAAAAGATTAACCAACAGACTTCTCTTCATCCTTCAGCAGTCCCTGTATCATGCTTGGGTATGTTGGAACATGAGCAATACTGCGGGAGGACTAATTGTGTCTGCACAGATTTTATTTGGCTTTTTATTTGCTCTATAAATTGCTTCTTCCTTTTACTGGTATTCCTTGGCTTTCCTCACCCCACTCTTTCTCCCTTCATTTGGCTTGGTGGCATCACACACAGAACAAGGAAATAAAACGGACTGCTACACTCATGATGCCTTCAGGAGCCTTAAGGGAGGACATAGAGCATTCACATTCACAGCAAGAAGGCAAGGAAAATGTGAGAAAAACGTTTACACGTGATGAGAGTTTCCTGAAATAGTTTTGTCCTGTGCTGACAGAAAAGGGGCCACAGACAGGCATCCTTGCTATTCCTCTGGCTGCTGTGGGAACAGGTATTTATATGTTCACCTTCAGGATGGGCAAGCACATCATAATCCGTGAGTCACTCCTTGTAGTGTCCCCTATGGATCTCTTGTTTTGCAAAAAAACTGGTTTGTTTTTCCTGCAAGTCAAAATGTATTACAAATGAATAATAGGAAGAAAGAAACAAACCCAACAAGAGCAATAACAACTAAAAAACCCCAAACCAAAATGTTCATCTCTTTGTATTTTTAGTTCAGCCAAATTGGAGACTCATCAGATAAATTATAATTTTTCCTTCAAAAGGTTTGATCTTGCAGACTTCTTTTACAAAGGCTTTTCCATTATCCCCTTCTCCAACAGCTGGCATCTCATTCTACTGTTAACAGTTCCAATTAGGGTAATCACTCAAAACTGTAGTAGAAAAAGACACACTGAAAACAACTGCTTTATCTCTTTCAGGTATTTCTTCTTTTGCATAAATACTTAAGCAATTTAATTTTGCCTGAGTGCTTTCTCAAAGGAGAGTTCTGTTGAATGAGGACAACCATAAATCAATATAACCCTTTTTTTGGTAGCCTCTTCTTTTCAGTGCTCACAATAATGAGATATAGCTGAATTATGTTAACAGTGATTTTTATTATTATACTCCTTTCTAAAGCAGCTGTTGGCACGGTAGATGGTCATTTTACAAAGTTAAAAATAAGTCAGAAAAATCCTATGAAGAAGAGTCCTCTCTTCTCTCTCTTCTTGTCCCCAGTTCATAATTTTATACTCTTGAGATAACATTGGATGTATGAAGTGATGTGTTGAGTAACCTATTACATGGTTTAATTCAAAAACACCAAAAAAAAAATCCCACAAAACACCAAGAAAGGAAAATAATTATAATAGTGTATTGTGCTCTGCAAATACAAAACCTGAACTCTGGGCATAGGAATGCCATTGTAGTGGCTCTTCCTGGGAGAAGACATGGTTATTTTGTCATACATAAAATTGAATGTGAGCCTCTCCAGCCAAAATTTATGGTGTGAGAAGCAGCTAAAGCAGCAAGAGAGTCTGGCCAAAGTGTTTTAGTCTCCTTATCATGAAAATGTTAATTCGGAAGTGAATTTGTAAAAAGACTATTTTTGGGTGCTCAAAACACACCAGGAGATAAAGATACCAGAAATCTAGACCTTAGCAAGCACAAGCCATGATTTTTTTTTTTTTTTAATAGATTAAGGAGTTAAAAAGAAGGAACATGTTTTATCTAGGTCCAGCAAGCCCAGATGAAAGGCTTCCATCCATTAGTAGAGATATTATTTACCAAACCTGATTTTACACAATAGGGTGGGACCATGCAAACTGATTTATTCTCTACCCTTTAGCCCAAAGAATCATTACATTTTGCATTTTTACAGAACCTTGTGGTTTAGCTCTGTGTATCATCACAAACGTGATGATAAACTGAAATAAGTCTGGAAGGCATGTGTAGACATCACCTATTACACCTCTCTTCTCAGAAACAGGCTTTGCTATACTTGAGCAAATCCTGGAAGTACAGGCCAGACAATGTCCACACCCAGCAAGATCATGGAGCAGGATCATGGAACACATCCTCCTGGGAACCTTGTGTGAAATAAGGCAGTGACTGATGACAGCCAACAAGGCCTCACTGAGGACAAGTCATGCCTGACTAATATGGTGGCCTTCTGTGAGGGGATTACAGAGCTGATGGATAAGGGAAGGGCTTGACACCATGTACCTGAACTTGTGCAAAGCATTTCACACTGTCCCACACATGATCCTTCTCTCTAAACTGAAGAAAGCTGGATTTGACAGATGAACTACATGGTGAATGAGGAATTGGCTGGATGGTGGCACCCAAAGGGTTGTGGCCAATGGCTCAGTGTCCAAGCGGGGACCAGTTGGTGGTCTGGTGCTGTTCAATATCCTTGTCAGTGAATGGAGAGAGGGACTGAGGCAGGTTTGCTGGTGACAATGATCTGTGTGGTGCAGGTGACACGCTGGAGGGAAGAGATGCCTGGAGTGGCCTGGACAGGCTTGAGAGGTGGGACTGGGGGAACCTCATGAAGTTCAGCAAGGCCAGGAAAAAGTCCTGCACCTGGGTCAGGGTGATCCCAAGCACAAAAACAGTCTGGGCAGTGAATGGATTGAGAGTAGCCCTGAGGAGAAGGATTTGGATGTAGATGGTCAAAATAACCTGGCAATGTCCACTTGCAGCCCAAAAAGCCAACTGTGTCTTGGGCTGCATCAAAAGCTGTGTGGCCAACTGGTTGAGGGAGGTGATTCTGTCCCTCTGCTCTGCTCTTATGAGACCCCACCTGAAGTGCTGTATCCAGCTCTGGAGTGCACAACCCGAGGAGGAGATAGACATATTGGAGGGAGTTCAAAGCAGGCCATGAAGATGATCATAGGGTTGGAGTATCTCTCCTATGGAGACAGGCTGAGAGAATTGGGGCTGTTTGGCCTTGAGAGGAGAATTTGAGCAACCTGGTCAGATTGAAGCTGTCTGTATGCATGGCAAAGGAGTTGAACTAGATGACTGTCCCTTCCAATCCAAACAGTTCTAAGATTCTGTGGTTCTTTGATGCCATGATTTACCATTCCCAATATATTTGTGCGTAATCTGTTCCTGAAAACCTCCACCAATAAATATAAAGGACTGAAATGAATATTCAGGGCAAAACCTCCCAGAAGGTTGAAGTACCTTTTTAGAGCTCACCACTATTAAACAACCTTGTCTCAGATCCCCCAGCTAAAGAGTTCTTGCTAATAGGTTTGCCACTTGCCAATCAGTCAGCAGATTGAAATTAGTGTCAGAGGAGCAGCAGACAGAGGGGGGGTCACATGGCTCTCCTCCCCTGCTCTGCCAGTTATAAACACAAAAAGTTTCCTATTTCAGAACATTTAACAGGATTTTAAGATACTGTTGTTGACACACATAGCTGGTGCTTCACTCTCACCGCATCTGGGAGAGATGATGTGTCAGAAAAATATGGAAGAGTAAGGGGAATTTCGGGATATTATGAGTAGTCACTGTCCTAATTTATGTCTTATTTTGCCCTTGTGCTCATTTCAAACCCTCTCCTTCTAATAAAAACATGCACAAATTAGACATTATAAAGTCAAATGAGTCCTTTAAATGCTGCTTTGTGACAAACACTCTGAACCACGGCTGTATAGCAATTCTAAGGGTTTACAGAAAAAGTTCTCTAGGGATGCAAAAGCATCGTAGCAGTTATCCATGTGCTTTGTAAACTTTTCGGGTCCCATAGAGCACTACAGCTCCAAAAGTACCCATCAGTTATTGAACAACGGGCAGAGAAGCAACTATCAGTAGAAAATGAATTATCTTCTTCTATTTCATTTCAAATTTTGGGAAATATGGAAAGAAAAGTCAGTCATAATAAATGGACCTTAAAAAGAGCAATGATTAAAGTCTCTGTGGTTCTGACATTTGAGATTAATAAATTAAAATAATTTAGAATCTCCATTTTTGTTAGACTCTCCTACCCTCTCCACAGACACAGAGAAAGCTTCTTTTTACAGCAATATGCAGCAGCACAGGCATTGCTAAGTCAATCACAGGTTCCCCAATTACTAGAACCTGTCAAGTCTAGCAGACATCAGTTGATGCTTGAAGACATCAGTGCTGTTATTTATATCACTGCTCACTAGACTTGTATAATTTGGTTATGCTAAAGACTGGAATCTGCATTTTTTTTCCTAAGTACAATAGAGCAACAGTACTAATAGAATTCATGAACAAGCTTCTCATTGTTGTGAACATAAAAAATTTATATACACCTTACAGGTCTACCCGAGAGGCTGTAATTAAAAAGGGCAAATTTTACCTGGAATATTTGGTGGGTTTTAGTCAGGTCAACATTCTTACTCACAAAACAGTCTTTTGAATAGATGTGTGTTGCTGGGTCAATTCAAGCATTAGAACAAACCTACATAAGGCCAAACAAATGAACAAATGCAACTAGCCCAGAAAAGGTACTAGAAAAACAAGACAATACAATGAAAATAGAATATATAATCTGACATATCTGGACTGCCTTGATCTTATGCCTTGATACATTGAAATAACAATGGGGAAAGAGATCTGTTGGACCAGGTAGCCCGTAAGATAATGCCCACTAATGTGCAGTGCTCAGAAAGTCATCTGGGAGCAGCCACATGCTGGCTGCTTTGTTCTAAATAAATCTGCACCTAGTTCAACTGCTAGTGGGATACTCCTGCTGAGATCAAGGATATATTGATCAGGCATCTTGGTGATAAATCTAAATTTCAGAAGCTGGGTTTTTGCCTATCCTGTGGAGTCTTTGAGAAAAGAAATGGGGAAGGAACATACAGAAGCCTTTGTTATGATCTCCATGAATTGTCTGAAAGTGTTTATTTCCACCATTCTTCAAAATAATGAACAGCAACAGTATGAAAACCCATAAAGCCAACATCCAGGTGAAAGCAAATAACCCTCCCCTGCCCAAAAAATTAGATAAAAAATATTTCAACGTAAGTTGAAATACCCAGGTTTTTTAATAGGAAAAGGACAAAGAATTATTTTAAGCTCTTATCCCAGGACCTTATTTTTCCCATGTTCAAAGTCTGAAACAATATCCACAAAAATGCTAATCTGCAGAAACTATTTTCATATACCCCTGAACTAAAAACGCTGTCTTACGTCCCATACACAATGTCAGTGACCAGCTACAAGTGCAAAAGCAGTCTTGGGACCTCTGCAAACCATTTGACTCTGACCTAATTAAAAAAGACATAGTTTACACCTCCACCCAAATAGCTGCTTTCCTGTTCACAGCTTGCAAACATTGTTCCTTCTGCTCTTTTTCGTGTGCTGGCTTGGCACACAGGTGTTGACATTTCTGTCCTATACTGCCTGAAGATCGTGTTCACCAAACATCCTCACACTGAGGGGCAAGAGCAATGCACGAGCATTCAAACAACCTCCCTTTCAACATCATGGGGGATGTGGGATGGTTATGGTGGTTTATGAGCAAATCAGGTACCAGATTCACTCCTACAGAAGCATATACATAATATGTTATATTCTGATTTTAGTGACTATTTGCATAGAGATAATTGATTTTGCTCTTGTACATGATGGAAGGATTTGTCTGCATTGGAGTGTATGCTGTAGAATTTCAAGGAATTGCTAAACTCTTTCAGTCTTGAAAAACATCATACAATACCATCTACAACTTCACTATCTCACAGATGTTGTAAACATGAGACTTCTGAAGTGCTGAGGTATTAAACCTCAAGACCTGTGGTTAACTTAGGACAGAAAGTACAATAAATATGCTTTTCTATGCCCTCCTTTAAGAAGAGTAAAATAACAGAGATGCTGCAAATAGTTCAAGCTACTAAAAAAAATAAAGGCAAATAACAGTACAAGCACTTTTTTCTTCAGCTAGTTTTGAACAAGAAAGGTTATTACAAAGAAGATAGGCAGAAGTAGCCTTTCTAATACCACATTATTATTTTGCAGAGTTTGCCCCTTCAAACCACTCTAGATTGGCTATCAGTGCTCTGAAGAAAAAAGAAGGATAAATTTATTAGCAATATCACATGAAGTATAATTGGTCTCCTGAAAGAGGCTTTCCAGTTTTTGGTAGGACCTTGCACACATCATCCTTCATGTGCTGATGTGTTTTAATTACATAAAAAATGGATGTATGTGTGAAATTTATTGTATATGTTTAAGAGTGCCTTGAGACTGGTGAGTTGTAAATAAATATAGTGTGATGAATTAAAATTCTCTGAAAGGACCATAATTAATTTTACATATGGATAAGAACTTTTCGCACCACTACAATCTACCCCCTCCCAAAATAAACTCAAATTCTTCAGAAAGCACAACCCATTTTCAAATAAACTGGAAATATTCAATAGTCCTTGAAAAGAAAGACTGGGATTTACTCGGTGTTTCAAAGAATTTGTCTCCACATGTGCTTGTCATCTCCCTTCAGAGAACCTATACAAGATATAATGGAAACAGTATTGAGGGTGATGAAAATGCCAGAGCATCTGTCAGTGGATCACCTTATGACAGCAAGTGATAAGCCTCCTAACGCTGAAGTGATGAATGTGCCTGAATGTGGATGCTATGCTTGTGTGAGACAGCTGAAAAACACAAATATGAACAACTAGACATGAGGACATGCCTCTGGGGAGACCCCACTGGTTTTTGTAGTACTTGACTGATTCTAGAAAGCAGGATATTTTTACCATCAAGAAAGATAAGTGTGTCTTATCAATGAGCTCCATGGCTCAGAAGAGGAGCACCTGGGATGCAGGGAAGCATCAATCCTATCTAAGTATCAAATGTGACCTTTTGTATATGTTCTCCTTGCAAATGATCTTTCATTTCTGTACCATCAAAGTTTTCATAATGCATTTGGAGTGCTTTATAACTGAGCAGTAATATAAATGCAAGTTGCCATAGGCTTATTGGAACAAAAATTGCATACATTGAAGTCAATAAAATTACCAAAGTATAGATTACTTCACTTGGGAAAGGAAGCACAGGGTTCCTGCTTGTAGTTGCAAACAAAAAACAGTGTACAAGTAGGGTTTGATTAACAAAGTGTGAAGGTCTAATGCAGACAAACATGTTTACATAGGAAACTGGAAATCTATTGGGGAGGAAATCCGTTTTTGATAAATAGTGAAAGTGGGAATATTGATGGGAAATGTGAAAATATATTTCCCAAGCTTAGTGAGTGAAAACCCCATAATATATCTTCCTTCTAAATGTTTTTCAAAGCTTCAGAAGAGCCTTAAACCCTGATTTTATTAAGCTGTTTTACGGGATATAAACACAAAATTATATATCAAAATTATTCAAAAATTTTAATGATAGTAAATATAAGGAAAAACCTACCAGTTGAACTCCCACAAGAATAAACATTAGTATATTGGAGATGGATGCAGAAATCTATATTACAAATGGATATAAATAAATTCATTTGTATTTCTTTGAGCAAGATGTTAAAGAAGAGAGCAATCCATATTATTGACCTGACTTTAATAATTTTTGCTTTAGATTAGCCCAGTAAAACCACACATCTCAGCAACACTTCACAATAAGCATTCTAACTTTTGGCTAAATATTCTGATCGATAGCTTCTTATATACTAAACAAACAAACCCAGCACCTGCAGTAGTCGGGTCTCAAAAGGTAACCAGCATTTTCACAGTTTCTAATAAATGAATAGGGTAGTATTGACTGGTTGGTCATTAGCGTGTTTGAACAGACAAAGCTTATTCTTTGTTTACTGCTGCATCTTATTGCACACAAAAAGGCTACAGCAAGGAGGGGGGCCGGGTTCCAGAAATGGGCAATGCTGAGGAGGCACCTGTGGAGAGTGGTCTCTCCTCTCAGGTGGATGGAGCAGAAATCAGGGCCCTCCTCCAGATAATTCAGGACAGAGCTAAACAGGAGAGGAGGGAGAGAGGTGAGCCTGAGATTGTCTCTGCACTGGTAGGTGAACAGGATGGTTCATCCAAAGTAAAGCCATGAAAGAGGCATCTGTCTAATCAATAGAGACAATCTTCTGCTCCTCTGCCAGGAGACAAGCAAGTGGTATTTCCAGCTGTTGCAGGAGCAGCAGGAGGAATGAGAGGGCAACTGTGAGAGCAGCAAAGGTGCATGCTGTGTCTCCAGGGTTAGGGAAGGGGGAGGGCATAGAGGGAAGGAGGACAAAGCTCTGGGATGATGGAGGGCCAGGACAGTATCTGATGCAGCACCGTTCTCCTTTCTTAGTTTGTGCTAAAGCTGCTGACAAAGTACCTCCATCAATGTCAGTACACAAATCATGGCTGAAACCCTGACTGTCGCTAGGACAGCCTCAGCTGTCTCCTAGAGCCTGTCCATCAGATGACCTTCATGGACCTAGGGGAGAAGGTCCTTTCCCTAAATTCATTTCAGCTAAATGCACCCCTGCATGAATGGCACCTCAGTATCTGGCACAGGCTGTGTGAGCCTCACTAGCTGTTTGTTTTCCATCACATGCCCATTCTAGAGCTCACTTTGGAAACCCACCCTATCTTCAGGGGAGGCAGACGTCAGGGACGTTTCTAACTTGTGTATCAGCTCAGCACTCTTAGCCAGGGCTATGCCCAAAATTTGCCACTGATATATCAGCAACAGAACTACCTAAGCAGGACAAAAGTGACATTTCTCTGCACATAGACACGAGGGGTTATTTTGTGCAAGTCTGATCTTGAGGCAGACAGAGTGTAAATGGGCCTTGTTTTTCCCCATTCAGCCTGGGAACACTTTTCCTGCTCACTGCACACCACAGACTATTGCTCAGATGTCTCCAAGAGTGAAAATCCACTGTGGAAAGACTGAAAATGGGATGCCAAGAGCATTTGTGGGGGAAAACCCCCCAAAATTAAGAAAGAAGTTCACAGGTTTAGTCACCATTCTTCCCTTCTTCAGTCCCAGTATTGTCCCTAATCCATTTAGAGCTTCCCAAGTCATTCTCTGCACTCAGGGAGACAGATTTCTCATCTGCTTGAACCACATTTTTCACCTTCTTGATACTGATACATACCAGCTGCTCAATCTCTGCTCTCGTATGCACTGAAGGCAATTAATCAAAAGTAAAATTTAAAAATCACTTCCCCTTTTTTGCTCATTATCTTAAAAAAAAGTGTCTCACTGAGAATAACTATGAACAATTTCAGCTTGAAAAGTAACCCTTTCACAAAGTTATAAGCCAATTTTGAACGTGACCTTTCAAATGGAAAGCTATGCAACTTTAACCAGGCTTCATGCTGGGTCCATGGAATATTTCAAAGACATTTCTTTCAGTCTAGCCCATTTTTCCACCAGTCTGTGCCATGGTAAGTTTGATTTCATATTTCTTTGATCCGTGCAGCAAATACTTTACATAGTTTAAAAATAGATCCATGAAGCTCCATCTATACACTTTAGCACTGAAAGGAAAGCGAGTTAATAACCTATGTAACAGTCTAACAGTAGTGTACTCCTTGTGATGCTCTCATTGGAACAAATTCATTCCCACTGCAACTCCACTGACATTAACAGAGCTACCAGCTGAGATGAATTTGCCACATTTTTGTAAAGTACTTTAGAATTTGATGTCATAATTCTCGAAAGACACCCTAGGAAAGATGTCTCTGCCTTTCTCGGCATGTGTTCATGCACATGCCAGTTTTCCCAGCTTCTTGTGTTCCTTACATTTCTTTTCACACTGTCTCCCCACACTCTTTGAGACTCTCCTATTGAGCAGATATAATGCACCAGATACTCTTTGAAAATAAGTGCCTTGAGGTAATTATAACTCTGTTCTTGCTTTTCATATGCGAAGGTGAATTTAGCAGTAGAGACTGAAGACTTGAAACCTGTTTCAAAGACCCCCATGAAAAATTGTACATTTTTAAAATGGCTGTGTCCTGTTGCTCAAAATAGGTATTGTGACACAGATTGGACCACGACTCTATTTTTCAAAATGTTCATTGCTAAAATACCGATGATTTGAAATGAAATTATGGTATTACAGATCAGAAAACAACAGAAGCAGATTAGAAAATTTTTGACAACCTTTATTTGCTAGAAAGGGCTGATTTTCTGGAACTGAGTACATTTGCAGAAAAGTGGTCAGACAATTTGTTTAAAAAACCTTCCACATTCTTTCAAAATCTTTGAGTTTGTGATTTCAATTCATCTTCTGGATTTTCACTTTGAGTTAAATGCAGTACTTTTAAAGTTATTAGAACTAAGTAAACAATTTCAATCAAAGTAAAGATTACAATTCAGGTTTTAAATTTTTTTTTAATTCCTGCATTTTCATTCTGATGTGGGAAAGGAAAAAAGATAAAAGCAAAACTAAGATGAATAAACTGTTTCCACATAGATTTTTTTTTTTCAGTACAGGTTAGTGTTTAATCTCATTTCTACCTGTGATTAGAAACCACAGATTTTTGTTGCCTTTCTGACTGGCTCCCATCATGTGGCTCTTTGCAGCATGTACAATGTCTCCTCAAACAACTGCAAAGGTCAGTAGCTTTTGAAATGCCACTTATTGCGCATTTTGTTTATTGCTTTCTTTCCTAGTAATTAGACTATTTGATGTGAAGCTGTGAAAACTATTTTGAAGACATAGTGTTTCTGCTAAATCACTAAATAATCATTTAGACTACTAGAAAGATCTCTTTTTTAGCCTCATAAGATTGTATAGTAGTTCCCTTAAGCAACATGTCTGAAAACAGACTATATATTTCATATACTGCAGGCCTGGAGCAAATATTTTCTGACACTATACAATAAATCATTTTTTCTTCAACAGCAAATAATAGAACTGTACAGTACATTATATCTGCAGCAGCAACAAACAATTCATCATCTCTGACCTTTCCATAATGACAACAATTTGAAGAATAGACACTAATTTAAATTTTTATATAATGTTTAAAATTTAAGGACTAAATCTCCTTTATACTAGATCCCTTCACCCTGCTCGGGTAATAAAAAAGCCTCCTTAAAGTGAACAAAAATGCAATTTTTTATTTTCCTCTTCAGGCTCTTACAAATCAACAGATCAGAGGTTTCTCTGAGGGCTTGGACCTAAATGCAGCTCAGGTGGATGCACCCAAGCTAATTTTTAAATGACAAAATGGTAAAAAATAGAGTGTAGCCTGTAGGACCTGAGAACTTAGGGTTTGTACTCCGTAGTTGGCCATGCCATTTCAGTCACAAATCTGTGATAAAAAAATACCCTCATGCTGATAATGGGCTCCTTTTATCTCCTCACACATAATCTACATGTTCCTTTCACTATTCCTGGGAAGGACGGGGGACTTTCAGCTGGCAGACAAGCCAGCAAATTATAAGAAACTCCCTCCTTGGCATTAAACCCAAGAAACCAGAGGTGCCAATTGAAATAATACCCCTCACTGCCAGTCTTTCCTGATGCTCATCACCTCTGGCCTTTCTGAAAGCTTAGGTTTGAAGTGCACACTGAGGCTGGTCCTCTGAAATTGCAGATTTTGTCTCATTCATGTCTAAGGTCTAGCTCTTTCCTAGGAAATCCCACCTCATTCCCTCTACCATTAACTGGCCTCATCTTTTCACAGAAAGAACCTTCATCCTGAATAACAGATACGACTCATGTTCCTTGCAGAACTGCGGGGGGACCCGCAAAAATTTGTCATGAGAGAGATTCTGCAAACTTCCGGTTTTCTAAACAATTGCATTCCTAATACAACCAGGAAAGATGAAGCAATATATCTCAGGGTCTCCACAGCTAAATGCATATTCAGGATTAGCTACTGTGGGACTGGAAACATTAACGTTGCTTCTGATCCTTAGAAATTACCTGTTCAATACTGAAGGGAAAGGGTGATGACTGCTCTGCCCCTCACTGTAAGGGCATCCAGTGCATCATCTCCCCCTGCACATCGTTTCACCCTACAAAGGAGCTACCAGTGTATAAGGGAGCAATCTGTGCTTTTTAGAACAGACTCAAAACTGTCTGATACTTCAGCTTGGTTTGAGGTCAAATGAGATTGTTCCTACCATTAAAACAGAAAGAAATACTTCTGGCAGCCTGAATGAATTAATATTTTTTCATGTGTCTTTTTAAGTCATCACCTCAGGATATTTTATGGATGCTCTCTACAGATGGTGATACGCATGGCTCTACCTCGACTAGCTCAAATTCTTTCAAGTACTCTACACAAATAATGCCCAAAATACATCTGATGTCTGTAGCTTTTTCTCTAATGAAAGCTCAAATGCCCCTACTCCTCATTATTGTACGTCCTTGTGCAAAAGTTAGTTTCTTTGACTGCTATAGAAATAACCCCAGATACTGAAGCCAAATATTTAATTGTCTTTATTGTTGCAAGAAAACAGAGATCAAACCTACAGTTATTCAGAGAACTTTGCCACACAGAACATTCAAAAAACAGAGAGGAAAAAGTCATCCTTGATTATTGTATCTGTAAAATTATTTGGAATGTATACTATATAATTAAGACTGCTTAACAGCTTAAATTTATTGGCTTTGCTTTTTGAGAATACTGTCTTCTGTGGACATGAGGTTACTGAAACAGTACACTAGTGAGGGAACAAAACAAAACAGATGGTGCATTAATAATGGAAGTATTAGAAAAAGGGTACTCTTCCAGATTTCAATGTATTCATTAATATATTTTAGACAATTTAATTGCTTCCTGAAACACTAATTGAAAGAGTTTCATTTGCAAAAACCTAGTCTTGGTAATACAAGCTAGGCACAGTGCCACAAAGAGCTTGAATGCTATAATAAGGAAATGAATAGAAGGGTTTGAGGGTTTTAATGTGTGTGTGCTTATTTCTTTTAATGAAACATTTACAAAAGCATAGAAAACACCAGGAAAAAAAAAAAAAAAAAGATTTACAAAGAGAAGCCAGTTTTAAGAAGTAATGAATGTTTAGAACATGTGAAGAGTATTTTTGGTTTTTTAAAGTCAGCCCACGTCAAGGGAGTGTGAGTTGGATTTACTGAGCAGAAGAGCCTAATGCAGTTTAATTTTATCAGCATTATACACTCCTAGACTAGTCATATCTATAAATCTAAGTAGAGGATACTTTAAGAAGATTTTCTTTTGAAGATGTCTGCTTAAAATGCTTCAGTTTCTCTTCTAATACTAATGAGAAGGTAAGTCTTACCTGATTTTGAACCTCCTCACCTGTTGCATGTTGGAAAATTTGAGTCAAACTTTCCTGTGGTCAGTCTCTTATGCATCTCCAGGCGACTGGAGATGAGGAACAGACAGAAAGGCAGAAGAAAACAAACTAAATAAATGCACTGAAAAAAAAGCACTGCAGTCTGTCAAAGAGAATATATAAAGCAAAAGACCAACAAACATGCAGAGAAACCTGAAAGAGAAGATCAATAATAAAGAGAGAAAAAATCCAAACAGAAGAGCACACAGTTTCTAGAGAAGCTACTTTTCAAAGTCTTGTGGGTTGGGCAAAGTCAGAAGATGCAGAAGGTGGTAAAAAGTAGTTTCTTTTGGGGGCTGTTTTGACAGTTGCCCACAAGAAGTGCAATTCCTACTGGGTATGAACCAGATGGTATGAACCATACTTGGGTGCAGTTTTAATTCCCAGTTACTGAGGATCCACAGCTACTGGGATCTTACCCGTCTAGTTGGAAGGAAGCTAAATAATTCTTTAGAAGTTTCACCTGTACCAGCAGCTGGAGGATGAGCACACAGGCAGGCCAAGGCCAGACACGCTGCACAGGTTGCACCTGAGCTGGACAGAGGTGTTACAGTCTGAACATCACCCTGCCCTTTGTGGGGAATAACTGCTCCCTTAGACCTGCCTGCTAAACTGTGCTTACGTCAAAACAATACCAAAGAAACATCACTGTTGATATTAGTCACAGTGTCACTGGGTTTTCACTTACAATATTTTAATAAGGGGTAGCCAGACATGAGGGTTTCTTTCCAACAGATTCCATGGGTGACTGTCTTGTTGAAGAGGTAAGGCATAGCTGAGGAAATGATGGGAACATTTTTCTCTTATATTGACTCATCTATGTTCAAAATCACATCTAAATGCAGATTCATGCTTCAATAGACCCTGCCCACTCATTGATTGTGTGTTAATATAATGATATTGGTTAGCTGTGGTACTTTTCCTAATTATGTAGTTACAAGGGAATAACTCCCTTTATGGATATCATTATATCATTGCAAAAGTGTCTCATGTTATAACAGATGATAGAACTATATGAAAAGGTAAGAGAGGACCTGAATGTACATTTTCTTCCCTGCTAGGTGGTATCTATCCTCTCAAATATCATAAGATACTTGTGAAAATCTTAGAAATAAGTTTTTCTTGCTCAAGAAAACAATTTCTTTCATCCTAAATATTCATACACATTTGACTATATAATCATTATGTTTGCATATATGATATAAAGATTCCTTACATTGAAATTTCTTTTTGTCCTGGAGCAGAGCTCAAAATCAATATATAAAATTATTTGTGAATGATATTTTTCTGAAGTATTGCTGAAATAGTAAATAACAAAATATTTGTTACATGTTGCTGTAAAAAATTACGCATTTTTTATTTCCTAAGTTGAGTGGCCTAGGTATGCTGGATGAATTCTAACCAATGGAATAGAAACACTCTTTCTTTCTTTTCTTTTCAGTTTGTCTGAAGGCAGGAAGGGAACTTTCAAGACATCAAAAAACATAATACATATAAAAAATTTAGGCTAGACCTGAAAGAGAATGAGGATGTGACACATCTAAATTACAGCATTCAAAAACTCCCTGTGGGAGCTCAAACTAGAACTGCTTAGTATCACACTGCTTAAGGAAAAACAAACAAAAAATAATCACACAAAACCCCCCCAGCTAAATAAAGGCCAAAATAAATACCCCAAAACACTAGAATTTATGCTGACCAATTTTAAGAGATTTAGCCTAATGCCATTTTGCAATATCCCTGAGGTTTACAAAAGGTTAAACATAGAAATCTACTTTTTCATTTGAGGGAGTCATTTTTTCCAGATTTGTTTTCATCTACCAGAATTATCATCTGTAAGTAAATCAAGGTAGAGAGCCATTAAAACCTACACCACAGTTTAATTGCCCACAGTAGGCTACAAAATTACTGGCAATTTTAATATTTAATATCCGATTTTGTATCTATAGAAGCTAAGGGCTTATCTACCTCATCTAGAAGAGATTACAAAACTAATACAAAAACATGTCTATGCCCTCCAGAGCATTAGTAGCAGCTTGTTTTATGAATCATTATCGCCCTTTCCAAATTACCGAGGAAGAAGCAGTACACTCTTTGACAAATGCAGCATTTTGAAATGATGGTAAAGAAATATAAAAGTTAAACTGTAAACATTTTTTTTCCCCTAGGTTCCTTAAGGACATTTGCTAGTTACATTTACAGTAAATTCAAATCCTAGTTGAACCAGAAAATCTATTTCAAAGCAATTGCTTGTTCTTGCTGTTTTGGAGCTCACGCCATATGTGCTAAAAGCCATCTAAATTGTGTTTTTGTTGGGTTTTGTTTGGTGGTTTGATTTTTGTTTGTTTGTTTGTTTGTTTTCTACCAAATATTGCAAAGTGTGAGGAATCTGGACTATTGCCAATGGCCACATTTCATCTCAATAAGCCAAATCCCAGTTAAGGGCCTCTCTTGGCTACTTAATTTGTAGGCATGGTCCCCAGAGTCTGACTAAGTGCCAAGTCTGATATTTGTGTGAAATGCCTTAAACCAGGCAAATAAATAAAGTATTTTGTATTCTAGCTCTTAAACTAAACAAATACAATGTGTTGGCTCCTAATAGTTCAAGTAACACGTGGAAGTTGTCTGCTGGTTGTTAGATAAGTGTTATGAGATGAGGAGACCTCTAAGGAAGGCTGCAGAAATGTGGAGGTAATAAACTGCTTGCCTAACATTGTTTTAGATAATGAGAGAGCAGAAGAAGAGATGAATAATAACAAAAAGCTGCCTGCATGCAGAATGCCTCCACATAGTTACAGATACGGAAAATATTTCTGTAGTAGATCTGCTGAATAAAAGTATGTTTTCTGAATGTCATCATTATCTAAGGAGGTCTCAGTGCACCCTACATGTGAGTAGAACAATGTGGTAAGCTAAAATAAAATGGAAGAATTGGAAATAACATTTCATAATGGCACTTCAAATGGGGAAAAAAGAGAAAGGACATGTTAGCATTCCCTAACATTGTAAAGTTGAGCTGTGTAATTCCTGATTGCTACTACTGACCTTCAGACACTAAAACTAGGTCAGTATGTGTTTGGAAAGATAGGAAAGTTTTCATGAAATGGCAGAGTTGCATGTACAACAGAAAATGCTAAAACTTCAAACTGCAAAAAGTATTATAACTAACAACTCAACATGTACACATTAAAATATATTTGCATAAAAATAAATGAGGATTAATAAAGTTAAAAAAGAAAAAAAAGCTCAGGTTATTATTGCTAATACGACAAAAGTTCTATTTATTATCTGTGGGTTGCTTAGTTTGTGATCTTTCCTCTTCTGTATGAAGTCTGTCATTCCTATCCATATCTTTGCTACTGTAATCTGGATTGCTGTGACATACCCTACCTTTTGGGAGCGTTTTAGTAGTGCAGGAAATGTATCCTTCTAACTGAAAACTTGGGATGTGTGTTTCTGATGATATGAACTAGCTTTCTTTGAATTTCTGCCTTTTGTTTACATTTGCCTATTCTCTGATAGAGCAGGACTTTAATTTAGATTGCATTTTGTATGCATTTGTTTTATATGGAAGTTGCATTAAAAAATCCTAAAATAAAAATAATCAAAGAACCCTTTAAAATAATGAAAGACGAATTGGTGGGTTGGATTAATTGACAAATTGGGTTAACCCCAGCTGAAAGCAACCATTTGCTTAGCCCTCCAACCAGTGCCAAAATCCCTGCATCATCATCACCCCTTTGGTCAGAAATGCAGAAGACAGAACTATGCAAGTTGTTATGAAGAAAATTAACTCACCTCAGCCACACCCAGCAGAGTTGAGCATAAAGAGCTGATTTACTTAACATTGTCTTTGTGCTGCTAGTCTGTCTGTAATGATGATTGTGAGTTGCTGCATTGAAAAAATTGTATTTTTTTTGTTTTCAGTAAAATTAAAAATTAAATTGGCTCAAATTAAAATTAGAGATTAAAATATTAAGAAACAACGACCTTTAAAAGATCTTTGTTTAACAGTTAATCAAGTTTCCTCTTTTAATCCTCTGTTGAGGTTTTGTCATTGTAATTAATAAATGGGAAATGACTGAGTGACATATATTGTTGGCACTGCTTAGCTTTTTGAAGTGTTAATGGATCAATTTGGCTTTTCACATTTCTTTTTATTGTGATCCTAGTTGTGGAGAGGCAGAAAGTTTCTATAACAGTTTTGCTAATTTTTAAATTAAAATAATTTTATTCCAAAAAGGAAAATATTGACAGTGTTAATAACTTGAAAAATATTAACTTAAATTTTAAAGAGAGGACAATTGAGACAGAAAAAGCTTAACTCGGAAACACTGCTAGGATTTAATGGCATTTTAAATATAACAGTAACTTTGAGGATAACAAAAAGCTACAGAATTTGAAAGACCATATAAGCTGTTGCAAGAATCCAAGAATGTGATAGCTCAGACAATTCAGGTTTTTTTCACATATCTTCAGAGAAATTTTGCTTGAGAATATGAAACAGATTAAATTGCAGTCTAAAGCTGATAGTCTTGTTCAGCTGATAACACATAAATAATTTTTCATTTGTGGTAAGTCGCTTGTGGATACCTTATTTTAATTTAGATGGAACATAATGATACAGTTTAAATTTGTCATATATAGAGATATAGGCAACAGTATAGACAGGCAGACATTTCACACAGGAAACCTCCACTGCTGTCTCAGTCACAGCAGAGCAGGGTGACACAGGTTACAGCCAAGAGCTGGGCTAAAAGGCTCCACCAGGTTCTGCAGTCATGGGTGATGATGTTCAGTGATGAACAGGCTCAGAGAAAACATCTCACCTGAAAATAAAATAGTTCACATGGAAAAATCTGTTTCGCTGAGAATTTCGGGTTTTCACTATTACAGTGGAATTGCTCCAGGAAAGATATTCTTATTTTACTTAGCTTTACCTGGTTATGTTTGTAAAAAAGATCCCACTTGTCAAAAAAGTTGAATATTCTCTTTATTCTTCTCCTTCCTCCTCTTTTTATATTGAGGTTCCCCACAGCTAACAGAACAAAAATTATAATTTGATTCACTCTGTCATATGCTTTGCTTTCTAAAATATCTATTTACTGTACTTAGATTTCTATTTATTGAACATATAGAGGTTTACTGTATCATATGTGACTATCAGCAGTAGTTTTTGCTCTATTTCAGGCATTATTAAAATGCTCTGATCACTGAGATATGAGAACTGAGCAGTAGCTAAAGGTATTAGTGTATTCTGTATTCCTGTAGTCTGTTGGGGGTCTCTCCTGGGAAATTATTAGTTCAGGAATATGGATATGAATATTACTCTGCTATCTCCTTTTCTTTTTGTGTCACTGGCTGTCTGACATTTGTACTGCTTTCATTTCCTTCCTTATGTCCTGGATTTATCTGTAAGTTGCTGTGATTTCTTTCAGTGGATGAGGATGTGTTTGGAGTTCTGGCTCTTGGAACTTGGGACTCCAAGACCTCTTTTTATTTCAGGCTGCTTCCTCACTGCGTTTTCCCATCTCCCTGTGTTCAGTAGCTGTCCATAGACAAATCACTTGGTTTAGAGCTACAGTGATGAGCTGGCCAAAATTGGATGAGGCAATGAATGTACATGACTGCAAGGAACCAGTTTCAATGATCTGGAGGATTCCTTCCAGTCAGAGGTTTCAGTTTTCCAAGGCAATATTTTAGGTCTTCATTTCTTGCTACCACCTTTCAAGGAGATTTCATTTCTTTCACAGCCTGCTTATCAATATCCCAGTGATTTGTTGCTTCTCAGCAGCTACTGCCCCTGCTTGTAGTATAATACATTACGTAGTAGCAGATTCTGTTCCTAGGAAATTTTTTTGGAGGGAAAGCAGCCATTAATTTCACAAGTGACAATTAACAATATTTGGGTGTTTTTTTCCCCTATTTTTCCTTTTCTCTTTCTCCTGAAACTAGAAGAAAGTCAAAAAGCAGTTCTATGGGAAGCTCTTATCAAATAAATGAGTTTCACTTTCAAAGCTGGAAAGACTTGGAGCCATACAGACCTACAGCATGTGCATGGCATTTAATCTGAATTTTAACACTGAGAGCATTCTGTTGTATATCATTATTTTCCTGGGTTTTTCTACACTTCTACATATAGGTGGACAGCAACAATCTTGTTTTTTTCCCTCTCTGCTTAATTTCTGCTACTCAGAGCTAGTTTTACCTGTTCTCTCCAGTTATAAAATTATCTTAAATTAGATTCTTTCCAAAAAGACATTTTAAATGTTCTTACCATACCAAAGTCTCCTCAGGACACTGATGGAACAAGAAACTGCTCTCAATAAACTTTTTCTTTTCTGAAGTATAATCAGTTTTGAACACACATAGTCCAACAATTGCACATAATTAAAAAATCCAAACAAAAAAGAACCAACAAAGAATGCACACTTCCATTGTCAATTTTTATATTTGTAAAATAAAGCATGTGACTGGTTTACAAGGGACTTAACTTTATCAATGCTGTACTAGTTGAGATTGAAATCAGCATCTTTTGCTAACTTAAGAATTTAGGAACATTCACTTTTAAAAGAAAATAATGATGAAACTTGAAAAAGCAACAATAAATGCAAAACAATAATTCCTGAGTTTCATAAGCTTTCTCTTTACTGACTAAAAGAAAATTTTATGTTTTAGTGTCACAGATTAATGTTGGATGCTGAAAGTATTTGCTTTAAGCTGGACTAATAACTTGGGAATCTTCATTTAACATCGTGGCTTCATTTAACATAGTGGTACCCCTGGCTGAGGAACTCCCCCAGGAAATGTCAGTTTTTCTTTATGCATACAGCAATAAAAATATACAATTGATGTTCCCAAAATTTTCTATAATAGGGTGTGTGACATAATATATGTAATATGATCCAATATCACAAAGTTATATTTTAAACTGATATATTGAAAATGATTATTAGAAAATCTGTAAGGCATTTGCTGACTAGAGTTGTTTGAGCTTTCAGCAACTAGAAACTAAAAAAAATCTGAAATGTTAAGAAAATTAAAAAACCTCTTGAAATTTCAAGAAAATAAAGGTCAAAAAGATCAATACCTAAACCAAGCCTGCCTGATCTTAGCTATTCTTCCATTAGTATAATCAGGACTCAGTTCTAAAACATGCCAATATTCCTATAATTCTGCAAATCATAATCACAGACATAACTACAAAAGCAAGAGAGTAATCCTCTTGAGTATAACTGAACTACTTAGTCCTGATTAATATTGAACCCTTTGGGATAGATTCAGAATTATGAGTATGGATATATAGCTATATATATATATATATATACACTTTGCAAAAAGAGTGGAGGAATCTTAGTAGGAACTGAGTGTCTAAAAAAAATAACTCATATTCTTGACACTAATTTGTGTTGTGACTCTTATGCTGCATATTAGGAATTTCCCTTTCCCAGTTCCTACTCTTGTGCCTTTTTCCTTACTTTTGATTTCCTGCCATCAAGGCAGGCATTGTAAAAATAGCCCTCACTTGCTGCTTCTGCTATAAAACACTACATGTTGAATGGAAACCAAATAAATATGCCAGGTATTATTCTCACTCTTCATTATTTTGTTTTTGGTTGATGTGCTGACACTATTATTTCAGCCTAAGTGACCTATTTTGATATAACTTAAATCTGGTTCTCTTCCGGTTTAGCTAAATTTCTATAAAAGCACTCTTATTTTGAAATAAAGTGTCCACAGAAAACTTCTGCCCAGAACAGGAAAAGCTGTGATTTACTATTGAGATTGTTATTATAGCTCCACTTATGTCGTAGATAAATCCAAAGTCATTAGAAGTGGGTAATAGTGATGAATTGCACAAGAGAAGAACACAGCTGACAGAGGCTTCATGGGTTGCATTGCTCTGTTCCTCATTGGAATTTTCCATCGATGGAAAGTTCCACAATAAACTGGATCAGATTTCACCACATATTGAGTTATTTGAAAGAGTATGAATTGTTACTGATAAATAACTATTTTATTACTTTTGGGGCAAGTGCATTGTTAAAAAACTTGCCACAGCATTTTAGTAAAATAATTCCTGACTGATATAAAGTTCCTTATTTGTGACTCACAAATATTACACATGTATTTCACAATTACCCAAGTCCATGCAGAGTAAGACAGAAAATGTTTTATGATGACCATACAGTTCTGTCCTTTGAAGAATCACTAGTTGCTTTTTTTCATGACAATTAAGTATGTGAATTTAGGGAACTTGGATAACCTTTAGTATTTGAATTTTTCTGCTGTTTCAAATATGATCCTTGCTACTTAGGAGCAAAGCTGAAATAAATTATTTGTCCTGCTATGGCATTAATTCAACCTAATTGCCAAAAGGGTTCAATTTATTCTTTCCTCAACAGATCTTATTTTTGATTCATTATTGGAATTGCAACTACTGGTTACTGTAAGTTCAAGATTTATTTGCAGGTAAACATTTCTGTTAAGGTCCCTAGAATCTCTTTATGTGACAAAAGGGTGTGTGGGGTAAATATTCTTAGATTTCAAGTTTTGGAGTTGGGTTCTGAGCTGGAATCAATGAGGAGGAGGTGTGCATTTCATGCTATTTCAAGTAAAGCCTCATGGATGCAGCAGTCAATGAAGCTGATCAGAAGCAGCATTAGACTTGCCTATAATGATAGATGAGGAAATAAACTGTATGGTGGATACCCCTGAACTATGGCAGAAGCAAATAGATTAAAAGGCAAAAAAGTCAAATGCTTTCATATTAGAATAACACACACATAGACATACACATACAGAAAAAAAATCATGGAAGTTTAAAAAAGGAAAATAAAAAAGAAGGAAAAACTGTTAAAGAAATAGACTGAAGACCCAGTAGGGAATATCAAGTTAGGATATTAAATTGGGTTTAGAAAACTGTACTCATAAGATTATGTGAAGGCAGAGATTTGAGGATCAAAAGAAGTAGAGTTAAATGGCTCAAATGCTTTCACTTGATTCTGAAGCAACTCAGCACGAGCAGCTTGCGACGTTCCGTCTGCCAATCTTCCCTGGATATGTTCATTCTCTTCCTAAAGCCCTCATTGTGATCTTTGTGAAAGAAATTCACATACTAATGATGTCCCTTAGTGTACCTTATGAAACATTCAAAACGGACTGTTATGGATATAGAGTTTAACAGGGAGCAACTAATTGTTTATGCTGGGCTAGCCTGAGGGGGTATCATTTTAAAGCTTTAAAATTATAACACCTGAATTTCCAGGGTAAAGTTTCTCTAATAGATGATTCAATAGCACATAGCTAGTCTGTAAGAAGCATGCTGTGCTTTTTTCTTATATATATATATACACACACATATATATATATATATATGAACTTCTCTATAGACTACATTCTACTTATTTATGAGGCTGAAGTCTGCCTATGCTAATAGTACGGAAAAAAACCCCATCAGACAGCCACCCTACCTGCTCTCATACTAGAATGCCTGTTGTGCCACCTTCCAAGCTGCTGTTTTATTAATGATCTTGAAACAGAAATAGTAGGGCATGAAGAAGAGTTAAAATGACTTACTGATATGTCACAGACATTTGCCAAGAAAATGAAATGCACTGAGAGGAAAAAGCACCAGGGAGGCCAATGAGGAACCAAATGTTCCATATTCTGATTTGTCTGACCTTCGCCTTCCTGAGCTCTAAAGAGAAACAAAGCTGCCTTGCTTGTCCTGGGCAAACTTGATATCTGTAAACTCCAGAACTGTGTTGAATATGTACAGCATTTTATTCTTTTCATTAAAAAATAATATTCTTTATATCAAACACATCTTTTGTTTTGTTATAAGGAAAAACAGCAGCATAGATACTCCATGTTACCTCAGACTCATCAGTGCTTCATGCTCATTTCTTTGCATCTCTAGTAGCAATTTTTAGACAGGAAAGTATTGAGAAATGCTGATGTTGAAGACAGTCACAACAGGGGAAGAAACAAGATGCGTAAACAATTGTGTAGTTTCAAGCAATGGACAAAAATTTTAACTTTTTTTTTTTTGTCCATGTAGTGATTCTGGTGAGCCTAATTCTGTGTCTTTTCCAGGTGTAGTGTTTTTGGCTCTCCAGTCCGAGTCATGGCACCAGTTAATGTGGTGGATTGAGTGCTGGCCAAATGCCGGTGCACTCACTAAAATTATTTACTCATTTTCTGCTATGAGATAAGGATTAGGAGGAGAGCAAAGCAGGCTCAAAACTTTAAAGGGTATAAAGAAAGCTTTATGAAAAGAATTAAAAGAAAAATAATAAGAAATTAGAAGAAATGTTCACAAAACTTCTCCTCCCCCCACTTCTTTCTTTTCCCACTGACAACACAAAGAGACAAAATCTGGTATTTTCAGTCAGTTTCCCACCTCTAAAATTATCTATCTTCAGTTCAATTAGGGAGAGGAGTTCCCCCTGCTATGCTATGGAGATCTTTCCACAGGAAACTGTTCTCTTGTGGTTTTAATTTTCATGAATAGCAGCTGCCTGGAAATCTACAATCGTGAAGGCCCTCCCATGTTTGGTAGTCTTCCCACAAATACCAAACATGGGCCATCTCAGCTGATTGGGGTGCAATTTTAAGGATGAGCTGTTCTAGTATAGAAACAAAAATTCTCTTGATCCATCTCTAGGAACAGAGGTTTTCTTCTTCTCTCCCTGGGGCAAGGTTTCTCATTTCTCTCACCTCTTTCTGTTCAAGCTTCTCATCAAATCTCAGCTACTTCGACATCAGCTTGCTTCAGCACTAGTGCCTCTGCTCATGGCTGTGGTAGAATGCTACATCCCCCAATGCATTCCATGAGTTACAGGGAAAAAGAGTCTGATGTATCAACTATATATTCACCACAGCTTTACAAGATATTTTCAGCCCAAGACTAAGGCATCTCCTCATTCTCCTCCCATCTGGGCTTTGGCTCTTCTTTCTTCACTGACGTTGGTGTCTCTATGTTGTTCTCTTCACGTGCCTTCACCTTTCCTTTTCTATGACTCGGGACAAGTGGCTTCCGCAGGCTTATCTGCTTTTAAATGGAATTTTACAGCACTGAAAGAGCTACTCTGACCCGGGCCTTGCATTAGAAAATAGCCTATCGCTGTTGGTCGCATACATGGTCTCTGCCGGGCGGCAGCCGTGGAGCTGCTCACGGTGTTGATTTTGGCTCCTGCCACTCAGGGACTGGGCCAGAATGGCAGTGCCCACTCTGGCTGCATGCCGGTTTTCCGGCCCCTGCCGCATGCAATTCTAGCTGCAGGACTGTTTTTCTGCATGGGCTGCAGAGCCACTTCTGGGTTTAGCTGTGTGATCTCCCGCGGCGCTGGCAGGATGGCTCGGCGGCTCGCGGCCGGAGCAGGGCCCCGCCCGGCACTGCGCTGGAGGCTGCGCCGGGCTCAGTTGCAGTAGGATTTTCTGGCAGTCACATGGCAGCCCGGCCCAGCCCGGCCCGGCCTGGCTCAGTGGAGCCAGCCTGGAGCCCCGCGGAGCCGGCCGGGGTTCCTTCCCCCACCCCATCCCAGCAGCCAGGCCACGTGGGCCTGGCCCAACCTCCTGCCAAGAGGATAGGTGGGTGGGGGGGCTCCCTCACTGCAAAAAGCAGAAAGTAAAAAGAGAACTTTCCCTGATTTTCTCCTCTCTTAAATATGGTTTATAGAGGCGTGCCCAGCTTCCCTAATTGTCAGGCACAAAGGAAGTTGTGCTATTTCTATGGAGACCATCACTTCTGTGGTTGACCTTTTTTCTTTACCAAAAATTCAATTAGGGCAAACCCAGGACACTGGGTAATAACTTTCCTGTATTATGTCACAGAATACGGTATAATAGTTTTGTGTCCTTGACAGGGATCCTTTGGTGCTGAATTGAGTTCTATTTTTCTAGCAGCATGGCAAATAAAGACTTCTTCCCAAACAGTGTTAGCAGCTAATTTCCTACATCAACTCTGATCTAGTTGAGTCAATGGGGATGGCAAATTTCACCAGAAACTCTGTGGGGATGGAGGCATTCTAGATGAATCTGGCAGAGGACTTCTGTCCACGCACTTTGACTATTTGATCTCCAAAGAAACGAAGAGAAAACCTGAACAGGTCAGATTTTCTCAAGTGTCTGAACTGATGAAAGTGTCCTACTTTGAATAATTTAAAAATCAGAAAGAGGACTGGGAAATGCACATAAGCAATGTAGACAATCTTGTCAGGTTGTCTGAAGGTTTCTTTCTTTAGAGACAAATTTTTCCCATACTATCAGGAAGCTTTTGAAGTAAACAAGTCTGTTATCTTTATCTTTTGTGGATTACACATTTCATGCCCTTTTTTTCCTAAGGTTTCCCTCCTTTTTTTTTTTTTAACTTTTGCTTAAAGATTAACATGAACTGCAGAAGAGCATTTCAGATGAATAGGTGACTTCATTTTGCTACTGAATGAAATAATGCTTGCCTACGTCTCACATGTGAAATGCTTTGGAGAGCTAAAATGGCTCTGTATAAATATGCTGTCTGAAATTATTGCATACCATAATGTCTATGTGGCATCCTGTAGCTGAAATGGGAGCTGTAACTCTGAATCTCTGCAGAGAACAGATACTAGAGCCACTAAATGATTCTAAGTTGATTTCAACTCTTCTGTTTGTCATCTGGATTCGGCGCTTTTGGAGAGACCTGGGTGTGCTTTTGGAGACAGGAGACCTTTATCCACAGCTCACACAGAGGATGGATGGCATCCCACTCTGCCTTCCAACAGCTTGTGGCACCAGCTGGGTAGGTCTCTGAGGATGGGGAAGATGAAGTCTGCAGTCGCAGCATCCCTGTGGAGTTTGCTCGCAAACGTGACTGATGCCATTTGCTGTGTGCCTTCGTGTCTAAACTGATCACAGAAACAGGGCTTAGAATCCCAGTTCATTTCTAATTGCTTTTCAGTTCAAAGACCAAATTTTAGAAATGCCTGAATTCCCGTAAGACTGTTTGTTTTCATGAGACTCTAAAACGTAAAAGTCAGTGCAGCCTTTAGCCCTCTATCATGACTAATTTAAGCAAGGTTTAGACTATTAACTGAGAGGTCAAAGGTTCACTCTGTTATCACAACATCACCAAGCCCTCCAGCCTTTCTCTGCCTTCTGATAATTGTGTTTGGTTTCTGTTAGAGGCCCAGAATGCTTGTTAGATGCTAAAATGGTGTAAAACATAATCCAGTAGCGTCTCCAAACTAGTACCCTGGCAAGCACAAACAGTGCATCTAAGACCATGTTAGTATTGATCTTGAGTCAGATTGCATTAGCCCTTCCTACGCTACCTGGCTCGAGCCTGCCAGGGAGTCAGCAATGCAGAGAAAGGCAGACCCAGGCAGCCAGATCGATGGATTAATGACGTCTGTCTCCTTTCTGCAATTTTACTTCCTACATATCTCTCTGGATTCCCTTGTGCCCTCCCTGGAAATGCACTTTCTAGAGGTTCAGAAGACACATAACACAATTTTGTGCAAGTAATGCCTGTATAAAAGCAAATATTAAAAAACAGAAGCATGACAACAACACGTGTCTAGATGTGTATATGCACCTACACTCACATGTATATAGATTTTCTCTCATAGTAGAGATTTTTCTTATGAATATGTTGTGTTCTCTTACATCTTAAGCTGATACATAGATTTTTAGGAAAAGGAGGTTATGTCTGGCAGACGGTCATGTTTACATTTTACAGAGAACTGTACAGAACAATTTTTAAAATTTCCAGTGTGTGGATGAATAATAACTATAAACTTTCCTAAATAGTTTCTAAGTTTTCTTCTCATGTGTCTCTTTCACATCTATCTTCCTTTGAATTATTAACATTTCTCATTACTAACTGGAAAGATGCACCCACCTTAACACAACCATGGGTGGATTGAAAATAAGTTTCTTATGCTATCAATAAATTATTATGTCAATTTTTTCTAGTTTTTACTTTATAATTTAATACACAGTTTTCAAAAATAGCATGCTGTAGCTAAATATTTCACTGCATGTTACTCCATATGCCACTTTACTATTTCTTTTAAAAAAAAAATCTCCTTTTCTATGTGACCATACCTTAAGGTTTATTCTACCCCTCCTCTTTATAATTTTTTTTTCTAAAATTATATTTTCTGGTTGAGTAACTGACAAAGCAATCTCAGATCTTTCTGATTTCCATTCTTCATGAGAAGGGATCTGTCAGGGAGAAATGTGGGAAAAATTTCCTGTCTTCAAATGTCTATCTTTTGTAAAAATACCTATTTGGGTTTTTTTTCTTCCTATAATATTCTACCACCTTTACTTACCTCATTCTTCACCATTTTCCTCACCTATTTCCAGTCTGCCTTATTTGACATTATTTACATAAGTTTTACTGCCTTAAACCTATTTTTCCAACCCCTTCTGAGAATCTCAATCTTGTATTTGTGATTATTTGTATTACAGAAACAGCTATGGGACCTAGATGAAACCAGAACTCTATTTTATAAGCACAGATTCATGCTGAGAAACAATATTTACTCTGAAGGCTTGATAATAGTGGGATCCAGACTTGGACACCCCAGAGAGATGTGCATTTTAAGCATATAGTGAGGCAGAAAAAAAAATACCTGACTACCTCACACAGGCAGTGGGAATTACCGTGAAAACTGGAGCAACCTCCCCAGGGTTAGGATAGAGACCCCATTGCTGAAGTTTTCAAGATGTGATTGAGTGGGGTGCTAGATAATATGGGGTCCCTTTGCCATGAAAAGCTGGACCAGATGATCTTTCAAGGTCCTCTCACCTGAGCTGTTCATTCATTTTTATAAGAATCTCTCTGCTCCTCTTGGAAGCCTTTGAGGGCCTCCATCACCTTCACTGGCCACTCAGGTGTTTCAGGCTGAGTGTTTATCTTCTCACATTGGTTTGGACTTGTCCTCACACCAAAGTCTAACCCCCCGAGCATCACCACAGTCTGTATGGCTCTTGCTTGTCTGCCTCTGGTTTGACACAAACTGGTTCCCTCAAGGGGAAATCCCCCAGCAGAGGTTGGTGATGGGTGATGATGGAGCCTGTTCCTACTCAGGTGATAAAGCCCAGGACCTGAACAGGGAAGCACAGCAGGTAAGGTGGCACAGACATTGCTGGAGGCACATTGCTGGGGAGGAAAGCTTCATTAAAATATGTTTTTAAAGCACAGGTCAGACATTTCAGTTGTGAAGTCTGGATCTGACCAAAAATCAGTAAAGGAAAGACAAGCAAAGGAAACAGAATGGAAGTGATTCACCCAGTGCTGTGCATCTGGTCATAGTCTAGCACAGATCTGGCTGGACTTCCTTGCCTCCAATCTGATGAGCAGTTGCTCATATTTACCAAGCACCAGACTGGAATACATAATACACTCTCTCCTTTTTTTTCTTTCAGCTGTGGCAGAATTCAAAAGCAAACCCAAAGCCTCTGTGACTCAAAGGTCCTGCTTTTAGAGGTGCCATGAATGTTTTTCTAGCCTATGTGGGAGCTGCAGTGCGGTTTGGTGACTGGCTCATAAATTTGAATAATAACTCTGGCATGCTGCACAGCTCCTTGTGTTTTTGTTCCCAACAAGAGCTTCATGCAAGGAAGGATGGATTCTGTCCTCAGTTATGACCATGATTACCTATGGCTTCATTACATATGCAACAGACTCAGTTCCTTATCCTAGGAGAATGGGTTCCTCTAAGTATAACTGTAAGCCCACAAAGATGCTGAATATTTTATGAAATTGTATTTCAGTTTGGAAGGGATCGGCTAGGAATGTATTGCTTTCTTCCTGCTGAACTCCCTGAACACTCTTAAAAAACTTGATAATGTTCCTGACAAACCTTTCAAGGCTAAGCAATTTCTTTCAAAACAGGAAATAAATTACGCATCTGAAAATTGTTCACACACTTGATCTATCCCGATCAAAACCCCCATCCCTCAAGACTGGACAGGTTTTCTTTGTGGCACTTTATACTGGGTTCAAGTTCTTCTTGTTAATTTAAGAAAAATGCTATAGGCCAACCATTTTTTATTATTTATGACTATTTTCAAAAACTCATTTCCCCTTTCCTATCTTTCAATGAGAACACTGGTGGCATTCTGTTTTCTGGAGCTCATATTGACATTTCTGCTAACTCTGTGCTCACACTGTGGGATTTAAAACTGCTGCCCATCGCAACAGTGTTTGAACACCCATTCTTCGGGGTCCTATCCAACAAGCTGCTCCTTGTATCAACGCAAAGATTCTTTGTCTCTTTCCTTATACATTAGGAAGAGATACCTTGTAAGATTTACAAATACAGAATATTTAATATAAAGAGTTAAATAAATTCCCTAGACATTGGAATCTTTGTGCTGCATGCCCTAATATCCATGTTTTGGTATCAGCTGAGTTCATGCGAACCACAGTATTTTAGCAAGTGGAGGGGTGGACTTTAAGTGCTTGCAAGTATAAAATATTCATTATTGCTAGTGATAAGTACACAATTACAGACCATCTTGAGAATAATGAATCTGAAGAACTCCTATATTTTGTATCTGTTCATCATGCAGGAGTAACTGTATGATTTGTCTAGACCAAACATGAATAAATCATTTGATTGTAAAGATAAATATAGATGTTTTTGCAAGCTATTTGTGATTAAAGCCTTACTGTGCTAAATACTGTAGAGACATAGAGTCAGTCTATGCCCCTGACCTTAAGATAAAAATAGAAGAAAAACTTTGAAAAAGGAAAGCAGAAGTAATAAGGCTTGATTAAGATTACTTGGAAGGTCAGCTACCAGTAAGAGTAAAACACTGTTCTTCAAGCCCAATCTAGGCCAAATCTCCATTCATCAAACCGTGCTGTATTTTATTCCAAATAATTTTATGTACTTGCTGTGAGGCCTATTTCATTTTCTGTTAGGTTGCTTCCTACTGTGCTGTACTTGTAAGATTACTCGCTACTTAATGGAAAAGGAAAAGAAGATATATTTGCTGAAGTTGAAAAACAACTGAAAGTACACAAAATCTATTAGAACTCAAAGAAATCTTTTTTTTTTTTTTTTTTTTAAGGGGAAAAAAAATTTTTTGGTCCTGTAATNAATAATGTTCTGGTCCTGTAATTTAGACTTGTGAATAAAATTAGAGTTTTTCAACAAAATTATTTTATTTTTCCAATTTTATTTGTAAAAATTAAATCATTTGAAGTCATAAATATATGTTGGAAAAATGGGGTTTGGCTTAAGAAGAATTACAATAAAAAACATTGTAGAGAGAAAGAAGAAAAATGAAACAAGAAAATTTTCACAATCACTGTGGAACTCCTTAAAAAGTATTACATGAAAATAACTTGGAAGCTCTTTTAAAGGGAATATTTTTGTTCTCTGACCAGCTCAATATCTGAAACATATTACTTATTCTTTACCTAAACCCAAGAGCACTATGAGATTTCAGTCCAAGATTTTAACCGGGATTTAATATAAATTCTTTTTGTACTGACTGACTACAGGAAGATTCATTACAGCTGGTAAAAAAACCCAAAAAACCCCAAAAAAAACCCAACCCAGATGAACAACTTGTAAGTAGTCTCAAATTTTTATGCAAAAGTGATCATATTTTTACTTTGCAAGTCTCAAGTCCAAACCTGAAATCTACACGGAACGTATCCAAGAGAAGTTTCAAAATTCTAAAAGCATTCTTTTTTTTCCCCCTCAGAACTAAATCTTTTTTTGTAATTTTCAAATTTATTTTAAAAGAGAAAAAAAAAAATTATTGCATTAAATTCCCCAGAACTTCAAAGCAGTTTAGAGGATTTTACTCTTATTTTCCAGACTCATTCACTGATAAGGTCCATTTCAAACCAGAAGTAAGATAATACACGAATTTCTAAGTTTCTGAAGAGATGGGTTGCTAATACTTTCTTTGCCAAGCTTAATTATAGTAGGCTGCCATAAACAATGAAGTTGGTCAGCCAGCACATCCCTCAATTTGTGTGCATCACAAAATACCAATCTCTGAAGGGTTGTTTACAGCTGTGCCCATGGGATGGTCAGGGGTAGATCTGGGGAGACTTTTCTGTGTTAGTGGTGGTAATTCAGACCAAGAACTCTGATAAACCCAATTTTGAATAATACCATTAACATTATTAACTCTTTTGCCAGGCTTTGTGACCATAGGTAACAAAGTTCTTTGCATAGGAAGATCAATCTCTGTCTTATGGAGAATGAGACAGAATAGTTTGCCCAAAATCACCTTGGAGTCAAGGGGCAGAGCCTTTGGAGGAAATATGATCTGAGACTTTCCAGGCTGTGCAGACAGGAATTGCACAGCACTTGGCCATCTCTCCCCTGCAAACAACACAGCTGAGTGCAGGAACAGAAATTTGGAGGCTTATAAACATCTGAAGTGGACAGCCTGTACATTCTGTAAGTTTGGGAAAACCTTTCTCAGTTCTAACAGGGAGAAAAGGACCCTAAAGCCTGATCCTGGTCCCAGTCTCCAGGCTTAAAGCTGAAAATCTTTTTTCTAAGCTGTTACAGCTTGCTTGAGAAGGAAGTGTTGAGAGAGGGAAGCACAAATAATTTCCCAGGGAAAAAAAAAAAGGCAAAAACCTGGTACATTGCTGTATATCAGAAGCAACATTAAACTCACATGCTGTGAATAATAATAATAAAAATGAACATAGTAATGTAAAAAACCCAAGAAAATACCTTATATCTATGACAGAAGTTGTACCATGTTTGGGCTAAGACATGACTTTCTGTCAGTCAGTTTCTGATTTCTCTACAGTGTAGAAAAGACCAAATTCTTCAAATCTCTTTCTTTTAGAATACTAATGTAGAAATGAATACAGCAACATTTTCTTTTCACCAAGACAAGGAAGGAAATAATTAAAATCTATTTTTGAAATACTTGAAGATCTTCATGCAAAAGCAAATTAAATACACTAATTTAAGTAACGTTTCATCTGTGTAGATTTAAAGAAAAAACTTAATAGAAGAGTAGTTTTGGAGTAATATTCTGGTACTATCTGTAATTCTGTAATTTCAACCCTGGTTAATATTTTGTGCATCTGAATCATTCTCTAAATATGTGCAGATAAAACATTATTTAGAGAGATAGAATTAATTTTGGAATTAGTATACTAGTTACAAATTACAAGCTAATTGTGTAAAACAAAAAAATAAAGTTATTCCTGGAGTCTATTTTGTCCTTTTTGGAATATGTATTCCCAGACAATATTATATTTTCAAATTAAAAAGCTCAGTGCTGAATCAAGGTCATCACAGTTTGTCTGTTACAGTATCCCTCAAGTTTGATAAGAAAGCTACACTAATGAAATGCATTAGATTAAAAAAATACAGAACACTGCTAAGTTCTTGTATTAGTGATGATAATTTTGCATTTGACACGGAGTTAAAAAGAATTTCTCTATTTGATGGTGTATTAATATCTGTATGACAAATCCTTCAGCACATACTATAGCTGCCATTGCCGGGAGGAAAACCTAAGGACATTCTAAAGAGCACTGTGGAGGGAAGTTGTAAAGAAGTACTCCGTTTGGAGTTGTTAGACTGAAAGCAAGCAGGAAGGTTTGATGTATTGCCAGAAGGCTTTATCTTCTCAAAAAGTTTATAATCAAACACAAAGGAGAGTCTACTGCATATTTTGTTGTTCAGCAAACATGAAAAGTTGTTTTCCTTTCATTAATACATCTTTCTTTACACTCAGACTTATCCAAAACAACACATTCTGTAGATATTGTTACCACTCAAAGTCCAGGATTAATACACTTCAATGAAAGTTTGATTCCTTTTAAAAGTGGGTTTTAAGCTGTGTTTGGCAGAGGCATTTGAATCAGAAGGAAAGGGAAAATACAAGTTAATACTATAACGTTTTCCAAATTGTCCATGTGAAATCTTGGAAGTATTTCACACAGATTATGGACCAGGTCCCTTAGAACAATCTGATTTAGAAGGGTAATTATTGCCCCACTTTCCAAGGGGAAAAGGGGGACTAAGGAATTAGATAAAGTTATACATATATACTTCAGAGTGTCGAACAGTAAATGGAATCCATACCCCATTATGTCACCAGTAATTTTCCACTGAAAGTACAGGATGACACTCACGAACCCACACACACAGAAGTGCTCCTCCTGCCCCATTGACATTGTTTGTGAATCAGGTCTTATAATATTGATGTCTACAGCATAGTTAGCTTTGACTTTGGAACTTGCTGCAAGTTTCTCTTAAAATTAATGGATAGTCAGTTGTTTTAAGACATGATCCACTCAATCTTACCAGGTGGCAGCTTAAGGAATGGTTAATCACAGTTCCCAAATGTCAATCTTTCTTCAGTGATGCTAAATAGAACCTGGACACGTAGCTCAGAAGTAAAGACATACATTTAGAGAACTCTGCCCACAATAAGCACTAGAGCATTTCCCAGCATTTTTCTGTGATTTTTTCATTAAAAACAATTGACAAGTACATGGCTATGAATATTAAGCAACCTTTTAAGGTGCTCATTCTCTGTTTTGAATGCACATAAATCAGTTAGGGCTACAGTTTTAAAGGCATTTAGACATTTAAAGGTAAGATAGAGATTATGTATTATGTGTGTTTTCTTACTTTTCAGCAATAAATAAGAAATGTTAATGACGTTAATGATTTAGGAGGGAAATGTGACATAGGAGTATAAGAAAGAGTCAGGCTATAGGAATAAATTATTTTTGAGATATATTAGCCCCAGATGAGCTATGCTGAATAATATAACCTTGGCTAGGGGATAAAATTTTCCTATGGCCTTACAAATTATTACCTAACCTGCTGTAAGTATGCACCTGGGTTTAATCTGCAGGCTTGCTCTTAAATGTCCACTGAATATTGTTGTATTACGCATAGATGAAAAACAACCCACCTCACATATGCTTAGTGCTGGGGAGAAAACTGAAAGACTTGGAGTACAGCTGATATCCTGGCTACGGAAAAGTCACTATCAGAACTCCCACGGAGCTGAATATGGAGAGGCTGTCTATTTCATCTTGAGTGTCATAGAGCAGCAAATGTGTTGGCCAATATGTTTAAAGAGAATAATAAATTCTGGCAGTGGAAAAAAGAGAAAGGAGGAAAAAAACAAAGGAAGGAAGGAAGGAAGGAAGGAAGGAAGGAAGGAAGGAAAGAAAGAAATAAAGAAAGAAAGAAATAAAGAAAGAAAGAAAGAAAGAAAGGAAGAAAGAAAGAAAGGAAGAAAGAAAGGAAGAAAGAAAGGAAGAAAGAAAGGAAGAAAGAAAGAAAGAAAGAAAGAAAGAAAGAAAGAAAGAAAGAAAGAAAGAAAGAAAGAAAGAAAAATAAAGAAAATCCTGTTCTTTTTTTCTCATTGGTTTGAGTGTCTTCAGGCTGAAAAGACAGAAACATTTAGCTAGTATTTAAAGAATAGGAAGAATGAAGAAAAAGGTGTATTCTGGGAGACAAAACAAATGACAAAATCTACAGAGTGGGTCTAAGAAGCTGTATGGGATAAATGGACAAACAGTAAGTCACTGACATAATTCAGTATTTTGAGCTCAGTATTTTCCTGCCTCTTTACTGAAGTGCAGACCACAGCCTGAGCAGAATCTCTTCTGCTCAACGTTAGCAGAGCCTCATTTAAAGTATCTTAATACAAATTAAGTATAATGGTGTGAAGAAAAGGAGAGGTAGCTTCAAGCTGAGTATTAAGCCAAACTTTCAGCGGGTGAAATCTTTTCAAACAGGATATTGCTGCAAAAGCACAAGGAATCATGCTCCTGGGAGAATTCCAGTATTGACAGATATATTACTATATGACTTTTCGCTCTCAGTATTGATGATATGATATCTCTTCAGTTTAGCTTTTTCTCCTTGCTCGTGTTGCAGTTTGTGTTTTCATGTTCTGTTAGATATGGCACAAAGAGGTAGCAGCTTCCTCAAGCAATGACAGTGTGTGTATTTAAAAAGAGATCATCAGTTATATGGTCAGGATCATGGAGGGATTAATTCACAGAGATGACACAGGGCATGATTTTGCCTAAATGTGCTGTAGTTCTCTTATGTGGCTGTGTGCAAGTGTTGCCTGGGACCATACTTGCACTGCCATGCATCACCATGGCTGTATCACAGCACTTATGTTCTAGGTTCCCAGAGGGAGTCCAGCATCCTGTGTTCGGTTCTTTGGCTCCCTGTACAGTGCATATGGAGTAGTGAACATACCAAAGTGGTATCCTTTAGCAAGTTGCTTCCCAAATACTGGTTTGGGTAGGCATTATTTTGCTAGATGGATAATTCCTTCTTGAAAAGGATTTTACTCCATTTGGGTTTACAGCCCATTTCTTCTGGATGTAGTGGCCCTGCTCTCAGAGCTCAAGAGGTTTTTTCCCATACTAGAATTGTAGTGAGAATGCAAACCTTACTTATTTGTACTCGGGTTTTATAAATGAGCAATTGTAAGGAAAGACTGGAAGTCCTTTTACTTCCTTCTGCTTCGGTTCATGAGTCCACAAAGTCTGAAAAGAAAAAAAGTCAACGTTTTTTATTTACTCATGATCTAATTCCTCTCTGCATGACGTAAATTTTAAGAGACTGGTTCTGTTCTGACTGAGTGTTTCTGCAATGTTTTAGCTCAGTGAGTATCAGTTTCAGTTAAAGCCTGTAAGTGTAACTTTAATAATATAAAAAGATCAAAGTAATTTTCATATTTTTGTGGTGTTCATTACCTTATATAAACAGAAACCACATCTTTTGTTTGTTGTTTCATTATTTTGGATTCAGGTAGGTAATCCAGAAATAAGGGTCAGTCTATAATTTTCTTAATAGGCATGTGAGAGGGCTTTTACATAGTTTATTTTGACTTTTTCTTGGTATCCTTCTTGCCCCGAGTGACATTTCCTTAATGCTCTCAAATATTTGAAACACAAAACATCTTAGTGTTCCTTGTCTCAAAAGTGTTATTAAGTGCTTTTTTTTTTTTTTTTTTTTTTTNTTTTTTTTTTTTTTTTTTTTTTTGCATTAGCCTCGGAGCTTCTTAGTCTTCAAAAGTCCACATGGATCAATTGTAATGCAGAGGGGAAAGAAAATTAATGCACTTCTTTTTCTAGGAATATATTATAGTTTGAACAGTCTGACAGTTTTTCTGACTAGAACTAGAGAATACTGAATGGATATCACCAGAGACTTAATGAACATCTTTCTTGTTTCTTATGAAGGAAAAGACTTCCTTCTTCCTTAGTTTTAATCTCCTCCTTCCTGTCCGTGGCAGATGGCATTATGCTGAGGAAGAAGAGACATGTCTGGTTCTCAACAGCTTGTGCCAGCAGACCAGCAGTGCTTTTCCCTGCAAAACTCATTTTATGTAAAGAATAGAAGGCAATTATTGTTTTAAAAAAAGGGAAAAAAAAGAACTCATCGTTCATCAATAAAACATACTCAGAAAAACATAGGTACTGCTGAAATACTGATATGCCTGTGTCTTGTTAAACTCTTCACTGAGATGAAACTCCTGTTGATTCTGTAGGGCCCTGAGTGGGATGTGTACAATACTGCAGCTGTGGTGCATGTGGGACAGTTATTCTATCAGTCTAGACCAAAGCTTTTAACTTCTCAGTGAAATCATTAAATGCTGCCGGGAAGTAGATGCTTATCACAAATGTTTAAGCATGCTGTTAGGTCAAAAGCCTGGTTTTGCATAAATAAAATCAAGAAACTAGCTTTACTTTGCTTTCATAGTAAACAACAAACTCAAGCCAGTGAGACATTTGAGCAGGAGTCTGTTTTGGCTAGCATTATTATCTGGTTGCTGCCAAGTATTAAGCAGCATGACATAGGAAACCCAACAGGACATATTTTTCATTTGAAGGTTAGATGTTCTCATACTCAGTTCTAATCAGCTGACTTTTAGGAATATTATCTCTTGTTCTACATTTTTTGTTTAAATTTAAAAAAAAAAAAAAAAAAAGACACCAAAAATTGCATTAGACACTGACTAATATTGACTTTCAAGACCTAGGGTTTGTTCCTGTGTGTTGAGCTTTCTTTTAGAAAAACAAGAAATCTAATCTCATACTTTTATGGACAAAGTGTTCAGTTTGCAGGACAGTCATTCAGTCTGCAGATAAAAGCATTTAAAAAATAATCATGTGCAATAAAATATTGTCTTCCAGAAAATGAGCTTCTAACATCTTATATTTAATATGGACCATTAATGGGTTTTTTGAAATATCATTTTCAACCTTTGGTAATCAAAATACAGAAAGAAATTTTTTACACTTATACCAAAATGTCATATTTATTTAGCTTATTTTATTAAAAATTATTCTTATTTTATTTAAAGCCCAATGAGAAGGCTAGATTTCAAAAAAAAAAAAAAAAAAAACAAAACATGGAGACCCCGATGCTGGAAACACAGCATGAATTTAGGATGAAAATAGATTTCCAAGTTTGGCTTGACACAATATAATGCACTGGCTAGTGTTTATGTTCTATTGACTTGTGAAGGATAGAGTGTTGTCAAATGCTGTCTGATAACAATCCACTAGATATGATAACTTTCTGATTAATTTCTGACATGCTGCAGCTAAAGAAGATTTTAATCTCTTCCACATGACAGGAGGCTGTGAGTTCAAGCAGATCCCAGGTAATACAGCCATGGTATTTTCTTATGGCCGCTGTATTTTGTAATGGTCATGGCATTTGTGGTGTGATTATGGTATTTTGCCATGTAAAATGTAACCAATGTATTTCCTTTCTTAGCTGATTCTTTCTTTTTTGAACACCTCTTCAAACCAAAAAGAACCCAAAAACAATGAACCAATCAACAAATAAGCGAAGACAAAAAAACCCACCCAAACCCAAACAAGAAGAAAACCTAAACAAAAAACAAATAATAAACCCCAAGATAATTCAAACAACAAAACAATGTTCTCAGATTTTAAACCTCTCAGATGGCTGGGATTTAAGTTTTACATTTCCCACAAAAGATTGATTATGCTCTTGCCACATTCACATGCCAGAAGTATACTGTATTGATTGAACGTCTACTGCTTTTAGCAGTTAATAAATCCCAAGTTAGTGTTTACTGGCTTACGAAAGAGAGAGAGACACAATAACATTGCATATATTAATTGTGCTTTTAAAATTAAATGTCGGTAGCATATCAGAAAGGTGGAACTATTTTCATTATTGCACCAGGTTGACAGCAAGTTGTGTTAACAAAGTTCAGCAAAATGTCTTCAGTGTCCCTGGGATGTTCTTAAAAATAAATTAGCCTGTGAAGACAGCATGCCTTGGGGAATTCTAACACATCTAATTGTACCGGAATGCAAAGCAAGCCAACAGGTTTGCTGAGATGATTAACAGTTAACTGCGTTTGGAATATGAACAACTCTTTTGCATACCCATAATTTATTGTAATTTCTTTAGGTTGACTACAACCTGAGACCAATTCAGAGAAAAGAATGTTCATTTATCTTAGTTTTCTTTTGGCTTGTGAATGAGATCACTTTTTTTAACTACATGGTTTCTGACCATTGACAGCACAGCCCAAAGTAAAGGTGCTCACTGATGCTGAAGAGATGAGAAAAGACTGGTTATTACATCTCAAAGAACTGCACAGCAGAGTATTTGACTCTGGGCCTTGATGTCAGTAGTCAGGATGGGAAAGGTAATTGCATTAATTAGCTTAACAGGAAAAATCTTCCAAAAACTTCTGTCTGTTTCGGAACGAGATAAAATATTTTCAGGGAGGAAACAAGTGGATCATTTGCTAAGTAGAAATCTTAGTTGAAGGCTACAACTTTGAATCTCAGTCAGCAGGGCTGGAGTCAGCAATTTGAAAGTTGGGTACCCAGGGCAAGGTGATCAGTGAGGCTCTTTTTAGAGACAAGACAGGTGTCTTGGACCATTATTCATTCCCTTTCTGAAGCAGGCATGTGAGGAAGGTGATCTGAATTACATCAATTGTTATGCTATTCTCTTTGTCTTCAAGTACTGTAGCAAGAGCATAAATGGCTAAAGGGGAGCACTCAACTGCTCTTCAGTGAGATGACTTTCATCCTGACATGGGTCATTGATGCATGAATTATTGTAGCATTTATTGCATCATATTGCAGGACACATTTTTCCACAAAGGTGGATGAGGATTAAGTGACTTCCAGTGATCTGAGCAGGTGGACATCATTACCTTGACAATATTCTGACCTGGGTATAATATCTACTATTCTTTATATTCTTTTCCTTCTGTCCTCTAGAAAGTAAGATATAAGCAAAAAAAAGAACAAAAAAAAAAAATCCCTAAAAAACAAACCAACAAAACAACAACAAAAAAACACAAATAAAAAACAAAACAAAACAAAACAAATAAACAAACAAAAAACCCCAACAAAACACAACCAAAAAACCAAACCAAACCAAACCGAACCTATGAAAACCAAAAAAACCCAACCAAACAAAACCCAAAAACCAGCCAACCAATCAGCCAACCAAAAAAACCCCCCAAAACCCTGAAAAAAACCCAAACCAAAGAACTCTGTAATCCTGTGATCAACCCAGGGACCAAATATCAAAATCAACCCAGGCATCAAATATCAAAATCAAACACTTAACACACACACACACACACCCACACACACACCCACCCACACACACCCCCTAAAATGAGATCAGATTACCAGGAGTCAAGAACATCTAGGAGCACATCAAACAGCCCAGACTTCAACAGACCCATGAATGATAGTATCCTAAACATATAGAAACTGTCACAGCTGATTTTTCTATATTGTTGCACAAGAGGATATTTGGTGACGCACTCAACATCACGAAACTTCCATTTTCACCAAATTCAAAGTACTCATACTTTTGGACATGTAAAGAACCTGACCTGAGTAAGAGAGTAAATTATTATTGTTAACAGTTGATGGAAATTTTGCTCTTCAGAGTGAGAGATGACCATGGGAGGAAAGAGATGCAAGCAGAAAAGGAAGAGAATACACAGAATAATAATATACAGTATTCTTGGTAAACATGGAATTAAAGGAGGAGAGGGGGACCCAAACAGAAAAATCATCTACATTAGAAAAATATATGTAAGGCTAGACTTCTCATTTATCAAGGTTGTGTCTAGAATATATACAATTTCATAACTCTTTATGAGGAAGCCATTATTGCAGCAAAACTCAGAAATTGTGTCAGCAGTGATGTTTATGTTTTGAACACAGTACTAAAATTGAAGAAAATTTTGAAAAGGACCCTATAAAACATTCAGGAGCTGGAGAAACAAAGTTACAGACCTGCTAAAATGCTCAGGCTATTACATTATCCATAAGAATGATGAGAGGTGGTTTGATCACACTGTGTATGTTCTTTCTAAGACTGAAAATACCAGATATTAAAGAGTTTTTAATGTTGGTGTCAATGGTTTGAAACTGTAACTTCACAGATTTTAATTTAAACACATTTAAACCATGAAGATCAGGAAGGGAAAAAAAAAAAACAAAACAAAACAGTACTGAGTAGAATTTATAATTTATGAAGGAAAATTTTGTATTTGATATGAGCTTGGGAGCTGAGGAAGAAAATACAAAAATTCTTTTTACTTTAATGAAAAACCCTTGCTTCAACAATATTACTTGGAATCAGATCAACAGCCACAGTGGGGCTGATACAACTTCTGCCTTCAAACCTCTGCCCAAAAGGAATGAAAAAAAATGGTTGTAGCAATTTTAAAGAGTTTGATGCATTATATATATGATAAATACCTTAATTTCCCTCCATTCAGCACCTTTGAAGGTATTTTAACAGTGTAATGGAAGAATGCCAATTCTTAACAACCCAAATAGGTGGAAAAAATTGCTTGCTGAAAGTACCTCCTCTTCTCTTCAGTTGGCTAAAATTAGCTGCCCAGTTCCAAAATGCTGTAATAAGGTGGGATAAATCCCATCATAAAAAGAATTCAGTGGAAAATAATCCATGAGAAAGGGTATACTCTGTGAAAAAAGCACTTACCATCATGCATTTGCAGTAATTCTACTTTATTTTTCAAACTGTAATAAACAGTGGTTCATATAAACGGTAGGTTAAAAACATGGCTAATTTATTATTTCCTTCAGTGATCATTTTGATGTGTGTGTTGTTAAAATGTTGATATAGTATCTGCATTGAATTTGCGTCTCTGTTCATTGGCCACTTTATTGCAGTTTCTCAACTGGAGACATTAATGCTTGGAGACATCCAGTAGAGTAGTACCTCTACTTTTCTGACATTTTTGTCCCTCCTCCCACTTTCTGGTTTCCAAAATTCCAGAAAGAGTTATATAAGAGGCACATGCCTACAAAAAAATCCTCTGAGAGAGGATACCAAATGGGGGAAAGCAGGAGTGTGAAGTGACAGAAGCATACAGCTGCTTTGCTTGTTTTCCAGAGCTGGGGACAATGTCCAGATATAAACCCAGGTGGGCTGTACAGGAGTGGTTGCCTTTGGGAGACACAAGACTCTAAACAGTTCACAGTTGGAGTGTTTAACAGAAAAGGGAAACAAATTGGCTTATAAACTGGAAGACATTTTTACCTCTTGCTTGGGATAAACACATTCCTCCCAAGTGAGGCTGGAACTAAAAGAAATTCACTGAGTCAACTACATCTGGCACGTACTTATGGGAGAAGTCGTGGTGTTGGGCTGCTGGGGAATGCATAGGATCTAAGGGAGGGTGTGCTGAGAGAGGATGGATGAGAAGCAGATTAGATTAGAACATTATTGTGAAATCTTCTCTTGGGTGTCATGAAAGCTTTCTACAATTCTGGTTCTACAGATGAGCTTATTTTAGTGGCAAATGAATCGAAGTGTAAAAGACACTGAAGGCTGGAACTCCTGTTAGTATCATGGAATATAACTGAGAAGGCTTTTCTTTCATATTTCACTTCCTGAGATTCTAGCCCTGAATAGTTAGAAAAAGAAAAAAAATATTAATTATTGTTTCCCTATCTGAAATTTCCACACTTTATCTCTTTTTTTTTTGCTACTCTTTGTAGCAGGGTGTTATTTTTGTTTACATTAAGACTGTCTGTTTGACTCATGCATTGGAGACATCTGCAAGGTGGCTTTGAACTACCTGCTTTCTACAGCAGTTAGGAAGAGAGCCATGGCAACACAAAGTGTGCTGTAGGCTTTAAAGTGTGCCCTTGAGATAGAAAGGAGGACAACATAATAAACCTTGACTACCTTCCAGATTGGAGTCAGAATTGATGTTAATTTGTCTCTTCGTGTATTTTCCTGCTGCTAGTCACTTGTAATTGCTGTTTACAGACCCAAGTTGGAATGAGGTCATCACTCTGCCCCCAAGCTTTGGAATATTAAGCAGGATTTCTTAAACTGGGGTTGTCAGGGGTGCTGTCACCAGCTATCTTCTGCCGTGCAGCACACGTCCGTTCTCAGTCCTATACTCCATGTCTTAGCCTTATCTGCATAAGCTAGGTAATAAAAACACCACAAAAACGTTATTTGCTCATTTCTAATCCACCTTAAGAGTACCCCCATCATATTTTAAGAATGTCTTCAGTGACTACCTGGTGCTTTTTTTACTTTTCTTCAACATTCTCCTCCTTTTTCTGATCACTTTATGCTCCCTGATTCCTTTTCTAGGGTAAAGTGGAGTTAAACTAAAGTCTCTTATGTGATAAAGAAAGAAATAATTCTAGATGTTAAAATAGGTTGTCAGAAATGTTGACAAGTGTAGATAGAGTGTGATTTATGGACCTTTAACTTTTTAAATTAAAATCTTATATCCTTGGGTAATACAGTACTGCTGGTGTGCATTGAATTCTCACACTGCATTCCAAATTATCTATAGTACATTAATTTACCATAGATCTGTTTCAGTTGTTTGAGTAAAATGGACAAGATAAATTGAATTAGTCTGAAGTATAAAGTCTGAAGTATAAGATTGTGAGGAAAGTGAAAGTCCATGAAGACTGTCAGATGTAAAAATTAACTGCTATCACTTGAAATATTACTTGTGGAAAAGAGACACTGGGAGACAGAAATTTGGATACTCTTTGCTGGCTGATACAGTGGATACCCTGTTCAGGGACATACAGCTCAAGGGGATTTGTAGCATAGCTTCCTTTCAGGATGTCTGAAGTTAGAAATGGAAATTTGAGAACGTAACAGAAGTCATATAAATTTGGGACAATAGGCCATTAGATCTGGATCCTGCCAGGCTAATGGCAGAATTAACAGTTGTAGGCCAGAAACCTCAGGAAATTTAAATTTTATAACACCCTGCCCACAAAGAGTTTTCCTTCCTATCACTCTTAATTGTGAACTTCCTAATATCCTGAAGCATGACAAAACAAAAAATCTTGATTACCCTAAATTTTTATTTTTTCTTATTCAAATGAATGATTTTTAAGATTCAGTTTTAAATTTTATGTGCTCATGCAGTCTAGTCATAGATACTGCAGAATACTTTGGGAGGGTTTTTTTTATTTTTTTTCTCTGCAATGTGGTCAATAGAAAGCACTTAAAGTACTGTGGAAGGCCTTTTTGCAAACTACTTTTAGCTTGGGGTGATCAATAGTTTTGAAAAGGGATATTGAGGAAAAATAAAGGTCATTAAAAATTCTTTTGGGTCCTGAAACGTTTGCTGAAATTAAAATTTAAAAAGAAAATGACAAACCATGACATCTCAAAGACAGAAAATATCTGTCTTTTTATGATTATTCTTTTTCAGTAAAATTTTGAACTTGATTTACCATGATTTTGGAGCTTTTCAGAGAAAAAAAAAAAAAAAAGAAAACAAAACAGAGAAAGGATTATTTTACAGATTAAGATACATTTTGAGTCATAAGTACTTTATATGGCTTTTTGGAGAGTTCCAATGTCCCTATCAAGCTATAGCATTTACATGCCCAAATAGTTACAGATGAAAGTTAAAATTCTTCTACCGATTAGAAACTGGTGAAGCGATAAAGTGAAATAAAAGCAAAAAAGGAAAGAAACCCCAAACAAACCCCAAACAGGTCACAGCTAGATACCTGAGGATTTCAGCCAAGACTGCATTATTGATCATGCATTGTTAGTTGACAGAGAAAGCTGGTCCCTTAGGCTGTCTTTACAGGAGGTAATTATGAAGGCATTTCACATCTTAGATGTATGAAAAGGCTGTTCAGAAATATTTACCTGTGAACTTCTGCTGAAGGAAGTCAGAAAATTGGGTTCCTAACTTAGACCTCACCACTGCACCAGATTTGAGGGATGAGCTGAAGTTAAGGTTATTCATTAGAGCTAATCTTCCAGTCTAATTGGTTTGATCTTCCCCATTGCTTTGCTTTAGAACAGCTACACTCTAAGTTTCATCAGAAGCAGACTCCTATCATGTTACATCATTTTCTCCAAAGGCAGGTAGGAAAACCATGAAATAAACATGATTATCTCTGACACTTCCATATTTTAGTGGGGAAAATAGCAGAGCGTGCTAAAAGAAGCCCAAAGAATATGGAAAGATGTCTAACGTTTAATGTATACAGCTCTTTTTGAAGCCAAACAGAAAGCATTTCATTGGCAACATGTCTTTCCCAGTCCACCCAAAACATACTAGAGACTGGGATGGAGAGAGATGATAAATACAAGAATTAATTTTTAAGTCAGTTCAGGAGATACTGATCTACATAAGATCCAGCAATTCTGTGACATCTGAATCCCTAAATATGTTATTTCAGCTTCATTTCCCAGTGAGGTGCTTTGTTAAGTTAGTGTTTTTCTCCTTGAGATGAAAGTCTGCAGGAGGAATATTGGTAGGTTTGCTGCATAAACTTTTTGTTTAAATTCAAGTTTAGGCCAACAGGCTCCTCTTCTAGAATCCTCAAATGCATTTACTTTTTTACTTCAGCTTTCTAAGAATGTAGGTTTTAGGAACTCTAGAGGCCTAAAATTTAGGTATAAATCTAAATTAAATGAAACCTATAAGCTAGCAATGATCTAACTATATGTATATTTCTGAAATTCTGGAAGATGAAGAACTTACCTGTGCTTCAGTAACCACATAAAGTGAGAGATAAGAATTGCCTCTGTTTTGCATATATATTTTCTCATATTTCATGTCTGATTTTATTTGTTTAAAGTGTAAGTAATTAAAAGTATCATTGAAATTACAAACTAATTCAAAAATCTCCTAACCTTAGAGTATTCTGATTCCTTCCACTCACCCCTTCTCAGGTGAATGAATCTGCATTTTCTATGTTAAAAGGAGAGGAAAACTTCAGCTTGGGAAATGTATTGGGATAAATCTCTTTCTGCAGCAGGTGAGTTCTCGCTCCTGGAGAGTTGGTTACATAACCTAAATGTCTGTGCCATGGTGGCCTAGACTGTGAGAGCTGGAAAGAAGTTTGTGTAACTCTGATTTGCTGAAGTGTCCTCCTCTCACAAAATCATGTTTTTTTCATTATTTAAGGAGGTAATCATTAGCGCAGAGCCCACCATCCCACCCTTTTATCAGCATTATCAGTTCTTATCATCCATGGCTGTTTAAATTCAGGATCTTTCCATTTTACATAACCTGAGTGGAACAAAAGGACCAGAACTCAAGAAAGAATTTGGCTGCTTGTCTGCTCAGATACCTCAAAATTGTGTATATGTTCAGAATTTTAATGTCTGTTATCAGCCAGGGTTAGACACATTTTTCCCTTCATCTAAATCTAAAAATGCTGAAAACATCTTGAAAAATGTTTTGCTATTTTACTTTTGGTTCAGAAATTATGCATTGCTTGGATTTGTGTACCGACAGATAATGAGGGAACATCACACAATATATGATAACAATAACACTGAAGTAATGTGAGAAAGTAATTTATCTTTCTGTTTCCACTCTGCCTGTGAGAATCTGAAAATCACTACCATTCCCATTTGAATAAATATTTTGGTGGGAAACATTCATTTGAATATAAAGGACTGAAGAGTTCAGCTATTTCCTGTATGCACAGAAGTTAGATGGGAAGGGAAGAAAGAGATGAAGTACTGCTACTTATCAGCAATATAAGCTGCATCTTTTGAATGTTTTGTCAGTATTAAAATACCTTGTGTTTATTGATAATCTTTTTGCCAGACATATTTTGTAAGTCTATTGCTCAGAAAGGTGTCTCTTATTTTCCACATCTCTCTCTCTCTTCCCCTCTTCGTCTAAATTGCTTAGCAGCTTGGAGGGTTCTGTCAGAAATTTCATTAAATCTTCAATATTTGCATGTACAGGTAGAAGTAATTAATTTTAGAAGAATTATTAAAAAATTGGGGTTTTTTTGTCCTTTCTAATGTTGATATATAAATTAATAGTAATTAATTATGATCTGTGTCCAAATTACATTGAAAAATTTTAACTCCGGTAATGCATCTAACTCAGGCACTTAAGGAACATGCTAAGGATAAAGGATCTCATGTTCTCTTGTGAGAGATCAGAAACAGAAAAAAATACCCCTGTCCCTTATATCTTTTTATGCATCAGTTAACATGAAATTAACAGGGGTCAAGATCCACTTCTATGGACTTGAAAATTGTATTGGAAGGAGGAGAGTAAGGTGAGGTCTTCCTGTCTTACATCTGGGATTCATCAATGATCTGGAACATCATTCTCAAGGAAACACCTGACTTTCTGAAAAAAATGCTTTTAAGGGTGTCAAAGAACTGGGGTGATTTGCTCTTCTTTCTTCTATACTGCAGTGCTGGCAAGGGGCTCCACTCCAGGTAAATGAAACATTTCACCTGACCTCAACCTCAACTCAGCTCATTTCCAGGTCTAGCTAAAAACAGATGAAAAGAAAAAGGATGCCAAATTCCCTTCTCTTTCCAAACTGGTAAACTTTATTATTGTTTTTTCCTTCTTTATTTTTTAGCCTTGGCAAAGAAACATATTTTATTTCAGAATGTGAGAGGGAGCCCAAAACCCTAGTTAATTGCACTGTTTTGGGGACTGTATGCAACTTAATGGTCCAAGCTTGACAGGCTAGAACACTTGATTATCATATATTTCTTTCTTTCTCCAAAATTCATGGTCTGCATGCGTCACTTTTAGCTGACAATCTGCTCTGAGTTCCAATCTAACAAGAAGATATTTCTTTCTTCAGTTCTGTGGTTCCAACCTTGTGATGTGCCAAAGCTGTGACACTATCTTGTCTGATCTAACTTTGTAAGGGTAGTGCCACTAATTTGCCATGGCAAGACAGTGCTACAAAACAAAAAGTGTTGTTTACAAATTTATCACAGAAATCTCAGCTCTGATAATATGGTTTTGGCCTGCTAAATTTGAGTATGCCCTTTGAAGCTTACATTGAATTTTCTGTCTCAAAGTGAAAAAAAACCCCAAAAATGCAAAGAAAGACATAAGCAACTGCACATTTCCTAGTATTTTGCAGGAATTTCTGATCTGTTTTAGACTAAACTCCTTGCTGAACATGGTTTCTCTGATTTCTAAAGACACTTTGTATTGGCACTGAGATGCAATTACTCTGCCTGTACTTACCTAATTCATATATCACTTCACAACTGCAGATGCATAAACAAAATTATATTCTTAGGTAAGTTGATTTGCAACCCAAGCTGCAGACCAAATTAACTACAGAGAGGCATATAAATAAATTCTGAAAAAACCCTCAATTTTCTATTTCAATGGAGAAGTAGATTTACTTTTCATTCATAAGTTCTAACAGTAGAGACAACCATCCCCCTGGGTGACAGAATTTCATGTGAGGAGCAAAAATGGTTTAAAAACAAGCACAGTTTTCTCACAAGAATACCCTGAAATCTTACAGTGTTCATGACAGTGTTCCTGTTCAGCTACCTTAAAATATGAAGCTTGACCTGGTGCTTTGAAACACCTCTCACAAATGAGACATGAAGATGTGGTACTGGGACTAAAAGCTAAATTAAGTGGTGGTGGTGGTCCATTAGTTAGCAGTTTCTCCACTAAATGTATATTTATGATTCAGAATGAAGTACTGTGTTTTAGATGAAAAGTAAAACAGAGGTCCCTGACCATTTTGTTTCATTAAACATCCAATGACACTTTTAACCAAAGCAGAGGATGTTAAGTTCAATGTTCTTACAAAATTCCTATCTGGATAATTACATCCTGCTCTGCTAAACTTCCCCCTAGAGAAAATTTAACTACGATTTGATGTCTCTCTGGCACAGAGTAGGCAGGTGTCTGTAACACAAAAGTTACCAGCACAACTGACATAAATTGATGTTCCTCTGTGGCAGGGAGAGAGAGAATAGAAGAATTACTTTCTCCTTACCAGAAATGGACATTCCATTTTAGGCACTGGGCACATCCACATTATGCTGCTGATAACAAAGTGCTAAATTTTTTTTTTATATTTGCCCAGAACTTATTTTAAGGAGTAGGAACTGAATTCATAGCTCACAGCCCTTTTGGCAATCAACTAGATTCTTTACTAGGTTTTATTAATGTTATAAGTAGGGATGTATCTTAAGTGAAGGAGAGTCCACAACCTCTCTGGGCAACCTGTGCCAGTGTTTGACTTCTCTTACAATAAAAACTCCGTTTTTCTTCTGTTTAAACAGAAGTCCCTGTGCTTTGACTTGTATTTATTACTTCCTGTGCTTCCACTGGGCACCACTGGTCCTGTCTCCAGTTTCTTTACTCTCCCATCAGGTATTTATACACATCGATAGTCATTCCCTGAACTGACATTCATTCACTTCTTCAGGCTGAGAGGTCCCAGCTCTTTCAGCCTCCCCGTTTACGTCAGATGCTCCAAGCCCTTAACTAAGTTGTGGAGATTTGCTGGATTTGTTCCAGCACATCCATGTCTCTCTCACACTGCGGCGCCCAGATCTCGACCCAGAGCTCCAGGTGGGTGTCCCTTGGCTCCGTAAAGGCTGACAAAAGCCTTTTGAATTTACTTTCTTGTACTTCTTTCAACTGGACAGATGACCATCCCCTGTGTCCTAAATGCTTCTGCATCTAGTGACAAAAGGCAAATAGTAGTTTTTTGGAGGAAAAGGATAAACTCAAGGAACAGATAGGCATATTCTCTGGACCTCATATGTCTTGCTAGATCCTCTTCCATATGACTGTCATTCTTTACCAGTTCTTAGCAATAGCTTAGCCTTTTAAAGTTTTAATTAAACTGTCTCACCAATGGACAGTTAATGATTTAAAAGGAAACAATCACCAATGTCGTGTCCCTACGTTATACAGTACACATTTTAATGGTTTGTACTGAATCAGTTGCTTATCAAGACCTTGAATATCTCAACAATCGTACAACATTTTCTCAAAATAACAGAGCATGATACAATGTGGTTAAAGGAGAGTGACAGCAAGAGCTGTGGCTTGAATGTAAATGCTGTGTTATACCATGGCAAAAAAATGTTCCACAAATCTAATGAGTCAGACATAGCCTTGAGTCTGGATGATATTCAGCATAATGACACGGCTCAAAAGTAATTGCCAAACAGTCCCTCATCACTCACAGAGCCTACTCAGTCATCTAGACCCTGTACAAGCAAAACTCCCAGTAACTTCAACAATTTAATGCCTTAGAAATGAACCCAAGATTATTCAGGAGAAAAAAAGAAGTGAAAGTCAAACAGAAAAACAATCACTTTAGAATGTATACAGCTTCCATCATCATAATATCTGTGCACTTCACAATTTTTTTCCCAAAATGCTATTAAGCATTCATAAAGTAGTGATTTTATGAATGGGTATCTGATGCATCCAAGGTCATGCAAGAGATGTGGCAAAGAGCAATACAACAATCCACCCTGGGAGACAAACCTTGTCCTAAGATAGAGGGAATTCCAGTAGTTCTCTAATAATGGCTAGGATCTACTAATAGGTAATTTTATGCATCAAATTTTATCATTAAAATGCATCCATTAAAGTCTGAATCAATATTGATATTCAGACTGATTTCCTTATTGTTATTGACAGTAAACTCCATCCTGAGATAAAAACTTTCCTAATAGCCAACTAAAATATGCCCTACTGCAGTATTAGATCACGTGTGATTCTTTTCTTTTCCAGTTAATTATAATAATTGATTCTATTGATCTCACGCTTTTTCTGAAAATGCTTGTTCATGAATAACTCAGGCATGAATAGTCAGAACAACCCTTCTAACCCAAAGATTATCTGCAGGAGATGACCAAGGATAAAAAATAGATATATGAATTTAGTGAATAACAAGATGACTCAGGCACCTTCCACTGGCAAAGTACCAGGGCCTGTTCTCCAGCTGATGTTGTGGGTTAGCTCCAGGCAGCAGCCAAGCCCCACACAACCACCTGATCACTCCCTGCCTCCTGCAGTGGGACAGGGAAAAGCAGGGCTAAGACAGCACCCATGGGTCAAAATGAAAGTAGTTTAAAAAGGAAGAAGGGAAGTTCTGGGAAGGGAAGGGAAGTTCTGGGAAGAGGAGAGGAGAGGAGAGGAGAGGAGAGAAGAGAAGAGGAGAGAAGAGAAGAGAAGAGAAGAGAAGAGAAGAGAAGAGAAGAGAAGAGAAGAGAAGATTTTATATGTAATGGGATATCCTTTTGGTCAGTTTGAGTCAACTCAAACTGGTTGTCTGCCTCCTCCCCCCTCTCCCCAGCTTCTTGTGTGCCCCTAACACACTTGCTGGGGCAGAGCAGATTTGGAAAAAAAGAAAGACTTGACACTATGCAAGTGCTGCTCCACCATATTCCAGTGCATTATAAGCACTTAGTTACAAAATCAAAGCACCACATGGAAGAAAATAATGTCCATCACAACCATGCCCAGTACACTATGGGATCTCATCCGAGTCTATAAATTGTCCTAAGATTTAAACAAGGATGGAAACATCCATAAATCTACTGGAAACAGGCAGTCAGCAGACCTGTGTCAACTCTTGGTAATGTTTCTGGGTTCGTGGTTTTCTTTTGGTTTTGATTTGGTTTAGTTTTTTGGTTTTGTTTAGGTTTTGTTTTTGTTTTTGTTTTTTTTTTATGGAGATACCTTTATTTGCTCATATCTTTATTTCCTTTTAAATTAAGAGTGAATGGCATTAATTATTTAGCATTTCTCTTTTGTAATTTTAAATTATAGGGAGAGGAAGTTAGATTTTCTATTTTAACAAAATATAATAATATTTCACTACAAATTGGTAGGATTTAATTTGCCCTCTTCCTGCTATAAATGTTTCTAAATCTTAGCACTGGCTTTTATCTTAAATTCTAAGCTTTATGACTTCAGGCTATTGCTTAAAAAGAACTTTATTACAGGATGGTCACATCCCTTACTTTGTAAACAAATTGACTTTCTTTCTTGTTTCTATTTTGTTTGTCTGAGTAATTGTCTGTTACTTTCTTGCAACAGTTCTCCTCATTGCAAGGCCTTGTTGCACTTTTTAAAATAAAACTGGTCGACTGACCTTTTTGTCTATGACCACATCCTTATTTCCTTTTAAATTAAGAGTGAACCCTTACATAGGAAAGAGTAATCAAGCAACAGAGTTTTATTTATTAGCATTGATTCTATGAATCACCTGGTGCAGCAAACAAACTGTATGGGCAATACCATAATTTAACAATTCTCTTGAATCTCAGAGTCTGTATTCTGACCCTTGCCAGTGGTACAAGGAAAACAAACAAAACAATGAGCAGCAATCACTTTTCTTCACCCTTTTGGTCCTTTATGGCTCACCACACAGTAATGTAATTTACCACAAGCAGGGAAATCCTCAGGGGACACTTTAGAGAATTGTAACTGGCCTAGGCTTTCATGGGGTATTTTAAGGGTACTCTTTTAGGGAGAAAAATCCCTACAGTATTATCTTCTTTCCCCCTTCTTCTCTGCCTTCTAAAGCAATTGTTGGCAAAGCAATTGTAAAGCAAAGGTTGGCACCAAAGCCACAACAATTAGCCTCAATTTGTAGACTGTGCGGCAAATGGTAAAAGGCACTGTAAATCTGGTCTTAGGACCAATGCAGTTTAAGATTGCCTCAATTACTCATCTGCTTCTTCCCAAGCTTTGTATGCTAGGCCAGCTTCCACAGAATTAGAAGCTGGTCTCTTTAAATGTCTCCTTACTCAGTGGAGAAAGATTAAACTCTTTCAGAGATGTTCAAAAAAAGGATAAGGCTCTGATAAGGTGCATCTTGGAAAAACCAGAAGTACATAAATAAGTACATAAAGTACAGAGCAAAATAAAAATATTTCTAAAACATGATACTAAGACTACAAAAATATTTCTTTATCAGTCAGACTGATTGGATATAAAAGAAATCTATTTCATTTAAGTGTGAAACTGTACTGTCAGGAAAAACTGAACCAAATAGTATTACTAGAAGTGAAAAATGATTTCCAGTGCCTATAGCTCTGTGTATCACTGAAGAGATGCTGGGACCATACAAATGGACCAGCTGACATTTGTGGTAGGAATGGAAAGAAGCCTGGAGAGCTTCAGAAAAGCTTTTATTCTTAAATGGTAACATTGAAAAGCTGCATTATGGTGGGATGTTTTTTGTCCTTTGACAGTGAGGATGGCAATATTTTGGATATCCATTTGCTCTCCTCGTTTTGGCAAGTTGTATATGAGTTCTTGGTGGCGAGACATATTCAGAATACTTGATTTCATGCTGGATCCTGTCAGGTTGGCTTGACTAAAACCAGGCATTTCAGTACTCCCTTTGGAAAGCAGCACTTCAAGAGAAGTCTTCTAGGTGCTTCCTGTGCAAAAGAGATACTCTAGATAAAGGGGTAAGAATAGTAGGAATAGTTTTTTAATACCTGGCAATGCCAGTGATGAGAGTAACTACAACTGAATATCATTAACACAGGAGTAGGAAACACAACCTAAATCTGAATCAGAGCCAAATATAAATCACTGAAGATAGGGAGATTAAAACTGGCAACAGATATGATTTGGGTAAGTGAAAGTGCCAATGCTATATAAAGACATGGGCCTGCTAGAAAGAGCTAGAAAGTGCATCAGAACCGGTGAATTTTTTTATCTGTAGACCAGAGTTGGTAGCAGGCCCATTGATTCTGTAAAAGCAACATTATAAAGACAAAAAAATGAGTGCCATGTCTAGGTGCCCTTTACCTTGAAAACTGAAGATTAGAAAACTGATCAGAAAAAAATAGTATTGAAGAAAATGAATTTTTTTTTGCTTCTGCTGAATGTCAGTGGTATAGTCAGTACCTAGAGGTTGCACTAACACAATTGAAAAGAGTCTAAACATTTACACAGCCCTTTGGACAAGGTTTTACTTTTGCCACAACTGTAGCGACCACTAATATTTTCAAAAGTCCACTTGAAACCAAAACTTGTTGAATTTCTTCTTCATCTGTGCAATTTTGAGAAGGACAAAATTGGCAGAAAGATTTGAAGGGTGAGAAACTTTTCCCCATATCATTTATCTATCAGTGGAGAGGAACTATGACAACTGCTGAGGAGAAAAGTAAGCCTTGACATAATATAACTTTTTTTTTTAAAAATATAACATCAAAAAGTTTTTTGCAAGATTCTTTTTTTTCCCTTTCATATGAGAGATTTTTGAAATGAGGAGAGTTGGCTATGAAGAGTTGATTGGTCATGAAAGAGAAGAAAACAAATAATTTTAAAATCAAGAATCTGAAGACTAGAAAAATATTAATGACATTGGTAATATGGAAAAGAACAGTAAGAGGAAAGTGCAAAAGAGCTGCATTTGGGAGGGAAGATCTCCTTGTACCTATCTATTCTGGAGTTGGAGGGAAGCTCTGGAAAAAATGCTAAGCTGGAGCCAAGCTTGTATCATTGCAGCGTGATATGAGGATTGGAGAGAACAAACATAAACTCTAAGATGTTCAAATTTGACATAAATAAGAACTTTTTCATGTTTTCTGCCTTTCTTTCCTTTTTAAATCACTGTCTTGCAGTGGGGCAGGTTGCCCAGAGAGGCTGTACAGAGTTTGCCCTTGTGGGTTTCCAGTATAAAGCCCAGAACAATCTGTTCTGACCTAAGATTTGATCTCCAGAATGTCTCTTCCAAGCCTAATTGTCCTGTGATTCCTTGATTTTGTGACTGCAGTATACCTTAGTGCAGAAGAATAAATGCTGGCTTTTATACTTTTACTTCCTTATTTGAGAGCAAGTATTGAATTAATGCAAAGTCGGTTCTTTATACATCCGTGCAAATATGTTCTTAGCTGAGATACAGAAAGCAGGAAATTTTCTGAGAAGTTTTGCTAATCAAAGGCAATTTTGTGTAGGTTTCCTTTACAGGAAACTGTCCAAACTGAGGTGATGGAAGAGACTGCTCAGGTAGTTTAACTCCCCCTGACCTGCTTGAAACTGACAAAACATTGGATAACAGTGTTTTGATCCCACTGGACTTGCTGGTGTTAAATCAGGCAAATCCTCTGCCATGCTCAGCATGCCACGATAAACACAGTAAATGAGAGGAAAATGTAATGAGGGATTGTTTGGCAAAGCTTAGCATAGATGTTACATCATCATTACACTCACTGTATTCTAAAATCATAGTTGTCTCTCTCCAAGAGCTGCACTATCTTCTGCATTAGATAAGGAAAAATATAGACTATTTTGAAACAGCCTTCAGGTTTGTGGCCTGGATAATTTTCACTTCTCTTTCTGCAGTTAATGGAGGTAACTGGAGTAAGAGGAATTCTGTTGGATAGTTTTTCATTCTGAAAATATTGGGTGCGTGTTAACTGTGATACTTGGCCAAAAATAAGGACAGGGAGGGCATCAGAAAAGTACTAAGAGAAAGCTTAACAGTGGAGGAAAATAAACAGTGAGTAAGGAAAAAGGAGAGAGGGGGGAAAGGAGGTCCCAAGGATCTTGTGCAACACAAGGAAATAGGGACAATGAGCTAAAAAGAGAGAGAAGATACACAGTGAGCAACAGGGTTATATGATCCCAAATAAATAATAAATTACAAAATCCCAAACAGATTCACAGACCTTCCACTGTCACGCCTGTGCAGAAAGTGAACATGGCAGCAGGTATTTCTGTATTTCTGCTCGATGTAATTACTGCTGTAAGCCTAGAGCAGTGTTATACAAAAGAGAGAAGTTAAAATTGCTCAGGCTGGCATTTTAGGCAACTTTCTTTAAGACACATTTCTATGCAGTGCCACTAACCTGAGGGCAAGCTAAGTAATGCCAGACCAAAGCTTGCTTGTGATTCACTGCTGACTTAAATCTGGTAAAGTAGCATGCCAAAGGCAGTCTAAAATATGGCCAGCCACAAACATGGGTTAAATTAATACGGTTCAGCTAAAATGTAGTGCGTGAAATAAGAGCCAGTCTAGTCAGTGAAAATATAAACTTTTATGACTTCAACTTACTGAACCTGACTATAACTGAAGTGAGAAATCTCTGAGATATTTTTAAAGCCCTGAGAAAAGTTACATGAGCATGATGCTTAGGCTTTAGCTGTATTCTTCCTGCCATCACTTTTAAAATGCAGCTACTGTAACTTTTAACTATTGCTGCCTGACTGACTATGAAGAAACTGGGAGAGGCATCCCTCCTCCTCCCCGGGCATCATTTACATTCACACGTTGAGCATGGCCAGCACAGTGGGAGTGTGTCAGATCCCACAGAACAGACATATTCCTTGTGCTGCAAGGTGCCACATGCAGCACTGACCAACTGGTGTGACGTGAAGCATGACTGCATGATTGCAGCATGACTGCAAATACACCTCTGGTGTCTGCAAGCTTGGCTGGAACACACCACCATCATGGAGAGGTTTCAAGTAAGGACAGACGCAAAGTTAGTTTTGGGAAAGTGTCTCTCCTTCTGACACCCTCCAGAAAAACCTTTTAGGGAGATGTCCACGATCTCCACAAGCACAGTGATGATTTTTGGTTTCCCAACAGCTTTCCTGGGTTGTTCAAGCTGCAAATCCTACTTCTAGGGCAGCAGGAAACCACTGCTGAAATTCAAAATAAATTCCAACATTAAGAAACAAAGTGGGCAGAGGTCTGAAAAATAGCTGGTGTTTATTCCTCTAGGGAGAGCAAAAGGGATGAGAGGCTTTAAATCCACAATTATTAATGGAGTGATTATGTAATGGTGTGTGCATGGGTGTTATGGAAGGCAGAGCTACAATTTCACATAAAGGTTGAACTTCAGAACCCAGGGGAAAGCAGCAGACTATGAGAAAGGAGGGACTGAAATGAAAACCAGTTGTTCCATGAACTCCAATTTTACAGTGCTCCAAAACTCACTGAGCTATACCAACTGGCATATCATCAAAACTGGGAATAACATAAAACTGCCCACCCTTGAAGCATGACATGAGGAAATTTTGCAATTATGCAATACTGAATATATTCCAAGAAAACAAAGTGCCAGGCAGCTTATCTCCACCTACTTCCCATCCTCAGAATATAAATGGAAAAAGGAACATCAGCAAAACCTGTGGTTGGATCCTTTGTCGCTGAAGGCTTTTTAAGCAACTGAAGATTAATCATCCTTTTAATCAGAAGAAGATTGAGGACTAAGGACTTATCACCAAACAACTTACTTGGGTAAATTACTCAAAGCACCTAATTAAATTGATATACTCTCTTACCAGGATGTAAACTTTAAAGTCTGAAACCCTGTAAACAGTACAAAGGTGCTTACCCATTATCCATGATTCATTTCTCTGTTGGTGGAATGGATAACAATAACTTTCTGAGAGCACCATAAAAATTAATTTAAAGAGTGTAGTAGCCACATAAAGACCCTTTTCTTTCTCTCTTTACATCATAAATTGCCAGATAAGGCACAGGGATTTTTATTAGATATGAAATGATAAACTAACAACAATACTTACAGCTTTGTACATCATCTAAAAAACATGCCTTGAGCTGTTTGAAGCTTTGTTATACCATTATTATTGCTGAAAAATAATTGCATCTGCTCCAAAGTTTGCTCAGTTCTATAAAAAAAAAATAGTAGAACATGATTAAGAACAAGATCTGAGTTCATGTCATGTTACTTTATTCTATTCCCTGAGCTGTCTTTTTAGGAAGCCTAATCATGATGGTTTTCTTTGCTGCTAATGGATAGCAACTGGTTCCAGATCAATCTTGTTCACTACAGAACAGAACTTAGGATCCTCAGTCAGGACTTTCAGTGAGCAAGTAAATTTGGGTGAGATCCTTTATAGATGTCTTAAATAGGGAATTTTAGGTCAGATTATGAAATTAATACTTCTTCCCATCTTTCTTTGAGAAGGGGTCAAACCTCTGCTCCTGAAACAGATGTCTGATCAGAACATAATCAATAATAATCTTCCTTTGAACCTGACCATAAATATGCTAAAATACTGTAATGAGAACAAGTACATGAGCAGCCTTGTCTGGTGGAAGGTGCCCGTGACTATGGCACAGGGGGATTGGAATTAGATGGTCTTTGAGGTCCCTTCCAACCCAAAACATTCTGTGATTCTATAAGCATTTTGTAGCAGTGTGATGTCACAGACAGATACAAAATGTAAACATTTTACATAACTATTTAAGTAGAAATAGTCAAGGCAAAGGAAGATGAATGTAGCTGCTGGCAGGAGTCATTCAAACAGTGAAAATTTGCTAGACAAAGGAGAAGGAAAGCTCAAATAATAGCAAACAGATAATCCTACTGACTACAGGGAAGATGACTGGCAAAACCAAAAACCAAGATAAGCAGTCAGGAGCAGATAAGGCAGATGAGACTGCTCCTTTTGGGAGGGGGGCAATAGCAGCAATGTCACAGGGTGAAAGAAGATAAGTCTGATTCAATTCTGACTTCTCTAATCGAGTGGTGCTGAAGTCTGATCTCGGTACCGCACCCGTCAGAGGCTGTAGCTGTGGCTGCTACCTGTACAGCTGTGGTGGGGTGCACTCACCTCTGATTTAGGATATGGGAACCAAAGGCTAATAGCTCTGCATGGTGCTAGTGATTAACAGTGTGCAAGGATTAACCATTAGCATCTGAGCTCTTAGGGAATAAATTCATTCCGCAAAGATTTGATTTACACTGGACTGATACAGCAGTCTTCCAAGCACTCCCAACTTAGCCAACTCTAATTCCCTAATGGATATATATTTATATACAGACATTGCCACACTTGTTTTTCCAGAATTTCCCTACATTATCTCTACTTCTAGCAAATAGCAGGGAATTTCCCAAGGGGAAGTCTTGCTGTACTTCCTGTATGCCAGCATATAATCCAAACAAAACTGTCAGGGCTCTGTCACTTTTTGCTGTCACCCTGTGTAGCCAAAGATATGATAACATTTTTTTTTTTTAAATATCTCTCTCATACTGATGGTGTTATACAAATAATAAATATCAACAGCTATTTATAGTTCTAATTTATGCTTATCCAGACAGACATAAATGGAAGAAAGACAACTGTGACCAGACAAGCAGAGCTGAACTGTATGAATTTCAGACAGTGAATAAAAAGTCTTGTGCTTATAACTAACATATTTGATTTTGTTTTTCATTTATTTGCTTTCACATTTGAAAGAATAAAGAAAGGAAAAAAAGAAACATAATGGACTAAATTAAATAACAACAACAACAAAAAGGAGTATCTACTCTAGCAATGAAAACTTACTGAAGGTAATTTTTTTGAAAAATATCCCATTGAAAAAAAGAAAAAAAAATTCCTGGCTGTGATATATCCTGGGCTAATTATAGATCCCCTACTGGAAATCACACATAGTCAATAGCTTTTTACAACTGGATTGGAAAATGTATTGGACAAAATATTCCAGGAAAAATTTGTCTTGGGAGAATGATTTAGTAGGTTTATTCCATTCTTAGCTTGTAAAATACCTAGAAACTAAGCTAGAAACTAAGAACCACATTACTGCTTGCTTACTCCTCTCCCAGCCTCGGCTGGGGAGGATGATTGGAAAGGAAAGAAAAACCTTGTGGATGGAGAGAACAACAGCTTATTAGTTGAAATAAAATAAAATGAAAAGAAAAGAAAAGAAAAGAAAAGAAAAGAAAAGAAAAGAAAAGAAAAGAAAAGAAAAGAAAAGAAAAGAAAAGAAAAGAAAAGAAAAGAAAAGAAAAGAAAAGAAAAGAAAAGAAAAGAAAAGAAAAGAAAAGAAAAGAAAAGAAAAGAAAAGAAAAGAAAAGAAAAGAAAAAATTATACTATAATAAAAATGGTGATTATAAGAATAATAATAATCTTCATCATCATCATTGTAATGAAAAGGAGCGAGACAGATAAAACCCAAGGGAAGCAAGTGATGCTCAGTACAATTTCTCCCCACACACTGACCAATGCCCAGCCCATCCCTGAGCAGTGACTGGCAGCTCCCAGCCAACTCCCCCCAGTTTATGCACCAGGCATGACGTTCCTTGGTATGGAATATCCCTTTGGCCAGTTTGGGGCAGCTGTCCTGGCCGTGCTCCCTCACAGGCTCTTGTGAACCTCACTGGCAGAGCATGGGAAACTGAAACACCCTCGGCATTGGCTGAGCACTATTCAGCAAAATCTACATCAATGTGTTGTCAATATTATTCTCATACTAAATCCCAAAAGTACAGCTCTATAACAGCTACTGAGAAGAAAATTAACAGTATCCCAGCTGAAACCAGGACAATAATGGATTGACACAAAACTTGGTGACTTCATTCTTATATCTTTAATTCTTTATAGTTTATTTTTGAGTTTTGCTGGTTTTACGAGTGTAATTTTTAGCTACAGAGACGGATTCTGATGTTGTTTTATCATTACACAAACCTATTACTACGTTAAACTAACTTGAAACAAGGGAGAAAGTGCTATGCATACTTTATGATTTGTTGCTCTCACCTGGGAAAGGGAAAGAGCAATATTTATGAGGGAGGAAGAAGACACATGGGCCTGTTGACAAGTATTTTTCTGCACAGAGGCAAATTGCTATGCTTGTAAGTTGACTCATGGTCATTGTTTTGATAGATTGTAAATACAGCTTTTTCCATTTCTGCATGTTTTTTTTTGTTTGTTTTAGTACGTAAAATGTGATGATATTGTAGGAAAAGTAGAGCCTGAAGAAGCTGAAAAAAAAGCTGAAAAGTAGAGCCTGAAGAAGCCAATGAAAGAGTCAAGAGACCTCTCAAAGTGTGTTTACTTTGGCATAGGAACGACAAAATTAAGTGTAACAACTTCTGACTCCAATCATAATACACCGGTACCTGTCCAGACCATTGACTTATTTCATTCAGAAAATGGAATCTGCAGCAAATTCATATTGTTCTGTCTGTGACCTTGCACTCTGTTAGAGCTAATTGTCACTATGAGGCTGAAAATCCAAGCTCAAAGATCCAACTCATGTCTTGACTGCAGGATAGCTGGCAAAAGACGATATGAGTACAGAAGACCTGGAAAAAAGAGGGATGGATTGTTTTTCTGGAGCTTTTTCAGGGTAGCCCTCAAGAGAAGCTGCATTAATTTCAATAGAGGAAAAGCAAAGACTGACCTAATTTCATTTAGGGCTAGTTTAGATAGAATGGAAAATGATGTAAGGTGCAGAAAATGTCCAATGGAACTATGGTGAAAACTGATCTGTTTTTCAAGTTTTAATGGAAGAAAATAATTTTGTTTACATCAAATGATATTAAGAAGGAAAACCTGTTAAACCAAGCAAAATCTTTGCTGGGTTAGGAGGTAGTTTCACTCTTCTATACACACCTTTTTTTCTTCAATTTTTTTCATAAATGAACACCAAAAATCAAAACTGATCCCATCTTTGTTGCAATCTTCCAGGATACAAGGGAAATACATGGACTGTGTTACTAAGACGGAGACAAGGTTTAGCTTTTAAAAAACAACTTGTAAATTACCTGCAACAAGTCCAATGTCATAAAATACTTTGAATAACTTTTCCCATGCCTGAAAATATATCACAAAATTAAAATTTCTGAGCTTCAATGACAGACTTTCCTCTGCTTGCTTGAAAAGAGAAACAACTAAAATACCTATGTATTTGCACTAATGAAAGATGATGGTAAAGCAATAGGCCAGTTTATCATTTGTTATTTTTTTACATAATGACTGTAGATTCCCTGCTCACCAAAAAAAACCCCAGTCTGTTTATTTTTTTAATGATGAGCTGCTACCCAAAAGAAACAAAGTGGCATTCTGTTGACACCATATGGTGGCTGAAAAATGGATTCCATAGTATTCTATTTGTTAGAATGTCTTCTGAGTTTTTGTATCCATAATTTATGTTGGGGCCTTCGCTGATTGCCAAAATATTCAAATGGCTTTCTCTTCACAGGGTAGCCTGCGTGGGGGGAAGAAGGTTTTCAAAACAGCAGGACCCGAACAATCTCCTACTGCTCAGAGGAGAAATCATTTCCAAGCTTCTGTCCTTCTGGCTGCTTTCATTGTAATAATAATTTACATCCTGTGCGAGGAAACTGTTTGCATTCAGAAGAAACCTAAAATAATAAATAAAAAGAAGGGGAAAAAAGCCCAACAGTTTATGTTCTTGCATGCTAATACAAGAATTTGTGAATATTAAGTATCAATTTAAAGTTGCATTGACTCCTAGGCTCTGACGTAAGTAGATAGCTTAGGCTTTCATATCTTAATGGAAAGCGATATGCAGAGGTTATTGAACAGTGCAGTTTCCAAATGATTGCCTCTGCAGCTGGCATAGAGAGATCCAGAATGGTTATGGATGAGCTAAAATAATTAAGACATATTTCTCCTGGTGTCTACTCGGTTATTACTCGGTTTTTAAGAGGCCATAATTTAGGCAAAGATTTAAGTATGACTGTGAATTACAAACAGATATTTCATATGGTCTTAATATGGTGTATGAGGCCACTTGCATTATGCATCAGGACATGTGTGTTGTAAGCAGCAGGGATCCTGGAACCACATTAAAAGACACATTAAAGTCCCTCCTTTCTCACCTCTCTTCTACTCCATCTATCACAGTTTAGTGCCTTCTGCTGTTTGACCACCTCTGCTTCCCTCTTGCCCCAGGGATGTTGGCAGGAGCACACAGGATGATGAATGGCACCTGAAAGTGGGGGAACTAAAACCAGCTGCAGCGGGGTTATTAGTGCTTAGCAGAATAGGATTATAGGAGAAGGAGCCCACGTGTTGTGGGGATCTTCTGAAGAATTAGATTACACCTATTTGACCCTGAGGTACTCTGGTCTCAGAAGAGTATTTATCCTCAGGAGTAAAATGGAGTTATATGGAGGTTTTATTTCATTCCTCTGACTTGGGAAGCATTCCTTCATTCTTGACCCTCTGGCCATCCTGAGCATACAGCTGAGATACTCCAGTTGATGTCTGAAAAAGTGATTTAGCCAGTAGCAAACTTGGATCCCATGAAACTGTAGTTTTTATAAAGAAATAGGATGGAAGCTGGATATTCTTCCAGAGCATCTGGCAAAATGCTGCTGACAGCTTTGCTTGTTCTGAAGACGTACTGGTTTAAAAAAATGTCTTCACTGTAATACAGATTTACTGGTGTGAATATGTATTTCTTGTATTAGTCTGTTTAACGACAGTGTCTTAGAAGTTCAGTCAATATTTAAATTTGACATATTCTCTTCCAAATCAAAAGAAAGAACATATTCTGCTATAGGAAATGAAAGTAGAAAACCTGTGACCAAATTAAATTAAATTTTTAGAGAAGCATATATGTGGAGGAAATCTTGAAATACTAAAAGTAATCGTATTTAATCTGGGGAGAAAAAAGGAGAAATTTCATTCAGAATTGTTTCTACATATGTATTACAAATAGCTTCTGGAAAAAAAGAAAGGATGGGTCAAAAGTTCTAGCAACAGCAACAAGAGATCTAAATTGCAAATTACTTTGCAACTTACTTAAGACAGCTCTCTAGAAAGATTTATCCTGCCCTACAGAACAATACTCCAGATAACCAGAATTTAGGATAAATAGATAAATTTCACTCATGTGAGCATCTCAGTTCAAGTTATATATGCTAAGAAAAAGATTGAGTCCCCAGCATTCACCTGGACTAGTGACATTACTAAATTAATTTCCTTTATTTAAGGTTCCATTTACCTTTCAGACATATTGTCTTTTATTTCACAATTACTAGTCTTTATGTCTATTTTTGTATATAACGGCAGTTGAGATTAAGCCAAGTAGACTCTCAGTGTGAAGACAGAATCATTACTGGAAAAAAGGGTGAGAAGACAGTCTGAAACTGGTTTTATCCCAAGAGTGATGCTTGTGAAAATCTACCACAGAAACCTCCAGAAACATTAAGATTAAGCTTCAGAATAATTTAGCTGATCACAGTGTTGGTGTTTAGATGTAATCTCTTTGTCTAAAGTTCCAGTGCAGTTGCTGGGGTTCTCAGGGAGGTTTCTGTTACCTAAGATGGGTCCCAGCTGCTGGTTGGGCTCTGAGGGTTTGAGACATCTACAATGGAATTACAGTATGGCATGGAACCTAGGAGAGCTCTTTATTTTTCTGAAGCAACAACTGGAGGTTAGAGAAAATCTGAGCACGGGATCCCATTCCAGAGAAGTAATGTCAGTGGAGGCTAAAGAGCTGTTATCACTGCTTTAGAGCAGAGACACAAACTTTACCAGCTGGACAGCGCTCTGGGATCCATGGACTGCACTGATGAGCTCTCTCTTTAGTCAAATGGGAGTTGGGACACGCAATGCATGGGAGAAACTTAGGTCTAGTTCAGCTGCCTAAAAATAGTTGTTTACTGCCATTTGAGATCCAGGTTCCTATAGAATGTGGTAGTATCGATGGCAGTGTATAATGTCTGAAATAGCACTAGGTGCCTCTGTTTACATAGTCAGTTTGAGTTTATGTAGTCCAATATGAGAGTTTACATGTAAACATTTACTGTTTGGATTTTGAAGCTGAATCCCTACCACCCCCATGACTGCAGATGTCCTTTCAGCATAGAAGTTTTAACAGTTCTAACACTTTTTTTTCCCCCCTGGTGTGGACATTTTCTGTCTTTTCCAGTCTTCAGGACGGTAGCTGTTTACAGATATTTACCCTGTCAACAAATATTCAAAAGAGCATAGTTTGGTGCAGGTAATTGCAATTGTGTTTTACTCTCAACCTGTAGATAGATTCATTGCTGGAGAGAAGATTCAAGGCAAACAAAATGAGGTGATAAGTTTTATCACTAAGTTATTCTAAGTACTATTTGTGTCTCCTCAATCGAACTTTCAGAACTTTTCTCATATACAATATTGATGCTTTTGTTCCCTAGAAAAGCTGCAATAATTTGTTATTAAGGTGTCACGGTACTTCTAATTTCGTTTCTTCATTTTCTGTTCTCTTCTTTAATTCCTTTTGCATGCTGCACTGAGAATAGATGATGAGATGAGCTATAGCTCCCTTGCAAAACTTTCTTCTTGTATGCAGAGCTGTTTCATTGTTTTTCAGAGAAGGACCACGTACTCTAGCTCTAAGTCTCTTCCTTCTATCTCATTCTTAGCTTTCAAGGTTATGTGTTTGAGTATTTCAGTTGCAAGTATCAAAAGTGCTACTTGATTGAGACAGAATTTTCATCCCCTCTCTCCTCTTGAAAAAACCCACCATGATTTCAGGTATTAACAGATTAGAGAAATTTAAGTGTTCTTGATTAGGGATTACAGAGATGAGAATGGCAATATCCATGCAGCCTAACAATAGATTCTGATCTTGGTATATTGATAAGAGAAGACTTGTAGGACTGAATTTACAGTCTGCATATGAGAATGCTGGTACTATAATTTGGATTTAGCTTAAGACTGGAGTGATGCAGAGAGGAGATGTCTACTCCTAACTTCTGGGATTCCTACCAAGCTGTGAACACAGAAAGAGGACCAAGAAAAGACTGATATGTTCTTCATTAAAACATTGTTTCATGCTTGTAAGGTGCTTTGAAAGTGAAATATTGTGATTAGATGAACAGATATTATTGTGGGGAAAAACCTGTCTTTCTGGCTATAAAGCCTTCTGTCCATTTTGCTCAGGAAATTTCATAGGACCCACTCTCTTAGGTCTGCAGGTAAGTTCAACACCAGGCCCGGATTTCCCTGTCCTTTTTTCATCCGTATCTGTTAGCTGGGCTGAGCTAATCTCTGCCTCTCCAGGGCACCTCCACAAACAAGCGTGTGGGAAGCCAAGATGGGAGATAGACATACAGGCTTTGCCTCTAAATATGATTTCGACAGCACCTAGACCTGAGTATTTCCTGAGCTGAGCTATTAAACAGGGAACTCCAACCCATGACATCCATATTATTTTTCCTATCATGAAAGCTTTATATCAGCCTACAAAACTTGATTATGTCTATAGGCCATTATATCCATAACAGCACTGTGTCAGAAAATGGGAAAGGCCCACTAAGTGTTACATTTTACTCTTGGTAGCATATGACAACAAACAGGTTTTTTCAGGTCAAATGCACTGCTTAAAAGAAAAATCACGCAGAGGATTATGTGGGTATTCAAAACTAAATTCTGAGCAAAACTAAAGAGGATGTCTGTTGTCAGGAGGGTCACTGATAAAGCTGCAATATAATTAAAATTCTGGGATTTTTAATTATTTTTTTTTCAAAGGACTTGATTCTGCATTTCACAACATGATTTTAATGCCAAGGTACTTGTCTTTAATCCAGTGAAGATGCATTGATGTAATGAAGAATTATTTCCAATATTATTAATTTCTTTTATCTATTAATTTTTTATTATCTGGGGAGATTAGGACACAAAATGATAATTAATTTATAATGACGTTGATCCAGTATACAAAGATATGCCTTCAATATAGGTTGTAATGTATTTTGAAAATAATCAGTTTATTAACCATTATTAAGAACTCTGATTTTTATGTTAAAAAGACCACTACCTGTGAAATCCTGCCCCCCGACAGCAAAATTGTCATCTGTTTGAGCAGAAGCACACTTTGCTGTCACTATCTTGACTTCAAAATAGTTATTTTTCATTACTCAAACAGAGGGAATATCTCAAGCCATAAAAGACTTTCAATAAACCCTTTACCTATAGGGAATACAAGTTAAGGCCACATTCTCCTTTTCTAGGAAGATAAGAAATCATGCATACTTCAAGGACATCTGAAGCTGACCTAAAATGTTGTGTTTAGACTCCACTTCAGAGAAATGCTGGAAACAGGAGGACGCAGCGTGGTCTTCTCCAGTCTGGAGTGATGCTACAGACCTTGCACCAAAGCCAGCAGTGATGAGCAGAGCTTTCACTGGTCTCTACATCTTTCAGGCCAGTTTGAGTGCTGCAAATGCTGCATGCAGTGCAAGAGAAGATGTTTGTGAAACCTTTCTAGACAAACGTTTCCATTTTAAGAAGTTAATTTGTTGGATGAATTTCAGATACACATCCAAGCTTTTAGGTAAGTACCCAAAGCACCAAACTCATCTGTCACTCTGGCAAAGCAATGATGGCTTTAAGTATAATCACTTATAATCAAGTATAAACACTCTCAGTGTTAGGAGCAGAATGCTGTACTTACAGGCATGACAGCGTGTTTAGTATGTTTTGCTTTCTAAGAAAAGGTAAATATTATTACCCATCTTTACATAGAGACCAGAAGAGTTCCAATGATTTGTTCATAGAAATGTAATTTTTTATTAATAATCACTAATGGATCTGTTAATGAACGAAATATATAAACTGAGTTCATTTGCTTTGAAAAGAGCAAGGATTACCTCTGTAATTTGGCACTTGATTTTCTTCACTTTTGTGAGAATTACCCTGTTCTTTTTAAACCCTAATATCACAGTCCTTCATTTTGTGAATGCAAAATCAATGTGTTCTGAAGACAGCACACCAAAAGCCAGGCTCATAAAAATTTAGGACTTTTATTCAGGTGCTTAACTGCAAAGTCTAAATACGCTAAATAATTTCCAGTAATCAACAGAGAAATATATGTATGGAGGCAATATTTCTCATCTGAGGTCTACTGTAAAAAAGGAGGCAGGAAGTGATGCAAAAACAAAGCGGAGATGGTTCATGTTGATCTTAGCAGCTTTCTGAATTTATGAGTGAAACAGGACTGGAAGAGGAGTGCCACTCCAAAAGATCTGGGCTTATTTGATCTCAGACTAGAGGATATATTCATCCTGTTTATGATCTGAACTATTTTATATCAGTAATTTATGTATTATTTGCAAAACTTCTATCTTCAGTCTCTCAGCCAAATAGTTGCACTTTGAGGGAGGAGAGTGGGGAAGAGAAAGGGTGTTGAATATAACCTTTGTTAATGATTTAGTTTATTGCCAATAATTTTGTGTTGATGCTGCCTTTTCCTTATCTAGTTTTCACACATTTCCTTCATTGATATGCCTGCATCATTTTCAGCTGTTCTCTTTTTATTTATTTTTTAAGAAGCTCTCCAAAGTCTGATTTCCTTAATCATGGTTGCTGTATTTACTGAAACCATGGGGGATAAAAGCCTTACGTTTTTTCATTTATTTGAATTCTTATTCCACTAATTTTTATGTTGTGCATTTGCAGGCTGTTTCTTTAGAACCTTTTCACATTAAGATTAACATTCATATTCTTTGTAGTTTTGTCAAGTACTCCATGCCTGACACTAATTATCAATGCTGTAGGAACGAATGGCAGCATCATATAAAGAAATTAAAGACAGAATTCTCCACAGAAAATAATACTCTTACATTTAATAAAAAAAAAAAAAAAAGGTATGTGGGTGAACATCCTTGGCTGGTTAAAATAAAACCCTTGAAGACAATAGCATCAAATGAGTTTACACTTGCTAAATACATGGCTTGAGGTTTCTTTATGCTGTATGCCAAGGATAGAGGGCATTGGGATGCTAAAGCAGAGTGATTCCCCCAGTGATTCCAAAATAAGGTGTGTTGGAGAAGAGACTCATGGTGTGAGACTGCAGCATCTTTCCAAATGGGAATCCCAGTTTCTGTTGCTGGGGGACTGTTAATGCCATTTTTCTAGGAAAAAAAAAAAAAAAAAAAAAAAAAAAGGAAAACCAGAAAAATCTACTGCTAATTTTAGACCTGTGATCCAAGGGGGAGATTTAAAACTGGTCACTCAGGCCTTAATTACATACAAGTTCCACAATTACTATGATTAGTACCACAGCAATACATGCCATGATTTTATTTTCAAAAGGAATGGATTTTCATTTTCTTACTGATTTGTTTCAAGCCAAATTTTTAGAACTACATAACACAGGCTGTCATCTGTGTTTCACTATCCTTTAAAGTCTGCTGGTCATGATGAATTTTTTTCTTCTTCATCATTCTGGTTTGAGAGAAGCATCAAGTATTTTAAAGAAAAAAAATAATTACTTAAAAGGATGCTAACTGCTACAAAGTATGAAAACACCATGAAACTTGGGAATAGAAATTCTCCTAAAAATAACTTGCAAATTTTAACCCTAATCATCAGACTGTTGATGATAGCCTGATGATAGCTATCATAGCCCAATGTTTTGATCAGTCTAATCAAAATATTTCCCCTGAATCAAAAATAAAAATAGTGACTGTACTTATTGAAATAGTTTTGTGAGTTGTCAGCTATTTTGACCATGTGATATTGAACAATAAAACTGGGGAATAAACCATAACCTATTAGATGGCCAAATCTTCATGTTAATGAGTAGCTTTAGAAGACTACTTCTTAATGATGTATTTAAGCTCCAGAATAAACAATTTTATTCCTTTTAATCACCATGCAATGCATGGCATTGATTGTCAGTAAAAAGATATGTCAGGCCTCAGGCCATCCTTGTATATCAGTTGCCATGAATTCTGCTGAAAACATCAGTCATGAAACATTAACTTCTTGAAACAAAAATAAAACTTCACAGGCATCACAGCAGATGTGTGAACAAAAGAAATCAACATCTGGATTTGTTAAGGTAAACCCATATGAATACACAGAGCATTGGCTCATTCTCTTTTTTCTTCTATTTTCTTATCATTCACCATCTTATCCTCAAAATTTTCATTCTTCTTCTCCATGTTCCTTTTGGGTGTGATCCTTAGCAATTCTACATGCTCCAAACTTTTCAGGTAAAAAGAGAAAAAGTATTTTTTACTGGAGGAAGTTCTGTAATTTCTGATCACCATAAAATGAGAGCTACCATAAATGAGTCATTCCCAAAGGAGATGGCAGAGAAACCCCTCCTTTGCTCGAGCCTCCAGTGAGACCCTGTTGGGTGCACACAGTGAATTTCTCATACCTGAAAGGTCCATCTTTCTCAGATTATCCACTGCAAGTTACAGGATTTTCCTTCAGATCCACAGGGAAAGTAAAGTCACCATTCTTTGCTAGAGACACTCCCCTGCTCAGACACAAGAAAAGTTCTCCCCAGTTTTCCAGGTTTCAGACACCAACACTTGTGTTAGTATGCAGTGTAGGTATGTATGTAGTGTGTCTAAATCTTGGCCTGGATCAAGCTGGTAAGGGGCAGATTGATGACTATTCTGCTACTGTATTGATTTCAGCTGAAGTTTGTTGAGCTTGATGCACCTCAGTATCTGTCAGGAAGAGTACCTTTCAGATAAACTTTCAGTTATCTCATTCCAGGAACAGTATGATAATAATAAATCTTAGACATTCTTCAGTTTGTGTATGTGTCAGCTTTATACCTAATGGCTTGGATGTTCACCTGAAGTTTACCAGTATTAAAATTGCTTTGGGAGTCTTGTGCTGCCTGAGGGTGTTAAGGGATTCCCAGCACAACTGTTATCAATGCTGGAAGGGAGACTATTTCTGCCAGTTTTGGTGACAGGACTATAATAAAAAAGACAAATATTTTAAAGAAAAAAGTAGATGTCATGGATGTTCTGACATGTCTAATAAACATCCACTTGAATTCTATTCTAGCACTGAACAGAAATTCCTGTTTTGTTCAATGAGCCTGGAAGAAAAGACACATGTGCCATATGGAAACAAGGGGTTAAGGGAGCAATATTTGGACATCTGGAGGGGAATACTTGTCTTTTTTATTTGCAGGTCAAAATGTGTGCCTTTTAGCACAGACTTTGAAAGTATTGGTGTCAATTTAGTGCAGATTTCATCTCGCTGTTTTGTGAAAGGGTCATATTTACAAACAAATAGAGCCAGAAAAGTAAATTTAAAGTCAGTTCTGATGGACAAATAGAACAGATGACAATCAGAAGTGGCTGGAATGGTTCAATGTCCCAAATCTATATGCCTTGTAGTTTTCTATACCTTCATGTTTTCATTCCACTCACTTGACTTTTCTCACATAAGCTATGGAGCATGTTTGAATTGAAAAACTCCAAAGGAAAGAAATCTGGAACAATTTTAAGGAGGTAATGATAACAATGTGGTCTGAATTTGGGGTTTTTCTTCTTTCATTTTATGTATGTAATTGGATTACCAAAGTGAAATCAGATATGCAGCAGTTTAGAGAATTATACATTCAAGAACAGAAGCATCTTCGAATTAGGTTCTCTCTTTAGACTTCTGCAGTTGCATCACAAAAACAATAACAGTGTCTTCTCACTCCATTTGCTGGCACTACATTTCTATTTTATAGACTTTCCAATGGCAGATACACGTCCAGTCAGTGTATCTCACGTTATTGGACTATTATAGTCACTATGCATTTTAAATCTTTTCAGTGGAATTGGATCAAGACACAACTGAGGCCACAAAGCTTTTGCAGGAATGTACTGTAATGTATTAATGCTTGTCCTAAAAAGACACAACCTGACCTCTGACATTTAGCCAGTGTGTGCAGCAAACACAGGAGGTAGCAGGGGATGGAGAGGTGATTATAACAAAACTTTTAGATGGTAAATTGCTAAATTTAATTATGCCACAAAAAAGATTAGGACAGTTTACTTTTAAAGAGACTATGATATCTCTGTAAAGGAGGATCAGGACTAAGAACATTTAATGTGGACACAAATAAGAATGTGTGACCTGATGTGATGCCCTCACAAGTGCTGGGGAAGTTGGCCAATGTAATTGTGAGGGCACTCTTGCTAATTTTCAACAGATCATGCAATCAGGAGAGATTCACAAGGACTGGGAGAAAGTAAATATCACACCTATCTTCATGAATGTCGAGATGGAGGGTCCAGAAAACTACAGTCATCATCACTCCTGAGAAGCTGGTGAAGCAGTTAATCCTGAAAACGATTTTAAAACTCCTGAGGGACAAAAGTGGTTGGGAGCAATCAGACTGGATTTATAAAAGGGAAATGATGTTTGATCCACCCAATAGCTTTCTAAAATGAAATTGCTGGCTCAGAAGATGAGGGGAGTTCAGTAGTTTTGTTTATTTTGATCTTACTTTGAATACCATCTCCCATGATATTCTCATCTGTGAACTCATGAACTAAAGCTTAGTAAATGGACAGTGAGATGAACTGAAAATTGACTGAACTTCAGGCCTGAAGTGTTGTGATCAGCAGCATAGGGTCCCACTGGAGGCTGGTCACTCTTGGTCTTCTCAGGGGTTGATAATGTGGCCAGGGCTGTGGAAGCTTTTCATTAATGTCCTGGATGGAGGCACACGCTGCACTCTCAGCAAGTTTGCAGATTATACAAATCTGGAGGCGTGGCTAGTAGACAAGGTGTGTGGGCTGCTGTTCAGAGACCTCCACAGGTGGGAGAAACGTGTCAATGTTCCTCATGTGAATGAAGGGAAATGCCAAGTCCTGCAGCTGGGGAGGAAAAACTCCCCATACCCATAATGTCTGGGGCTGGACTGGAAATCAGTTGTGCAGAGAAGGACCTGGGGTATCCTGCTGGAACCACAAGCTCACCATGTGTCAGAAATGTGCCTCAGCCTTAGGGAAGACCAGAATCCTCCTGGGCTGCGGAAAAGAGAGCTCTGCCAGCTGGTCAAGGGAGGTGATCCCCTCTAATGAGCCCTGGCAAGGGCTGTCTGAAGGCACAGGGGCAGTTCTGGGCACCCCAGTGCAAAGGAAATAGGCACACTGGAGTGAGTCCACCAGAGGGCCAGGAAGATGATTAAGGTAGTGAAGTATCTGATCTACAAGGACATGCTGAAAGATCTGTGGCTATTCAGTCTGGAGAAAAAAAGGCTCAGAGGAGGTCTCAGCAATGCATAAATCTGACCAGGGAGTGTAAAAACATACAATGAGTCTCAGTGGTGCCCAGTTAAATAACCACAGGCAATGGGCATAAATTTAAATACAGAAATGCAATGTAAACACAATACAACACTTTCTTTCTTGGGAGGTCAGACAGACACTGGAACTGGTTGCCCAGAAAGGTTGTCGAGTGTCCACCTCTGGTAATATTCAAAACCTGACTGGACATTGTCCCATGTAACTTGCCCTGATTTAACTTGCTGTTAGTACAAATCCCTTGGACTATTTGATCTGCTAAGAAACCTTCCAACATCAGTTGTTCTGGGAATTTGTGATGTAATATCTTTATACATGGCAGCTTTTTTCAAGTTCAAGTGAAAGTGATACTGGATTCATTAACTAAATGGAAGATTAAATAATTATCTTCTCAAAGGCTCAAGAAGTTCCCACAGAATAAAAAATATTCCAAATGATATTTCAAATTCAGAAACTCTAAATAGCTGGTGATTATATTTTTGAGATTGTGATTTTAATTGTCTTAGATGCTTACGAAAAATTGTCTTTGTTGATCTGAATCTGATGATTATGTTATAGTGAATAGTATTTTTGAATATATTTATGCATTAGTTTTTTGTATCATGTACACAACTGAGGAAAATTGCTATTTGCGTCCATGACAATTTGTTACTTTATCAAAAATATTGTTGCTCTTCTGTTTGTTTACATGATTTTCCTTTTTACTTCTAAATTTAACCTTGTTTATGGATAGTATTCTGTAAAGTGGTTTCTAATCACTGCAGAATTAAGTAGTCACTAAGCATCTCTTGAAATTCTAAAAATAACAGAAAAGTCACAGGAATGTGATAAACTTGATTGCACAGTTGAAGCTGTGGGAGAAAAATATGGATATTTGATATGGAACCTGCCTTTTTCTCCTCTTCTTTTCACATTTATATGTCAAAAGAATCATTTATATTTTTTGTGAAATTTCTATATACACAGAATACAGAATCCTCAGGAACTTTGATTTCACAAATGTCTGAAGGACCAAGTTGACTCAGTTAAATTATCCCTATATATTAATGTTATTTGAGTTCAAATACATCTCTTTAAAGAGAACCATTGAAAAGCTTCTCACTTCAAAATATGGCTATAGTTTTTGAACTGAAGAGATCCAAACAACAGCAGATTTTGTGGTGTTTAGAATTATCTAGGCAGTATAAAGCAAATTAAAATAGTAGCAGCATTTGGACTGTGATTGAAACCTTTGTCCTTCATTTTAAGGGAAAAAAAATTACAAAATACTTAAATTAATAACAGCCTTATTGTGGGCGATATAGATATCAGCTACATCTCAGATTCATCACTCTTCAAAGTTTATGAAGGCTGTCAGCTGGAGAGTCAAATGTCGGGCTCAGTTCTCTTCATTTACTGGAAGAGACACAAGTGTTCTGACATGCCCAGGGTTAGCCAGAATATTTATATAGTGGTGTGGGTTTTTTTCTTTTTCTTGCTATCTGTGTGTTGTCTATAGCAAATTAAGTTATTTTCCCTGCTCTCTGTAAGGCAGGTGCTGCTGCTTTGTGCAGTTCTATGGGTCGTACTGCACTGTCCGTGGCAACTTTCTGCTGCCCTGGTGTGCTGGATCTATCTGCCTGCGATTTGTCTCTGCACAAATGTGCACTCTTCACTCCCTAGTGTCTCCCATGACAGAATAGAAGCTCGAATTCTTCAACAGTGGGGTGGTGGAAAATGGGAATGAGTTTAGACTAAACTCTTATCCTCTATATTGAAGGACAAACATTTAGTATTTGTATTCTGAGCAGCACATTTTCCCTTCCATGTTAAATGATTAAAAACTGAAAAAAAAGGGGAAGATTATCTCCTCAGCATCAATGCTGAGGCATTTTTCCATTACTGTTATTAGTTTAGTAATGTTTTCATCACTGCCAATCCCAAGGTTTCAACTTAAAGATCCTTAGCATGCTTCACATATAACTTAAGGGATTAACCAAGAATTTGTAATTGATTCTGTCTTTTTGGGAATACAGTGCAGAAGAAAACTCCTGACTAAATGGCAAAATTTTCAGCACGTAAAGCTTTACAGAAAGCCCTGTATCCATACTTTGTGGGAACATTTCGATTTTTAATGATTTTGGTATGGGGAATATTTTTTCTTTTACTCTCCTTGCACAGCGCTTAACAAAATATGAGGATGCTACTACATGAATAATAAATAATAAGGCTAAAAAGTGACAATTGGAAAGGCTAATGCATTATCAGTGACTGAATCTTTGTTGTCTTTTTCTTTTAATACTTTAAATCAAATCTGGTTTGGATATTTGGGGGAAGGGGCAGTTTGTTGTTGGGTTTGTTTGGTTTGATGGGCTTTTTTCTTGTTTTTTTTTTTTTCTGTTTGGTCATATTTTTGGGGGGTTTTTCCTTGCTTTTTATTTTTTTAAATTTTTTGTTTGGTTTGGTTTTATGTTTTTTTTTTTTGGTGTGTGGGGGGTTGGAGGTTTTTTGTTTGTTTTTTAGGTTTTAGGGTTTATGGGGTTTTTTTTGTTTGTTTCTTTGTTTGTTTCTTTGTTTGTTTGTTTTATTCTAGGATAATTATCTACTTTCTCACCTGGAAAAGAATAGGAAAAGATAGAAATATGAAGAAATCACCTGTATTTTGAATTTTCGGAAGAAAATTATTCTTGCAAGATGGAATTACAGGTCATACACTTCTGCGTGTCCAAACAATAGTCTGTTTTTTTCCCAGCTGATCTAAGAAAAGATCTCATATGCCTTAGATCTAAAGATGTCAGGATCTTACTAATGATGCAACTTTAGGTTGCATAGGAAGAAAATTATACTAACTTAACAGAAAGAGCTGTGGAGTATTAGATCAATGACAGGAAAACAGAGAACCAAAATCCTTGGTTAACATCTTGACAGTGAAGCAATTAATCAAACAAGATAGGCAAAGATATGTGACAGTGCCCTTTTCAAACAAGATTGTAAATGCAAATACCATGTATAATGGTGACAAAAGGTAATTAAGAGTAGCTTTCTGTACACTGCTAGTAAATTTTGGTCTAAGTGGTTTATGTCTCCCTCCTCAGTTAGTTTTATTATTAAAAATTCTTGGTTTTTAAAAATAAAAATTGAATAGAAGTATTTATATAATATAAAATGGAGGACAGCTCTTAAAATAAAGCTTTATTTTACAAAAGTATTCAGAACTGGACTCATTATCTGGCCCCGAGGCCACATAAATAATCCTACAACCTCTTTCCCTCCAAAACACAGTGACTGCATCCAAACTGCCTACTGAGACAGGTCCCTAGTTGTGTTTACTTCTGAACTACAGCCAGGCACTCTTCGAGAAGTAGTTTTGGCTGAAAAAAGCTGTAACTGGCTGAATAATTTAGCAACACACATAATCGAGCTCCTGCATGCAAGGCTGAAACCTAGCATTTTCAATTTTCTAACTCTTTTGTACACCGAATAGCTTAATCTTTCTAGGAAGGAGTTAACTTTATGGCATTCTGTATGGTACTGTCTTGAGTTGATGGCTAAAACAATGTCAATAGCACACCTGTTTTTGGCCATTCTGCAGCAGCACTTGCACAGAGTAATGGTTTTCTTTTTTCTCCCAGAGAATAGGCTGTGAGGGGACACAGATGGGACAGCTGACCCAAACTGACCAACAGGATACTCTATATCATATAATATGTTCATCAATAGAAGCTGAGGAAAGGATAACAAAAAGGGAACTTCTGGGGTTGCTGTGCTTGTCTTCCCTGTGAGTCATTCTGGGTGTTGAGGCCCTGCTTTCCAGCATGTGGCTGACACCTGCTTGCAGATGGGAAGAAGTGGCTGAACTACTTTCTTGCTTTGCCTGCAAGCTTATCTGTGTTTCACTTATTAAACTATCTTGACCCAGCAGTTTTCTGACATTTGCTCTTCCCATTCTCTTCCCCATGGAGATTTGTGAGGAGTAAGTGGGAGACCAAGTGAAGGCTTTGCTGGTTAGTGTCAATCCACCACTAATATTCTCAAGAATAGACCTAGTCTGCTTTCCTGATGCCTTTCCCTCAGATGCACTCTCCCTTAAGACAGCAAAATTGTCATGCCTTTTTCTTACTTCTAGAAAACCAGAGAGAAACATAAACAAAGCTGCCTGACTTGGAGAACCCAGTCACAGGACTTGGTCATTCAGTTACTAAGGGAATTGCAATGATATGATTGTCACCATGGTGACTGTGATGAGAAGAGAATATTATGGAAGGGAGATTTCTAGCAGAGGAATGAGGCATCTGGACAGATGATATAGATGGAGATTCCTCTTCCTTTCTGTCTCTGCAGGTTGCTGTAATCCCAGTTTTTGGTCTGTTCATTGCTTGAATATAGCTCCTATAGCCAAATGTCAGAATATGACCAGATTCAAACAGTCCAAACTCACAGACTAATTCAAATATGTGAATAAAGTGAATGTAATTATGAATAACAAAGATGAAAGGAACTGTATCATCTCCTTTGTGTGTATGTGTGGGAATGCCCAAATCCCACCTGAGTCAAATTCAGAGCTTTTCCTAACGCATGAGTGACCTTCTAGCCAATAAATATTGTACCTTGAGCATTTCACTCTCTTTCCAAGAGTGTTTTTGGTGAGTCCTGAAAAGAGGAATTCATGTGCTAATTTGAATTTATCTCTAGATATGAATCCACTGAGTTTCACAGAGTAGTGTAAAACCAGCCTTATGATCCCCTACCAAGTGACTTTGCACAAACTCTTATGCATGACCCCAAATCCAGCTGTTCTGAGCACAGATGTGCAGTTTCTAAGGAGGGCCTGATTGAAAACCCAGAGATGTCAATTGAAGCTTTTGGGTTGTGCACAAGAAGGCTGTATTGAAGCATCTCTACCCGGAGATTTCCTGGAGTATCTATGCCAATTATAAAAAATAGGATATATCTGTTGGGAAAGGAAAATTGTAATGGTCTTTTATAATGTGAATTTTCATTACAAGCTATATGCGAATCTGAAATGTATTTCAGGATTCTTAGGGGCAGAAAATCTCTTAAGCTGAAAGATATTTATTTAAACTTATTTCCTTCTAACTGACTTTGTGGCCTCTGCAATGTTGTTAAATAAGAAAGTTCAGAAAGTGAACCTTGGCACCTGCAGCAAAGTTGCAAATAGAAGAGATACTTCAGAATTCAATTTACTTTGTATTAACTTGAGATCTGATACTCATCATCTGCTTTAACTGCTTGTTTTATCTAAACTGCTAGAGTCACATGAACGGGAAAGAAAATTAAGAGATTTCAAATTTGTTGCTCTAAGCAAAATGACTTCCTTATCTAATCTAATAAGAGGCTGGATGAGTTTCCCTGTTTTAATAATCACTGTGTTCCAAACTTCCGTTCCATTAAAAAAATTAACATAAATTGTCTGGAGAATTTATCTTACTATAATAAAGAAAGTTTTCTTCAATACCACCCTAAAATATAAACTTGACAGTAGGCTGACAAACTCTTGTTACAGATTTTTCTTAGCATAGTAGAATTATAATGATGCATTTAAGATTTTGGAATAGCAAAATGTACCAGAAGGATGTAGACATCACAACTTCAGTAGCTGATGTGAACTTGGTGTGATTAGACTAGGAAAAGACTAGACTGTACAAAGGCAGGGGTCTTTTAAAGAAAGTCTGTAAGGACTACTGTTGATTTAGAAGGTGACATTTGACTACTAAGTAGGCATAGTATGAAGTACTGAGACACAAAATAAAGGTGTTTAAAGTCTTGGGGCTCCATGTTATGATCTCACATTTAGACTTTGGTGCTTATTCTGGAGTCCATGAGATTTAAAACTTGTTTGTTGCCTCTGCTGAGATTTAATCAGCTGCAGTTTTTAGTGTTAACAACAGTCTATCACTCATAGAAGAAAGCTCATAAGTAAGACAATTAAGGGTAACAAGGTCACATCCTTAGAAGGAGGGGGAAATAATGTATCTCATAAACTTTGGAGCTGATTATTTTGATGGTACTGTATTTCTTTTGGCTTGGGTGTTTGACTGAGGACGATAGAGAAGCTTCATGAAGGATTAAAAGACAGGTCATGACTTTATTTTTCATACATATAAATTTACTTAAATCATCGTTCTCTGTCAATGTAGGATTCCCTGCTATGGGAAGGTGCTAAATTCTGTAGGGCTATTTAAGCAGTTTTTTTGATCAAGCAGTTATGATATTCGCCTTGTGCTTCTAGTGCTGTGTCTTCCCCTGCATTTCATACCCATGATAAGAGTGACGGGATGTTTTGTTTCTGAAAGGGGATCTTAGCTCTCTGAAACCATGGACTCCCACTGACCCTGCTGCAGGGAATGCCAGTGAAGCTGTGAATGCAGAAATGTCTCTTTTTAGCAGTGTGTCTCTGTAAAGAAGGTGGAGAACCAGCTTTAGCCCTAAACAACCTCCCTTAACAGAAATATCTCTTTTGACTTCTGCTGCTTTAGTCAATGCCTTGGAACAATTGCTACCTTCACTTCAGCCTGATCAACCATGTATGGAACGGGTGGTACTTTAGCAATTTCTCAGCTGCCCTCAAACTCCATGGGAATTTAGATTTTTTCCTGCTGCATTAGCGACTGTACCAGTCAGTAACTCACAGATAATCCTGCTTTAGTGTCTGGCCTGGTTTAGGGCAAATTTGGGAGAAAACCTCCAAAGGGGCCCCCTCCAGGAAACAAACCCACGTGGCCCCTCCCCCCAACCGGTTCGGGAAGAGATTTCCTTGGAGAGAAGTGGAAAAAACCTGTTTATTTAACAGGCAAAGCACTCCCCAGCACAAAGAATAAACAATACCAAATGACAAAAACCCTCTCGCCGCTCTGCAGAGGTGACAAATTCAGAAAGTCTCTCTCCTGTGGGTGGTCGCTCTGCCCTCAGCCCCTCCGGCGCTGGAAAACGCCGCTGCCCAGGCCAGGCCCCGCTGGGCCCCGGTGCGAGCCCCCGGCACTCCCCCGGGTCCCCAGTCCAGAGCAGGTCCGAACAGCTCCAAGAAAAGGGGAGAAAAAACAGTCCAGGGAAACCTCTCTGCCTCAGCTCGCTAAACCCAACGACAAGCAAAGGAGCTCTCTGTCCCGTCCGTCTGTCCTGCTGCAGACAGCACCGGCCCGGAGCGGAATGCGGGGAGCAAGTGCAGCCTCTGGGAACAAACTCGGCGCTTCTTCCCCGCCCGCCTTCACTCCCAGATGCCGTTTAGAGGTGCAGAACCAATTTCTGGGCTAGGCAGACGAATGGGGACCCAATTCAACATCACCCCAGGACAGTGTCCCTCTCAGCAGCCCCTTGGGAAGCACATACAATTCCTTCTGCCTTACTTAAGCATGATTTTAGACTGGAAGCCTTCAGAGTCATGAGATGTTCCTTTTTGACTGCAAAGTTCCTTTACGCCTTCCAGTATTATTGCTGAGTGATTTATCAATATTTAATAAAAATAAATACAACTTTTCTTTTTTACTTTTGCCAGCCAATTCAAATAATGGAAATTACATTTTTTAAAGATTTCTTCTACAACTCTCATATATAATATCTCTTCTGTTTTTGTTCTAAGAGTCCTGCAACTAGCTTAGTCCCAGAGAGTGATCAGCAGAGTGATTCTTGTAATGACAGTCTTGGCTGTGCTTCCTGGTCACACAAAGGCTAAATTATACATCTGTGGCACTTTAAAGGGATCTGAAAATAAGAATAAAGAGAAGTTGTGTCCACCAAATGGACCATAATATTGCCATGAAATGTAAAATGGCTTCTGTGAAACTGAGAAATAGGCCTCTGTTGATTTTTAGGGATGACTAATACTTCATAATTGTAAGATAATGTATTATTTTATGAAAGCATACACTGCAGTTATGGTATGAAAAATCAAAATATTCACAACTCATGAATCGATTTTAACATCTTAACACAGAGATATATAATCACAGAATCATTTAGGTTGGAAAAGACCTCTGACATTATTGAGTCCAACCTTTGAAAGATCACTACCTTGTCAACTAGACTGTGACACTGAGTGCCATGGCGAGTTATGTCTTGACCATTTCCAGGGATGGTGACTCCACAGCCTCCTTTGGCAGTCCATTCCAAGGTTTAACAATCTTTTCTGGGATGAAATTTCTTCTCATGTCCATCCTGAATCTCCCCTGATGAAGAGTGAGGCCATTTCTTCTTACACTGTCACTAGTAGCCTGGGAGAACAGGCCAGCTTCCACGTAGCAATGCTAGAAGATGTTAAATATATATGGACATGCTATACATGTATTTTCATGTTACTACCCGTAGAAATACAACATGGATTTTAATATGTAAACACACACAGATATATATTGATACAGTTTCACACATATATATCCTTTCCAAACCTTTTGTAATTTACCTACTAATGACATTTTCAATCTAAACCACAACCAATTTTTGCAGTTTCAAAATTCACTCATGAAAATATAGAATGTTGTATCATGCAGTTGTTTGTCTCCAGAATAATCTTCAGAGTCATTACCAACTATTATAAGACTTGTGAGAAAACTTCAATAATTAACAGCATTGATTCATAAGAGGTATGGAATCTACTCACCAGAGTCTTTTGAATGTAGAGCAGTTATTTAAAGATGCATCTTGATATACTTTAAAAGAAAATACCTTCATGAATTGAATCTGTTCAGTAGCTATCTGGAATAGATCCAAATTTGCTTTGAAAGGTAAATAAATGCATCAGAATTCTGAAGCAGTCATTACACAGTAATGTGAATGTCTGCTGGAGAAACTTTCAGGTAAGAAAAAGAGTTCAACACCATTCACGTTCAAGAGTTAAAAATGAGGCAAAATGTAAAGGATACAAGCACCCTGAACCTGTGCTGTCTTTCACTCCTCCTAAGGCAATATTCAGGATAAGAAAGTGGATTTATTTTATTGTGGTTGTTTTGGTTTGCTTTTCTCTTTCTCCTAGAAGGCTTAATGCTAAAATTCTACCTCTTTATATGTTCAAATCCCAGCTCACTAATGCAGATTTTTGGATCCAACATTCAAGTACATAGTTTTCTATTGCGTTTTGATCATGTTGTAGTTTAGATGCAAAATATCACTAGGGAAAAATTCAAGCTTTCAGGCTGCTGACTCACAAAATAAACATTGTCCAAAGCCAGCTCCTGTAGGGATCCACACTGTATATATGTCTATATATGCCAATAAATTTTCCACTAATGGACTTCTATCCCTATCAGACAGAGAACAGCATGAGATTGTTGGTACTTTTTGTGTTTGCATGAATATTGAATATTGTTTTTGCTTCTGTCTGTGTTGATCTGTGTGGCTGGCCATGTGTATATTTATGTATGTGTTGTTTACTTCTGTCTGTGTGTCTATTGGGAGCACGTGTTGAGCCTTGTTAGGCTGAATGTGGGGAGATGGAGCTCTTGGGCTCACCTTTGTTGGGCTGAAAAATTCAGCCACCCCTACAAAACCACAGGATAATTCAGCCTGGAAAGGACTGCAGTTGTTCTCTAGCCCAACTCCCTGCTCAGAGTAAGGTCAGCTATGGGATCAGACCAGCTCACTCAGGGCTTTCTACCCTGAAAACTTCATAATGTCTCTGGGCAACTTGTTCCAAAACTTGACTACCCTTGTGGTGAAGAAGTTTTTTACCTATAGCAAGTCAGAGCTGTGTTCCTTCTTTTCTCTCTGTGCTGTTCCTTTTCTTCACAGCAGCTGGCATGGGGCTGTGTTTTGGATTTGTGCTGGAAAGTGTTGATAACCCAGGGATGTTCAGCTAATGCTGAACAGTGCTCACACAGGATCGAGGAGTTCTCTGCCTCTCACACTGTCCAGCCAGTGAGGAGACTGGAGGTGCACAAGAAGCTGGGAGGGTCACAGCTGGCAAAGCTGACCCAAGCTGACCCACAAACAACTGACCCAAGAGATATTCCACACAACGTGACATCATTCTTGGCAATAAAAGCTCTGTGAAAGAATGGGGAAGGGGCATTTGGGCATTTTGCATATGTCTGTCTTCCCAAGTATGCTTTACACATGATGGAGCCCTGCTTTCCCAGAGATAGCTAAACACCTGACTGACAATGGGAAGTGATGAATGAATTCCTTATTTTGTCTTGTTTGTATGTGCAACTTCTACTTTAATTGTTCAATTATCTTTAGCTCAACTCATGAGTTTTTCCACTTGTACACCTCTGGTTCTCTCCCCCACCCCACTTGGGAGGAGTGAGCAAACTTCCAGGCAGGGTTAAGTCACAACACTCTCCCATACAAAACTGACTGTTCTTCATAGAAGATTCCCTTTTAAGTTTTATTCCAATGTTAGAATAGCTTGAAGTGGTTACCTACAGCTGATCACTCGGACATGTGGCCTGGCCTGCCACTTGGATGTGCTAATGATAACTTTGTAGCAATTGATACATCTGCTACACTGGCAGAGTTTAATATATGGCTTGGGGTTTACTAGATTAAGCCATAACATCCAGCAATTCAGGATTGACCTGTACATTCAGAACTCTTTCATACATATGGAATATCAGCCAAGTAACATCTTCTCTCCTGCTTTAATGCTTACACAGACATTCACTACACTGACAGGTTCAACAGAAACTTTTTGCTGGTAAGACTGTGGTATATGCTTACAGGTTAAAATTGGGACTCCTTCCATTTACCTTTGAGGTTTGGGGCACATGAGTAGGAGGATCATTAACTTGTATGTGCTAAATGGTGGAAAAAGAACAGAGTAAATAACTCCTTTAAATATGTCCAGTTAAAGTCCTGGACAAGTCACACCTATTATTTTGCAGTAATTCACTTTAGTAAGCAAAAATAATAGAGGCCATTAATACTGTTTGAAAGTAAACTCTCCATCAGCAGTTCCTGAAATCCCTGGTCTAAAGAAATTATATGATGAATGATGCACTATTATTAAAAATTGTTATTTCAGGTTTCCAAGCTAGCAGACAATGTACCTGTATACACAAAAAAAAAAAAAAAAAAAAAAAAAAAAAAAAAAAAAAACAAAAACAAAAAAAACCCAAANAACCAACAAAACCCAAAGTTAATTTCCAAGCCATTTTTCCCAGAGCTTTCTTTCAACGACCTAAAGACTTACTTCAGTGTTACTCTCATTATATATGTATGACTCTATCTATTCTTCAATATAGACAAATGGAATTTTAAAAATATGTATGTCATGTGAAAGGGTGAGATTTTTTCTCAATACTTAATGCAGGCAGATTTCCTTAGTGTTTGACTTGTCTGTCAGATCTCAGGAATGCCCAGACCCTTGTGCCTGATCAGTCTGATAGCATCCCATTGTAGGGACCCTTCACTGAGCAGTCCTAGTGTATTGCAGGGCAATCTGACTGAATTATTCAGGGACACACTCCAACAGCAAAAGGGACCCCTCCGTGGGTCTCACTACCTTAACTTCCAGAGGGCAGACTTTGATCTCTTTAGAAGACTGGTGGAGAAAGTCCCTTGGGGGGCAGTGCTGAAGGACAAAGGATCCAGGGAGGCTGGAGGTGCTTTCAGAAGGAAACAGGAGCAGGCTGTGCCCACGGGCCAAGAGATGAGCTGATGGGGAATAAGACCAGGCTGGTTGAACAGAGGGCTTTGGCTGGAACTCAGGGAGAAAAGGATAGTTTATGACCTTTGGAAGAAAGGGCAGGAAACTCAGGACTACAGGGATGTCATGAGGTTATGGGGAGAGACATTTAGAAGTGCCAAAGCCCAATGAGACTTTAATATAGCTAGTGCTCTAAAAGACAATAAAATATTTTTCTATAAATACATTTGCAAGAAAAAGAGAGCCAAGGAGAATCCCCATCCTATATTGCATATGGAGGGAAATGTAGTGAACAAGGAAAAGGCTGAGGAAAAGACTGAGGTACTTAATTCCATCTTTGCCTCTGTCTTTAACAGTAAGACAGTTGTTCGCTGGGGTTATTTGGAAAAATTTCTTTACTGAGAAGGTTGTCAGTCATTGGAACTGACTACCCAGGAAAATGATTGAATCATCATCCCTGGAAGAGTATATAAGATGTGTAGATGTGCTGGTTAGGGACATGGATTTGTGGTGGACTTGGTGGTGCTGTATTACCATTAGACTGAATGATCTTAAAGATCTTTTCCAACCTAAACAAATCTATGATTACATGATGAGTTTTTGTGATTTACAAGTAGTCCTACATTTTAAAGGATTTAAGAGCCTTTTCAAGGTAGAGCAGAAGAAACACAAAAACAAATGCTTGAAAGTTTCATATTGTAGGGCTGTTTTGGCATTCTACCCCTGAAGGTAATTTTGTGAGCTTTTTGATCATTGTCTGAGTGTGAAGCCTTTGTTTTCCTGAATAACTTGTCACATAAATATAGGTATTACTAATGAAATGAGCTTATTAGATCATTTCATCCCTTTGCTGGTGTATTGGGTCTGGCCGAAATGGAGTTTATTTCCCCAAAGCAGTCCTCACAGTGCTGTGCTTTGCATTGGTAGCTGTAAAGCTGTTGATAACACACCAGTGCTTTGGTTGCCGATGAGCAGAGCTGGCACAGCATCAGTGCTCTCTCAACATTTTTCCCCCAACAAGGAGCTGGGGGTGGGCAAGATTCTGGTAAGGGCACACAACCAGGCCAGCTGACCTAAATTAACAGAGAGCTGTTCCATACCATGTGATGTCAGCCCAGATATAAAAGCTAAGTAAAGGAGGAGGAAGTGGGGCATTTCTTGTTTACAGTGTTTGTCTTCTGGAGCAACAACTGTGCATGTTGAAGCCCTGCTTCCTGAGAAGTGGCTGAACATCTCTTGCTGATTGAAAGCAGCGAATAAATCTTTATTATTCTCTTTGCTCATGCACATGCAAACTTTCTCATTTGCTTTTGTAAACTGCCTTATCTCAACCTACAAGTGGCTTTCCATCTTGTTTTCTCTATTCTGCCTGGGAAGCAGAATGGTTGAGTTGCTTGGTGGGCATTTGGTGTCCATCAAGGTCAAGCCACTACAGTGCTTTAAAAAGGCCATAGTGGGTTGGCCCTGACTGGATGCCAGGCACCCACAAAGCTCCTCCCTCATTCTACTCCTCAGCCAGACAGGGCAAAGAAAATAGAAAAAGGGTTCATGAGTTGTGATAAGAAGAGAGAGATCACTCAACAAATACTATCGCAGGAAACACAGACTCAAATTAGAGATATTAATTGAATTTATTGCTAACAGAATCAGGGCAGGATAATGAGAAGTAAAATAAGACCCTAAAAACACCTTCCCCCACCCCTCCCTCCTTCTCAGCTCTACCTCCTCCCCCAGCATCTCAGGGAGACAGGGAATGGGGCTTACCAGTTTGTCACACATTGCCCCAGCACAGGGAGGGCAGTCCTTTCACTTCTCCAGCACGGGGCCCTTCCAATGCAAGACAGCTCTCCATTAATTTCTCCAATGTGAGTTCATCCCTCAGGCAACAGTTCTCCACAAATGTCTCCAACGTGGGTCACTTTTCCACAGGGTGCAGTCCTTCAAGAGCAGGCTGCTCCAGTGTGGGTCCCCCACAGCATCACAGGTCCTGCCAGGAAAGCTGCTCCAGTGAGGGCTCCTCTCTCTATGAATCTGTAGATCTCTGCCCTTCTCCAGCACGGGCCTACTAGAGGTTCACAAACTCCTCTCAAGCATCTACCTGCTCTGGGGTAGGATCTTTCACAAGTTACAGGTGGATCTCCTTCCCTGTGGACCTCCATGGGCTGTAGGGGCACAGCTGCTTCACCATGGTCTTCACCATGGGCTGCAGGGAAATCTCTGCCCCAGTGCCTGGAACACACCCCCCCTCCTTCTCCACTGACCTTGGTGTCTGCATAGTTGTTCCTCTCACAAATTCTCACCCCACTCTTCTCTGGGTGCAATTTCATCTGCACAGTACCTTTTTTTCCTTCTTAAATAAATTATCAAGAGGCATTGCCATCACTTATACTTGGCCCAGTCTTGGTGCCTCCTGGGATTGGCTCTGTTGGAAAAGGGAAATGCTTCTGGCATCTTCTCACAAAAGCCACCCCCTTAGCTCCCCCGCTACTAAAACCTGCCCATGAAAATCCAATACCCATTGTAAGTGCAAGTATGTTTCCTATGGTAAGTTATCTAGTGCAGGCCTGGACAGAAAACAAATCGATTTTGTAAAAACATCAAAACAAAACAAAACAAAACACCAACACTCCCTGCAAATATTTCAAAATTTATTTTCGTTCTGAATCAGAAGAACATTCAAAATTCATGAGAGAAGAGGATAGAGACCAGTACAAAGCTAGTACCACCTGTGTGAAAACTCACTGAGAATTTGGAAAATCTGAATTTCTATTTCTGGAGAAAGAAGGATTTGAATGTATTTTTCTCATACCCTGGCCAAAGAAGAAGACTGCTAACACTTTTGAACAAATACATCTCTGAGAATTCTTCTACTTTATAAAAGAATATATGGTTTCAGATGTTTTTTCATTTCTGGTTTTATTTTACCAACATTAATTACTAGTTGGTCTTATTTAAACTTGGCTATACACTAAGACCACCTTAAATAATTTCCTTCTGTCCTTGGTGTTTATAGCCTTCAAATGTACGTAGACAGTTAACATCTCCCTTCCCCCTTTTCCCCTCCAGTCATTGCTTGGCAAGTTATACATATTTATTTCTTTTAATCTTTCACCGTAAGTCAATCCTTTCAGCCCCTCAATAATTTATGTTGCTTTTCCTTGAATTTTCTCCAATGTGTCAAGATTTTTTCTAATACTGTGAGGCCCTGCATACTTTATTCTAGACATGTACTCAACTGTTACATGGGGAGAGATAGAATATCAGTAGCTTATGTTTGCATGCTTTCTTTAATTTGCATGCTTGGTGTCTGGGTTTTTTTAGACTACCATAAATAATTCTTGTTATTTTTCTACTTAGAGTTAGTTTCCATACCACATATATTTTCCTACACATATAATGGTCACATGAAAATTATTTCACACCATGTCCTCCTGAAAGATCACCTGACATCAAAAATCTGGTAAACAAATCAAAGCCACAAACACAACTGAGTCAAATGTCTGTCAGCTGTATCATCTCCAAACACAGAACTCACCTCTCCATATTGGGGATCTTACAAGCATTCAAATAGGTGCTCAAGTGGATATGGCTTAACAGTTTCTAGTCTTGAAAGGTGGTATGCACATTAAGCAATCTGGGATCTAGCAAACATGACAAAATAGTTTTTACAGAATAAGATGGATTATGGAAAGGATTGAAGGCGTTGCTTGATTTCACAAGGCAGATTTGCAGGTTCATGTTGGTGCCAGTTCTGGCAGAATGGGATTCCTTCACATACAGAAGACTTTCCAGACCTTGGGGAGACTGAAGAAGTGAGTTTAGGATCAACACAAGATCCAGCTTTTCATGAAGGAGAGCTGACGATGTTGCTGAAGCAGTGTGGGATTTGGTCCTTGTGAGTGACCATGTCATCAGCTGGGGAGATCTCTGGAGAGCCTTAATGCATTCTCGGGTGACATGACACTTAAGAAATATTGCAGAGTGAGAGACCAACCAAAGAGATAATTATTACGGTCCAGCTGAGTGTTCTGGTTGTGATCAGATTGCCAGTGCAAACATTGCCTCACTGGTAAATGCTAATTAGGAATCAAAGTTGTGCTGGGTAAAGGAGGTACCTGAATGAAGAGCAGGTAATGACAATTTGTTCCCACTTTCAGCTTCTTCATAGATGTCATTGTTCATAAGAACCATTTAGTGGTATTTATCATTATATTAAGTAAATTGCATTATTAAAAAGAGATTCAACATTATAAATATACCATCTAATCAGCTACTCAGCATCTCTGTTGTCTCTTAAACAGTATTATCATTCTCAGCTGCATGAAGCTCTCAACAACAAAATGCTTATTGTTTCTTTGCTAAATTGACATAATACATTGAATATTATAATTGAAAATACATATATCTTGGGTGCTTTGGGAAAAACATTATATAATCCAGCAGAAAGCTTTATTTCAGTTATTTAAAAAAGTTTTGTTTTGAGTTTCACTCTTCAGTTCTAAACTATTTATGGGTAAAAATCATCTGACATAATGGATATTTACAACTTATGATTTGTAAATTATTGAAAGTAAATTATTAATTTAAAGGGAAAAATATATTTTTACAATCATTCTTTCCACCCCCAAACTATTACATTTACACATTTTTTTCCAAATAATTTAAAATTAATTTTTGTTCGTGGTATTGGGCAATAACGAATGGATATCCAGTAAAAATTTGGTTTGCACCCTTGAATGCAGAAAGAAAATAATCTACTGCCATTAGAGAGCTTCTTCTTTTGCAATAATCCATAAGTCTTCTGTTTTTGTTTTTCTACCACATGAAATTATCTATGTGCTGTAAATAGACATGGCTTCCTTTGGTGAAATGTTTATTTTTATTTTTTTCAGTCTCCAGATTTCTCTTCTTTCCTGTTTGATTTGTGTTTGTGTATTTACCCAATGATTAGATTTTAGTGGATTCTTTTGCAGAAATTAATGATTCTTTTTTTTTTCTGCAGTTTGTAGCATATGACCATAGAAGAGTTTGGGTATGAGGGGACCTTTAAAAGTCATCTAGTCCAACATTGCCATGGACAGGGATGCCTGCAACTAGATCAGGGTGTTCAGAGGCCCATCTGACCTGACCATGAATGTTTCCAGGGATGGGGTATATATCACATTTATCTGGGCAATCTACTCCAGTGTTTCATCCTCCTCACTGTAAAATTTTTCCTTTATTTTTAGTCTAATTCTACCTTCTTTTAGTTTAAAACCATTACCCATGTCCTAGTGCTACAGACCCTACTAAAAAAAAAACGTGGCTTCCATAGCTTTTCAAATATCATGGTGAGTGGTTTGGCATGAAGGGATATTTTCTTAATTTGCTCTCTGGCCCTGTATTCATTATGTTTTCATTGTAGTAATATGCTGTATTCCAATACTTTATATTTCTGATTTTTAGGAGATGCAAAATATGCTTCCATAATGTCACTGTCCTTCTTTTTGTATCGTGACATCACTCCTAATTTAGTCCAGTCACATTTTATTGTTTTACTGCCACATCATTCTCCTAAGGCAGTTTAATAGATCTCCAGCATGCACATAAATATGCCTGATATTGAAAGCTGTGATACTCTGCCACCCATTCCATCTATACTCCAGTTTCTTCCTTGAAGTTTTATTTAGCCTTGCTTTTTCACCCTCTGAATATGTTCATTTCTGCATTTAATCTATTCATCTAGCAAGTTTAATGGCTGCAGAAATTTTTCATATTTGCATGAAAATACCTTTTTAAACAAGCTATCATACTTACAGGACACTACATTCTAGAGGATTTTACAGATAGTAACTAATTAATCAAAGATGTCTCTATAGAACAGAAAATAAAATTTGAGTATCTCAATTTTAAAAAGACAAAACTGGACAGAGAGATTTAGGTGAGTTGCTCAAGGCAACATTGAAAATGAGTGGAAGATTCAGAATGATGACCCAGTATTTCACAGGCAACACTTCTTTGTTCAAACATTTGAACACTTTTTTCAACATTTCCTCACTGTGCTTTGATTTCGACACACCTACAAGAACTTCCTTACAATTCGTCACATGGCCCTGAAACATATACAACGATTTTTCTCCTTGTCAAATAATTTTATCATTGTCAATCTACAAAAATCAAAGCTTTATGTTGTTGGAAAAAGAATTTGCTGGTCTCCTTTTGAGAATCAGAAAATTTATACACAGGTGTGACAGACCTCATTTTTTTTGGATTTAAAACCTTTGGCATATGTAATATGAGCTTCATATATTTTCTCTTTTAGAATTCATGTTTTTGTTCACATAAATTGTGAAGGATACAAAAATTTAAATATAGGTCTTTCAGAAAAAAAACCTTCTTCAAACAAGTGTGATCTGTGATGTTCTTCAGAGCACACATGAGTTCAGGATCTGCAAGGGAGGAATATTTATCAGTATTTCCATAACATTAACACATTATAAAAGCAGTAGGTCCCTTCTCTCAGGAACTGTAGTCCTCTTGCTGTTCAGTTAGCTGAACAGTAACTCTTCCTGCCAGTTTGTGAGGAATAAGAACATTGGAACACCTTACCTAATCCAATATTCTATCTCTAGCAATGGTCAGCTGAAAAACAGAAAAATGCATTAGAGTCTGTCTCCAGAAAGACTTAATTTTGTTAAGATTTCATTGATCTCTCAATCTGAGGATTATAACTGCTCTCAGAACATTTATTTTAACATTAAATATAATAGTTCTAGCTCCTCTTCTTATCAATAAACCCAAGCATTTCTTTTTCTAAGCCTAAGTTTACACTTAAAACTGTTTTCAGGGAGAGCTGTGACCATCTTAAATCAAAGTTCTAAGGGGAGAAAAAAAACCCATATCCTAAGAAAAATAAATCCCATTTGAACGTGTTTAACTGAGTAAGGAAACATCTGGATGAAACTGTTTTCCTGCTGGTGCACATTGCTTATCTTCTACTGGGTTCAAATACTAAATTTAAATTGAAGTGCAGAAGTGTAATGGTAGACTGAACCTGAACAGGTATCATGGACAACTTCTTTCAGGGCAGAGCAGTATTCCTGAAGGGCTCCATTGCAATAAACTTTAGCCCCTCTTTTGTTGATTTCCATCCTAAAGAAAGGAGGACATGATGTGGAACAGTGCACACATTTGTTGTTCTGATGCAGTATTTGCAAAAGGCCAAACTCTGCATCCTTGTGCATGAGGCACAAAGCATTCACCCTCCCTTGCAGTACAATCATAGGATTTGGCCTTCTGTGGCAAAGTTTTCCCCCAGCTAAATAGGTTGCACTTGGAAAATATGACGTTTAAATCTGTTTGTTTCAATAAATAACCTTTTGTTTTAGTTTTGTGAGAAGATCCGACTTTTGTCTTTGTTCTATGAGAGGACATACACTTCAGATAGTTTCTCTATAGTGTTTGAATTAGTCTATGGCTCATGGAAGAAATTTCCAGGCATATGAAAGGCAGGAAGTTGGCTAGGAACAGTCAGCATGACTCTTGACACAGTATGTAATAACAATTGTATGATGACTTATGGTTAATATGAGAAGACCATAAGTGGGGTGGAAAACTGACTGGACAATTTTGCTCAACATTTTGTGGTTAGAAGCAACCCAACGTTCTGAGCCTTGCACCTCTGCAGGACCACATCAGCACATCATCCTCTGCTCACTGTGGTTTATGGAGACTGCCCACTCCACCCTCTGGACTACTAGCCTTGCAATCTTTTTCGCTGAACATTTAAAGTTGGCTTATTTATGAAATTTGAACATACAGGGCATGAAGTGAGAATATAATTCCTCCTGTACTCTGCATATTTCCTCCTGTACCAGATATCTGTTTACTCTTCAAAATCTGATGAGGAATTAACCAAGAGTTAAATCTGTTTTCTAGCAGAAGAGAGTAACAGCCATTGCTGTATTTAGGTACTGAGATGGGCAACAAGCAACAAAAATATTCTGTAGAAAAGCAGTGAAGCAACAAAGGGTGATTTAGTCTCAGAGCTGTCTCTGAAGCACAGTGTCCTTTGGGGCACCCTAATCAAACCTGTGGGAAAAAAAAAGACCTCTGTGTGGCTTTATAGCTGTGAAGAAAATCACTATGTGATCTGATAGCTCATAATCTCGTTGTAGAGAGATGGCTTTATTAATGAATGCATTGTATTTTAGTCACACACTGAATTTTTTAGGCAATTAACCGCTGGGGAAAAAGAAAGGAAATTAAAAGCAATTGCCTTATTTTTGTTTGAATGTGATTAACTGAAAAGATGATATAGTATACAGTATATTAACAAAAATGTCCTATGAATATTTACCAGGCATACTTAATCAACTGAGAATACATGCAGTCAATGAATCAGTCGTTTTCTGAGACCTTAGGTACTCCTAGAATAATGTACTAAAACAGACTGAACTATTGAGATGTTCTCTTGGGTCAATTATCAATTTATCATAAAATGCTAGAGTCTTTATGTGCACAATAGACAGCAAACTTGAAACCAAATTTTACAGTCTGTTGAGTATAAAAACAAATTTAGAAATGTCCTGAACATGATAGCTTTATAGATACCATGGGCAAAAAAGATGTTCTTACAACCTGGAATACAAAACACACATACACACACACACATACACACACACACACAAACACATTCACACACTGGATCATAACACCATAGAGTACCCTGAGTTGGAAGGGATCCTCAACGATCATCGAGTCCAGCTCCTGGCACATGACCAACGTGAAACTGAATCCTATGCTGATTCATGTACTAGACCATCATGTGTTCCAAAAATCTCATGTGATCTCCTGGATGTTTACCACTACCCAATTACCCATCTATGTCTACCAGAGGAAATGCTGATACATGTTATATGACCTGCAAACTCTAAATCTTTCCACTGCGTTAAATTCATGATCCTCATCAAGTTACTTGAACTTGAGAGTGTAATAGCTGGTAAAGGCACAACTGAGTACAGTTCAGTGAAAGGAAGGTAAATATAAGACCAGAGAATTTTTCACTTCACAACAGGATGTTGCATAAACAGATGAGGCCCTTCAGAAGTTAAAGCAATCCTCATATGTTCAAATATATTCTAACTTTTAATAGCAGCTAAAGGTCTTTATGTTACAGTAACATGATGGATATTCATATTATAATTTGCTTAATCTTTGGCTTTGCATTCACCATCAGCTGGGTTGAAGTGGCTAGTAAAGTCAGTGAACGTCTAGCCCTGATAACTTTGAATGAGCAGTGGTTCTTTCCTCCTAACAAGTCTTTGACTCAACCCATTAAGACAGCTTCCATATTCGTTCCCACTGCTGAATCCTTTATTAACATATGAGAAGTTTTGGTCAGAACTTTATCTTTTGTGCCTTAGTTTCCTCGTGCTGTCAGCAATACCTATACCTTTATAACACAGTTATGTAATATGACCGATGGGTTAAAGACTAAATTTATTAAACTGAGAGGTAAAGGACTTGCCCCACTGAGTACTTGCCTGGAATAACAATGAAAAATGATGCCTTTCAGTCATGATGTTGATATATCCATATACATGCTTTAAGCTTTTAATCATAAATACCCTTCGGTCCTGCTTTATGACAATGAATTTCAAAATTGTATATTTTCCTCTAGAGCTAGCATTCTAAAGTGAAGTGGAAGTAAAAAACCTGAGGAAGAGAATGAAAAAAAAAAAAAGAATTATCCTCTTTTGATGAACTAACTAAGAAGTAAAGAGCTGCTTCTATTACCAGATTGTATCATCACAGGTGCATAATAATTTCCTTTGCCTTCAGCTTCAAGCATTAAGAAGGCATTCAGTTCATACATGAGATCAAAAGTGTACATTTTACAAGATTGCAGTAGTATTCTCCCATGCTGAGGTACACAACGAAACATGCAGTCAATCAAAAATCACCAAAAAAATTAAATAAGTGCCTACTTAGATACACATTATCATTTATACTACCTGCAGTCAGGTGCACTTTTTACAATTACGACAGATAATGAAATCAGTACAGTATCAGCACCTGAATTCTGACTTCCAGAAAGACCTTTCCTAATTCTCATTTGCCTCAGAATATTTTGTTTCTACAATATTACCAGTTACAGATATCTCATGGGAAAATTGGATGTATTGGTAGGAATCCTTTGATAAAAGGGTATTTGCAGAAAAAAAGATTAGGAGATAGTAAAATTCCCATGGGAACTTCAGAATTTGCTTTATGAATTCAGAAAGAGAATTAAATTTAATGAGTCTTAGCTGCTGAAAAGCCAGGTAGCAATAAAATTCCATTATCTTTGTTAAAGCTTTCTCAAGTCATAGAATCACTAAAAAAACAGGGCTAAAAAGGAATTCAAGGGATCATCCAGAGAAAAGAGACTCAAGGCAATATAAATTATTGCTGTGTCTTCTGGATGCTTTTAAGCTTCCTGTGAAAGATATCTAATGATGGAAACAGAACAAAATTTTAAGGCAATTAGTATTATTACTAAAATATTTTTCCTCATGTCCAGTCAAGATTTTTCTCCCCATTCCTTATCTTAACCTCCATATGTTTTAAGCACAGGTTAGTTCTTCCACTTTTTCAACACCTTGCTACCACATATCTCAATTGAATTTTTTGTAGATGCAACAAAAATAGTTGGGCTTTTTTTTGGTTTGGGTTTTTTTTTTCTGTCTTATTGTTCATGTGTTTTCTAGATCTGGCTTTTTGCTTTTCTCTTCAATTAAGTCAACTTACTGAAGTGCAGTGCTCGACATCAGCTCGTGCTCGGGCTGAAGTGTTCTCAGTGCTTTAGTGGGGTGGAAGCAGGGAGTTTAAGCTTCCTGAGTCTTGCTGGATATCAGTTATGCTGCACTTTATAAATGTCAATAAAGAATTTACTGTCTGCTGTCGTATGGTGACTGCTTCCTTCTGTCATGTTCCTTGAAGATGTTCCTTGAAGAACTGCTGACTAATTAGCTATTCACCTTCCTCTATTCCTCTATAAGCCCTTATTTTCTGCCTGAAAATAGAACGTCATATTTTCTCCTGCCATTATTTTTCCTCCAGGTTACTTCTTCAGTTTGGAAAGGTAATTTTTGGTTATAGTTTTACCTTAAATGTTCTCAGAGTCCCTTTTGACTTTTTATAGCTACATAATCAGTAAGTAGGCTGACATTATAATTCAAATTGTTAAGTCTGATGCTGAGCACTACAGCAATAGGATAGGCTCTTGAGAAACCCAGTAAAGACTGATGTTAAGTCTCATATTGCCTGATTTATTCCATTTGTCCTACATGGTCTCTAAGAGGGAGCAAGACCCTAGAATCAGGCCTGCTTGCTCAGGATTATGCCCCTTCTGGAGCTGACTTTTCAAATTTCTTTCACAGCATGGCAATGTGGATGGATGCACTCACCAGCTGCCTTCGTTTGTTGGTCAAGGTTCTCCATTCTGCCACAGACCTCTCCTGTTTAATCAGCTCCACACTTCCCAGGGGTAATGAACATGAAGCACGTGTATCTTCTTTAAAAAATGAATAGATTATCATCACTTTTTTCACAGGGATTATTTTTCCACCAAGGCGCTGGATGGTCTGTGGAGATCCCAGATCCTCCCTTTGGACTTTTTTGTTTTTCTGAAGAAAGTGACTTTTTTTTTTTTTTTTTTTT